>JAVTVY010000453.1:0-346616 GCA_036873755.1 Hanleya hanleyi | reverse complement strand
CAGACGTTTATGGATCAATATAGAGGGAGGAGTAGTACTAGTACGCCACCACCACCACTACCTACTACCACTACGCCTACCCCACCACTCCCACCGTCATCCTCGGCCTCACCTGAACTGGAACAGGAAGTGTTGGCCAGTGTGCCTAAAGCCTACAAGACCAAGGCCCGTTTAGTGTTGGAGCGGGTGAAACCGCATCCCGATATGAGTTGGAACAATGAAGGAAAACTACTGATTCGAAACCAAGTGGTACCGGGGTCTCATATGACCGATTTGATCAATGATATGGTGCGTTCTCGCAAACACTCTAATCCCCCGGGCTGGGAAGTCTTTGCTCAGGCGTTAAAAGACAATCACATCCCACAAGAATTGGTAGGAAATCCTAACCGTTGGACCTTTATGTCGAACACCCGACACCAACCACCACCACCACCACAACCCTCTGCCTCTTGGGAGCCCATGTCACCACCCAAAACACCCCAACCACGACGAAGGGGACTTAACGCATCTAAGGTACAGCGATGATCACCACGCGGCCGTAAAGCACCCAAGGCCTGGGAATCTTTATAAAACCCGGTGCAGAAGCCAGAACCACTCAGTCATCATGTTTTACCTGACGTTGCCCAGTAATAGTTCACTCGACGTGTTTCCTGACAACACCTTGACCAAGTATGTCACGCAATTACCACAACCGTTACATTTACCGGGACGATGGGAATGTGGACTGGTGGAAATTCAATACCCTTACTCATGGTACAACGTACAACACGGTGAAGTATGGTACGAAGTGGTCTACGAAGAAAAAATCTACAGACTCACTCTCCCCGCAGGCCAATACGATACGCCGCAGAAGTTCGTACAGGCTCTGAATGCCTTGATGGGGTACAAGACTTTAAAGGAGAGCGTGGCTGAGGCAACCACCCTGACAGCCTTACGCTTCAAGAGAAACATAACCTTCGAGGTCAACGTACACAACGACAAGAGCTGTCTCCTGCTCACCTCTGCCGTGAGAGTGAAACTCAGTTCTACACTACCGGAAATGTTAAGGCTGCCTCACCACGTCATATACAAGGGAGCCACCATTGTCTACGGGACCCATTTGATGGATATGAATGTAGGTAGGTACGGACTGTACGTCTACTCGGATGCCGTGGACAGCCATATTGTGGGTGATGTGAACACACCTCTGTTACGGGTGGTGCCCATTAGCAAGACGTATGGCGAACAAGCCACCCACAGTTTCAACCCTATCATGTTCCTGCCCGTACGCCATACCGATATCGAGACGATCACGGTGGATATAAGAGATGACACGGGACGCCCGATCCCATTCGAACGAGGAAAAGTGGTGTTGACACTTGCTTTTCAACAAACCCGCTCTCCTCACTTCGTATAATATGTACGTACCTTACCAGTGTCATACACCCAGCTATGCCGACTACTACAAGAAACAAACGGGGGGAGGCATGCCCATGTTTAGCGGGGCACGCATGCAACGAGGTCACGGATTGGGAAACATACTGGGCAGCATTGTGAAAACATTTTTACCCATGGTAACACGGGGTGTGAAAGCGGTGGGGAAACAAGCGGTACGCAGTGGATTGCGCGTGGCCGGTGATGTGATGGAAGGCACAGCACCCCGACAAGCCTTCAAACGACGGGCTAAAGAAGCCGGGAGTGTGTTGATCGCCAAAGCCCTTAAAAGACAAACGCCGACACCGCGAAGAGTCAGTCGACGGCCAACACACCGACGACGCACACCCCAGAGGAGGAGAAGGACTAAGCCCCAGAAGAAAAAGAAGAGAAGTAGTAGGAGAGATATCTTCGCATAATGGCCTTCATTCACTCCGAGTCATGTCCGTCTACCAACAGTGAATTGGATTTGTGGACTATTCCACCCACCCAAACCAGTGTAGCCGAAGGACGTTGGGTAGAACATCGACCCCTGGCTAGCCTGACGGGAGTAGGTCCCGTAGAATTTTCCATTGAAAACAAAGATACGGCCTACCTGGATTTAGCCCACACCTATTTGTACGTGAAAGCTAAAATAACGAACAAGGACGGGACGGACCTAGCGGGCGATGCAAATGTAACCCCGGTGAATCTTTGGCTGCACTCCATGTTCCAACAGGTGGATATCAGTCTGAACGATAGACTCATCAGTACGTCCACCAATACGTATGCGTATCGAGCCTACCTGGAGACGCTGTTGTCGTACGGCAGTGATGCCAAACTATCACACTTACAAGCTGCGCTGTACCACAGGGATACACCCGGATACATGAACATGCTACTCCCTGGCAATACTGGGTACGCCAGACGCAAAAGATTAGCAAAAGAAAGCAAGTCCATCGATATGATGGGACGACTGCACGCCGATTTGTTCCTGCAAGACCGCTACATGATAAACGGTGTATCCATCAAGATCAAGTTGATCCGTTCCTCACCTATGTTTGCCTTAATGGCCGGTGGGGAGGGAGCTATCGATTACAACATCATCATTGAAGATGCAGCCCTGTTTGTCCGTACGGTAGATTTACAACAGGGGGTGTTGCTGAGTCACATGCAAGCCTTAGCGAAAAAACCAGCCCTGTATCCCATCCGACGCGTACAGACCAAGGTGTTCTCGGTGCCCGCAGGTACGATGATGGCCAACAGAGAGAATTTATTTCTAGGAGATCTGCCTAAACGTCTTACCCTGGGGTGTGTGACCAACACCACATTCAATGGAAATTGGGCTGAGAATCCGTTCAAATTTGATCATTGCAACATCAACTTTGTGGCATTGCACGTGGCCGGCCATCAAATTCCAGCCCGACCCTTACAACCGGACTTTACTAACGATAACTATGTGCGGACCTACCTGAACCTATTTACAGCCACAGGACAAAACAACCAGGACGAAGGCAATACCATCAGTCGAAAAGACTTTAGCCGTGGGTACACATTGTTCGCCTTTGACCTCACCCCTACCTTGGAACACGATCATCAACTGGCTTTACTGAAGAAAGGCAACCTACGGTTGGAACTGCGTTTCTCCGTGGCTCTACCCAGCACCATCAACGTGATTTGCTACGCCGAGTTTGACAACGTCATCAGCGTGGATGAGCAAAGAAACGTGCTGTGTGACTTCTCCAGCTAGAGATCATGGATACAGAACAGCTGATGGACATACTCCAGCGAGATGCCAAGATCCCCTTTCGAGGTGTGTTTCCACGCAATGTGTTTCCCACCCACTCCACCACTCCAGCAGCCTACATCCTGAATACAGACCCGAAGAGTCGACCCGGTGAACATTGGATAGCTGTGTACGTGGACACCCAAGGCCAAGGCGAATACTTTGATTCCTACGGACTTGCACCCCTCCATGCCGATTTGGTGAAATTCATGGACGTCTCCACGACCGAGTGGCGTTGGAATACGCAAAGATTACAAGGCCCCTTGAGTAGTGTGTGCGGACAGTACTGTGTGTTTTATCTCACTCACCGGAGTAGAGGACATTCTATGTCTACCATTGTACATATGTTTGATGATTATTGTCAAGCCGAAGACCGGGATGTTCTCGTCTATGACTGGACGGCCTCTCGTTTTAATGTGCATGCTCCATTTCTCTGGTTAACTTAAATGTACTGCGTGCGCGCGCGCAGACCACTATTATTATTATTATCACATTGTTATGACGTTGTTGTTCTGACGTTCATTGTTGTTGAATAAATTGATGAAAAAACACAAAAAAATGATTTGACTTTTTCTCTTTATTTAAGTCAATAAGAATGATGAGTTAATATATATATATACAAATAGAATACAGGGTATAAATAGTAGGGTATGTACACACATAGTAGTGATTAAGGTACAAAAAAAGTTCTTTGTCAGGAGTAGGATTCGAACCTACGCGGGATTTCACCCCACCAGCACTTAATACCGGCGCCTTAGACCACTCGGCCATCCTGACTTTTACAGTTTTATAACTCGTGTATCCACAGTTATTAGTGTTCCACATTTTTTTACAAGTCCAAGTAGGTAGTGCTCACACCGTCGGCCAATACTTTTCGTTTGGGGTAAAAGAAAGTAAAGGCATCTCTTTGCTGGATATAGGTCCGCATCTGGTGGTCGACGACCCGGAATCCTCGATTCGTGCCACTCGCACTGGCCTGGCTTTGCAATACACCCAGGTAGAGAGCTTTGTCGATGTTAGCATCGCGCCGGCTCACCCCTTTGCAGCTAAACTTATCCTCTCCGCCTCCATCTCCACCGTAACAGTAGTAGGTCTTGGAGGAGAGCGCGATCATAGCATCCCCGCTCCACTCCAGCTTGAAGAGCCCGGGTGTCCGCTTATCGTAGGTGTAGTGATCGCGTCGGGGTAGCCACTGGTCCCGTTCCGCCTCATATTGTACCCGTAACTCGGGTTTGACGAGAGACTCCCAGTCCGGGTGGGAAACGGCCATGTAGGCCGAATCTGTGTCCATTTCTATGAGTTGCCAGTCTGAGGGGTGAAAATATACACCCATAAAATCATAGATGAATTCCAGCATCCTCAGCTTGGCCACCTGATAGACCATACAGCCAATTTGGAGGGGTAAATTGTACCGGATAGTGTTCTTGGCTGAAGTGACTTCATAAGTATCGTCATCGATCACGTCCACGGATCGAAACAGCGGGGAATTGACTTTTTTGCGAGCTTGGGTAGTCGTGCAAATGTTCACGTTGACGTGCTTATCCTGGTTCGTTACCGTTTTTCCATAATAACCATTGCCAGTGAGTTTCCAACATTCAGCCATGATGGCCTGACTCGGGTCTTGATCACCTTGACGACGGGCCTTCGTCACGAGCTCCGCATTCTCCGCAAAACAAGCCTCAGGTACGTACTGGATTACCTGATAGATTTGAGTAATTTCCAAACCGTGCTTCATATACCACTGCAGTAAGGGGGTACCCAGCAAGATTTTATCCCCCCACATACTTCCAATTAACATGCGGCGAGGTTTAGGCAAACACTCGTGTTGCTCCGCATAGGCACCCATGGTCTCTCCAATGTCAGACCGACCCACCAGCGTGTTCTTGAAGATAGGCGGACACTGGGCGAAGAGGGACTTGAGAGTATCGGGAACATGCACATCACATTCTACAAAGCCGTAGAGCTGACCCGAACGAATGGCGTCCAACATCTGGGGTAGACTCAGCAATCGCCGACGACTCAAGGGATATTCACGCTCTTTTAGGAACCGTTGTAAATGAGGTAGGGCCTGACACATGGTGTGGAAGTCACACTCCCACATCTCTATGAGATGGAATCCTCGCTCTTTGACATAATCTCCGTTGACCACTACTTCGCCCCGTAATTCTTGTGCCGATTTTCCACGTCGATCATTGAAGCGTCCAGCGCTGAATTCGCATTCGTGGCCGTGCCAGTAACACCCATAAAATTGGAATACAGTGGGTGTGCCTTGAACAAGGGCAAACCCATCGACGGGAAGTCGGCGATCTCCTATCCGCTTCTCTGTGGCGTTGGTGTGGTGACGAATATAAATGGCCCGTCGATAGGCTTCCCAATCTAACCACTGGTCGGCGAGATGCTTGTACGGCGTCCGTTGCGGTGTAAAATGCCTACCTTCTGCCATCCAACGTGTATAATGCCCACTGGGCATAGGTTGTGCGAGCGACCACAGGTACAATGCATTGGCGTCAAAACCGATGATTTTGGCACACGGTTTTCCACTAGGGAGAGTAGTCACATCCTTCTCATGGTAGCGGTGGAAAATAATACTGGGGCCACCCACAATGTTCCGCTTCAAACAATCGTGCATGTCTGCATCTTTTTTTTGAATCAGTGAAAAGTAGGTTGGACAGTCTTGAAAGAGATGGCGAAGCGCCAGACCCGGTAAACTTAAGCACTCCTTGAAGATGTCCACATGCATTTGTCGCCGGAAAAGTTGCACCACTTTCTCGGCCGCTTCGAGAAAGGGCACGACGTCCAAATTGTTGTACCACACCAGGAAATCTCGCAACGTCTTCATGCTGTGGCAGTTCCATACCTGCTGGAGTTCGATGTAGGTGGCCTCCGGCAGAGCTTCTCCTTTCAGGTCATTGTAAAACGCTTCCCGGCAGGGCAACTGGGTGTCTTCTAAGCGGTCCAGGCTCGTCATATAGCTGTAAGGAAAGTAACCTTTGGTTTGTGCACAGTCATAGGCCTTGACCCACTGGTCATAGCTACAATTGGGAGCTAAATAGTTCCGTACATCGAGGAAATGCAGTGATGTGGTAGTGAGGGCCATGTGGTTGTTGATCTTCTTGATCACCGACTTGAGGGTATGGGACTGCGCTAAGTAAGGGTAAAGAAATTCCTTCACCATGTTCAAGTCGTATCGCCCCGAATTGAAGCCGAGCACCGGTAACTGACCTAAGTATTGAAGGAACCGTAATTTCAATTTCTCCGCATAAGGTTTAGGTAATGGGACATCCTGCGACTGTAGAGGCGGGGACGGCTGGGACTCGCACTCGGACTCTTCATCGTCGCTGAACGCTACACCCGGTTCAGGAATGCGGTCGTCCAGCTGGGTCAGTACGTCGTCGAACTTGGCCACCAACAATTCCGTACTGGCCGCACTGACTCGCTCTAAATAGTCCATCATACGGGTGATCAACTCATGGGCTTCTCCCGTTGACACGAAACACACCGGTGCAGCGTCATAGCCAGGTACATTGGATGAAATGCTGACACTGAGGGGAATATGTCGCTGTGTCCACTGCGTTTTAGCCGAAAACAGGTCCATGGGCTCCAACAGGGCCTCAAAATCATAGCATGCCCGGTAGGGAAAATAACGGTCCTCTTCCGGTATGATGATACCCTCATCGGCCAGGTCCTGAAAAATAGTCGGTGTATTATGATACACTCCACCCGGATAGACTCGCTTGACACTGTTGTCACACATTTTCTCGTGGTGATGTAAGTTGAAAGACCGGTTAAACACACGATGGCATTGGGCACAACTGAAAGACTGAGCGTACAGGCTCATATTGGTAATGAGCGAAAAATGACTCACGCCATTGTCATCGAACACATTCACTTTCATCGTAGCAACATACCGTTCTGTGGATCGCCGAACCAATTCAGCCACAAAGGTGTCGTCATCCTCCCGTCGTAATCGATAGACGAAGATATTAATACCAAACAGGGACTCCACATCATCCAAATGCTTGAAGGGGACACCACGGAAGTGCCGCTTATCCATGCCGTGCTGCTCTAAATATTCCTCCCAATAGCCATCGGCCACTGTGTCACAAGTCTTGGGGTCACACTCGTCCACATGCACGGCCAAACACCGAAACAGACATTTCCGGTCTTTGTAGGGACCCTTGAGCCCTCCTGTTAATGCATACAGGCCTTTTCGAAGTAGCAACCACGAGGGGAGTTGTACAGGAGTAGCACCGATCGGGTGATCTCGCATTTTCGTAACGAAAAATGTAACGTTAGTGACCATTTCCACCAGCCATTGGGTATTGGGGCGTTGCAGGCGGGCCCACTCCAACGGGTCTAATGTAGTGAGTTGCTCGACCACCGGCTCCAGAGAAATCGCATCCGTGATGGTGAATGGCTGGTCAAACACATACGAATTGTTACTGGGATAGAAATACCGCAGTTGGTCCGTCTCTTTGTGCCGTAAGATATACCCAAATGTGACATTCAACTTATAGGCTGTCACCTGATCTTTGAAAATGTTCTCGGCATAGGTAGTGAGATACGTGAGGTCCTCCAACCGAAAATTGTATAAATCCAAAAGACGACGATCACGATGAAAACAATGGCGTATGGTAGCCCAGTGTCGTTGATAAATGGCCCTGACACCCACATCTTCAGGCAAGACTTCAACCGGAGGTGCTGCTGGGTCCAAGGGAAAATCTTCTCCACGTCTCATGCTTTTCATACAAGCGGATAGGCAAGCCAGACAGAAATGCAGGCAGGCAGGCAGGCAGGCAGGGAGGCAGGTCAGGTAAGTCAGATTGAATACACCCTTACCCTAAAAATGAACTCCTTTTATAGCCAATTTCATCTCATTTGCATATTTTCAACCGAGAACAGGCCACCATCTTGAACACGACCACCCTCACCCTAGAAAAACAAGCCACCATCTTGAAAACGACCACCCCTAACCTAGAAAAACAAGCCGCCATCTTGAAAAACGACATATGCAAATGAGAGAGAGAGAGAGAGGGGAAAAGCTCGGGGATCGGGAAACGGACACCGACCACCCCCACCCTACAAAAAACAAGCCAACATCTTGAAACCGACTACATATGCAAATGAGCGGGGGAAAACCCATCACACACACAAACAAGCCGCCATCTTGAATACGACCACCCCTAACCTAGAAAAACAAGCCGCCATCTTGAACATATGCAAATGAAGAGGGGGGAAAAACCCATCACACACACAAACAAGCCGCCATCTTGAATACGACCACCCCTAACATACAAAAACTAGCCGCCATCTTGAAACCGACCACCTAACCTAGAAAAACTAACCGCCATCTTGAATCAACACCAATGAACCCTAACAAGCCGCCATCTTGAAACCGACCACCCCTAACCTAGAAAAACTAGCCGCCATCTTGAATCAACACCAATGAACCCAATAACCTCATTTGCATAGACTCACGCATGCGCATACACTCACGCATGCGCATACACTCACGCATGCGCACACATACAATCACCCCTCATTTCCATAAATACTCCTCATTTACATTGACTCACGACATGCGAACCCCCCTATGACAACCCAATTATTCACTCCGCGCATGCGCAGTGAGGCGCTAAAAACTCCAGATGCTTACACCCTACTACTTGGGATTGCCTTTCGCTCACTTTTACTTACAGGTGGTGCCACCTGGCGGTGAAATACCAGATTTGTTTGCAGGTAATAACTTGAGAACCGCTCGTCAGATTCTTCTTAAATCTGGTATGAATACATGTATATCATGACATATGATGTGGCTTGGGATTGCGTTTCGCCCACTTGTGATTACAGGTAGCACCACCTCGTGTCAAATCTAAATTTGATTTCGCTCACTGGGTTTTTCTCCAATTTGGTATACAGATACCATGCCATGCTATGTCCCTTGGGATTGTATTTCAACTGCTTCTGCATATTGGTGGCGACACCTGGTGAAAAAATCTGAAATTTGTTTCTAGCAATAATTTGACAACTGCTCATCGGATTCTTCTCAAATTTGGTATTCATATGCCATAAGATATATGTCACTTTGGATTGTGTTTCGCACACTTGTGCATACAAATCTAAATTTGGTTTCCGGGCAATAACCCCTTTCATGAGATGTCATGAGATGATCCTTGGGATTGCATTTCGCCCACTTGCACCTACAGGTGGCGACACCTGGTGGCAAATTTAAAATTTTGTTTCCAGACAATAGGTTGAGGATGCATTCAGCTTCCCGGACAATGGAAAAATCCCAAGATGGCCGCCATGATGACGTCACAGTGAGGTCATTTTCAATTTTTTTTATTTTTTCTTTAGAAATTTCTTCGCAAAACATTTTCATGTATCAGTTTCTTGTGAATCTTACAGACAGCCAACCCTCTTTTACCATTTCTTAATTTACATAGATGTGACTATATCGATATACTTTTCAAGTTTTCTGTAGTTTACATAAGAAGTACCATAAATACTTGCAGGTACACTATAGTGTGGTATGACATCGCTTTAGAGAAAATAATCAATAATGCTTAGTGGCATAGGTATATGTTGATAATGGTCACAACGACGAATAATCATAAAACATGCACAAAGGAATACGCGGCAGGCATGTTGGAAGAGAATATGGAAAACCAGTAGAATATGTCTGGAATGTCGCTGCCGGAGTCTGACGTGTAGACTGCGCATACGCCCTCGAGAAGAAAAGGGAAAAGCTCAATTTCGGGTGTGCAATGTTATACTTCCCCATAAGGGCGGAGGGTCATATCGAAGGTATTGCTGTGATTCGTACAACGTGCCTTTACAACCCCAACCCCAATTATTATATTCATACTTGTACTTTTTTGCTGTATGCGGGAGATACAATAATAAGCTTACCTTAATGTGCTCCCCACTAATTGTGAATGTAAATAAATACTATTTAAATCAACCCCAATTTCCTCATCCACGTTCCGTTCTTAACAAATTCTTGGGGATTTACGCCTTGTATACTGCAGGCGAAGAAGCGCGGGCAGGTCCTTTTTCAGCTTTCCTAGACTAACTTTTATTAATGAGTTAATGATAATAATAATGATATGCGACATGCTTCCAAAACTTGAAAAAATGTGCTTTATGCTGAATTCTTCGAACGGTAAATCGCGCATGTTTTGTTAAGTTTATGCCTGTTATCAAAGAATAAAGACGTGATTCGACACTACAGAAAATTGTACATTTAACACGTATGTTAACTGTATGGTGTAGGATAAGAGTCCGAAATTTCCATTTATTTATAATAATTTCCTATATAGTGTAATTAGATATTCATAATAATTTAACTGTAAAGTGCAGCTCGGTGAATACATATGCATTTAAATGAATAGATTGAACATGACTCATTCAATATTATTTTGTTATTCCGTCTAGAGATCTGTAGTCGCATAATTGCCGAGACAGCGCAATATCTCTAAACGTTATGAATGGAAAGAAAGAAACATCGCCAAATGAAAATGTATAACCTGGGTCACTATTATTCAGTTATTTTGAACCTGTTTTTAGAATTTGAATCACTTTATAAGATACGTCCAGGAACTGCGAATTGAAATAAATTATACAAGTCAGAATGGGATATCTTTATCGTCAGAGATTTCCACCGTATTCAGTATAAAGAGACTACGAAGATCACAGGGAGTCTGGTAATTCACTGAAAATCGGAGATTATATAAACATAAACGCTCGATCGAAGTGTTCTGACAAACAAAACACGGTATCTTTTATAGTAAAATGTATGTAAGCGTTGGTATAAAGCCTGATTGCCCTCTGATTTGGGCGGTAATTACTTCCATTATTTGGTTAATATCCTGGACACATGAAATCAGCAATAAATAATAGAACGTGAGTATATTATCGAACCCCCGCCAACAGTGCTGTTTCAGTTTTTTTCTTTCAAAGAAATGAACCCCTCTCACTTCGCTGTTGTTTCAAGCCGACGGGTTTTCACAGACTGACTGTGGCGTGAATTATCAACACCCCTAGTTCCGATTGCCAGTATTTCCGCTAACCACCTTGTTGCTGCTTTTGGAATTTAGATGGCGTTTACCGGGATCACATGGATCCCATTTACGCCAAATACTGGACATTGGGTTGCTGTATATAATAATCTGAACTTAATTTTATAATAACTAATGTATCAATAGTATTTTTGTATTTTACGAACTACTTATCAAAAATGCAAAATATCCTAAATGAGGTAACAACAAAAGAAAAAAAGAACAGGAAGAAATGTAATGTTTGAAAAGTATCTACAGAATTGTAAAACTTTTTTTTTTTTTTTTTTTTTTTATATCTATTTTGTTTTTTAACTGTTTTTGAATGCATAACTACGCTATAGTAGAAAGATATACAACAAACATTAGAACATAATGGAGAAATCTTAAAAAACCTTCGATCAGAAAAATTCTAATTAAATTATATATCCGAAACATAGGTGGATTCTGTTAATTCTGTGGGATTAGAATAGTGGGAAGACTGGTTAAATACACAGGGAGTGTGCACATAGAGTAACCCATAACAAACTGTCCATCGGCGAACACACTAGAGAGTGTGGCGCCTATGAAGATTTTATGTAAAGTGTCTAATATTGTTATTTGTATTGAGTAAAACGATGACGATATAGAGGTCGCTAAGGTACTGACCTCCATACAAATACTATATTACATTACTACTTATAAGCGTCCTGAATAAGACGATGCCTGTGAAAATTTTATGAATAATATGAAATGTTATTATAGAGATTACGTGAGTGAACATCAACCAAGAGTGACCTCCATGGTATCACCCTCCATTAATATTCCGCCACGTACTACTGTCTAATAAATTTCCTACATAGTGCAGTTCTGTTAGCTCCATACCAGCCCATGCATGAAATATGAGGCTTAACAGTTTAAACCAAGTGCAAAAGTTGAAACCAAGTGCAAGAGCCTCAAGCTCGATTGCACTGTTTAACATACCTTATCACTGCCTTGAAAATTTTCAAGTGGTTAGTTTCTGGACCAAGGACCGATTTAATATTCGGGTTTGAAATACCTGCATTCAATAATTCTTTAATAAATGAGGTTCGGAAATTGGCATACAAAGGACACACAAAAAGGAAATGACGAATGGAGTCGATCTCATGACAAACGTCGCACAGCCCTGTCGGATGGCTTCCCAGTGTATGAAGAAATTCATTTGTAAAGATATGGCCATTTCGAACTCTACATAACAACACCTGGTTTTCCCTAGATGAAATTAAATATTCTTTACAATTGGTAACAGAGGGTTGGACACTATAAAAGAACCTGCTCTTATTGGACAGTTCCCATTCCGATTGCCATCTCATAATTGATCGTTTTTTTACCACACTCATCATTTCCGATATTGACATGCCCACGTGTGTGCAAATATCCGGTAACCGGAGTGCTTCTTTTGCCAGTTGATCAACTATCTCGTTTCCTGGAATACCCATGTGACCTGGAACCCAGGAAAAATGCACATGGATATTGGAATACGACATAGTTGTCAAAGTGTATAGTATCTCGTAAATGAGGTAATTAGTACACGCAAATGAGAAATTTCTCATGGCCACCAAGCCGCTAAGCGAGTCCGTGAATATTACCGTTTTACATGGGGAGACTTCACTAATCCATTTTAGCGACATTAATACAGCCACTAGTTCTGTTGTGTATACCGAGATATTATTAGAGAGACGTTTAAACGACTCGTACTTGAAATCAGGAACATAAAATGCAGCTCCGGTTAGACCAGAATCCGGACATTTAGATCCGTCTGAATAGATATGTAAATAATCAGAGTAATTGGATTCAATATAATCCGATGCACACAGTTCAACTAGTTTAACTGGATCGGTTTTTCTAACTCTGTTATTTAATTCTGTTGAAATTGAAGGAATAATGAATTGCCAAGGAGGGAAAGAAATAGGATTTTTCTTGTGCAAAAGTTGAGAATCAATTTCATAATCCTCTAATAGCCGAAGTGCACGAACGCTAAAAGGGTTGGCACTTTTAATGCGGCTCATGCTAGGAAGGTGATTGTACCAGTTATCGTCCAATATGTCAGACGATGGGTTTTTATAAGCTGATTTAAGCGACAAGGCGTATTTTATTGACTGTATGTCTCTTCTTATATGAAGGGGAAGCTCATTACAGGTGACTAATAAAGCCTGCAATGAGACAGACCTGAGGGCTCCCGTAGCAATACGAAGAGCTTGGTTCTGTATGGCGTCAAGTTTACTTTTAATAGTGGCGGAGGCAGAATTATATGCCTCACAGCCATAGTCAAGTCTGGATCGAATTAATGACTTGTATAACATTAAAAGAGACTTTCGATCGGCGCCCCATCTGGTACCTGCTGAACATCTGATTAAATTAAGAACTCCTTGACATTTTGATACAATGGTATCAATGTGCTTTGACCATGATAGGTAACTATCGAAGGTCATTCCTAAAAATTTTGCTTGGTTCACATTTTTTACACTATAACCATCCATTATCAGTTCAATATTTTCCGTAATTTTTCTATTATGTGTAAATAAAATCGACTCCGATTTATTTGAAGAGAACAGAAAACCCCAGTTCCTGCCCCAAATAACAGCCTTACTTAACGCGGCTGTAATGTATTTTATTACAAGTTTAAGGTTTGTACTTGAATACCAAACTGCATTATCATCTGCAAATACAGATTTTTTTATATTTGGATTGAACTGGTGTGGAAGGTCATTAGCCATAATATTAAACAGTGTCGGACTTATGACACTTCCCTGGGGGGTTCCATTTGTACCAAATAAACGTTGTTTATATAATCCCCTTATTTGAACTATATCACCAGACAGTAATTAAAAAAAATGCAATGAATACTACCAAATTATAAAACAAATTACACGCCAATGTAATACACCGGCCAAACAACATAGCTTTCATTTTTCGGTTGAAACGAAACGAACCGCGGTATCAGACGATCATATCCAGTTGATGTGTCATTTATTCCGCGTCGGATACTAGTCAGATAAACAATCAATTTTCGATGTGAGAGAAGTTCACCAAATTATATTCACCTAATTTATATATAGATGAATGAAAGTTTTTCAGTTGGATTCACGAAACATCTGGACATAGATATATCGATTAAACGGTGAATAACATCTTTGAAAACATGTTCTGAATTATATTTTGGCCGCGATATACCAAGGCGACGAGTGTTCCAAAAATATGATACCAGTGCAACACTTTAATCGCCTGAAAAGTTAAAATAGGCCAAATTAACGGCAACAAAACACAGACATATTGAAACCGGGGCCCCCTTCGAGATTACCGATCAATTTCGTAACCATCTCGAAAACCGGGACGTTTCGATCGAGATAGAACCGGGAGCAAACCGGGAGACGTCGTCAGGGGTCCCGGTTCTGCCCTCCCGGTTTCAGCCGAGAAATTTCTCGATCCATCTCGAAGGCATCGAGAAAGTGCCTCGATTAATTGGACGTGACCCCTAAGGATTAATCATGCTCAAGGCGAAGACTGTGTATTGTGGTCCATGGCCAAAGAAGCGTGACTAATTGGCTCACCAAGCATAACATCCTCGAATAACCATGGAACTGTGAATATTTGAAAATTGGAGTACAATGTATGTTACCAAAAGTTTAAATGAAGTTTGAACAGGACGTTTACGGCACAATCTTGATAAACTTTACCAGTCCAATAAGTATAATAAAGCCGGAACACTGCACAATAGTGTTTGACATCTACTCAAGCGGCCACAGCACTGTCTCAATGGGGTTCTTATGCAGCTGCGGTCGAACACAGGGCTGATTGGTTTTTGGCCGTTTTCTCGGTTTAGTTTTTCGCCAAAGAGTGGCTTTTCTCGTTCTAATGAACTTTGGACACAATATTCCAACCATGTGGATCTTCAAAAGTCCGCCACAATTTTTTTTAAGTTCGGCCTTGTTCATGAATTATTTATAATTTCGTGGATAGGGGTCGAATGTTTGTAGATTTTTTCAATCTTTCAACTTTGCACGACGATAATATAACTAATAGGCTCTAACTAGAAAAAAACTTAGGCAACCTATTTTTATTCAGATGGTAAAGTTCATTACTCCAAAAAGCAAGTTTGTTTGATGAAAACTGAGGGAGTTATTATCGCGTGATTTTGAGGACTATAGTTTTCTAAATGATCTTTAAATAATTCGATTCTTGTAAAAATATATATTCTTATATATTTATCTAAATTTCTTGAATCCGTCATTCATAATTCAGCCGTCGTTCATTAAAGAATATCCGCGTCCATAATCCAAAGACTTATTCCATATTCCATATAATAGTATTAGCACCAAATTCAAAAAGACAATCACAGTATACATAAACATAGGCTAGTTTCCTTCAATAGAGAAGCGGTCAACAGTTCTCAATGATGCCGTACGCACGCAACTGGAATCCGATACATTAACCGTATATCAATGAATGTAAATATTATGAAAAAGTTGCATTTCTAAATGTTTGTTCATCATATGTGCGGCATTTTATTGTATATAGGCCAGGGGTGGAGCAGTTGGTATTTATTTTATTTTTTCAGCATTTTTTCATGTCATGATGACGAAACTTCGTAGGCGGGCACTACCGGTATGTTAGCCTTCCTGCAAACTTCCATCCGCCGTTGAAAGTCCAGATCTACAGAAAACAGATCTACAATATTCGCTCCCGATCTTGGCGATGGAGAGCGTACTTTCAGAGCTTTCTTCGTTCGCTGTTGAGGTGTGCGTGTCACTCTTTGTAGTTGTAGTGAGACTCCCTAGTGGAACTTTGAATTTTTTAGTTTAATAGACCACTGAGCCTAAAACTCCTAGGCTTAAAGAACGCTAATGCGATTGATATGTACCACGCATTGAAAGACACTGTTGGATCAGGACGATCAGTCCTTACAGGTCTGGTTCAGGTATCAAGTGCCCTGTGAATTGTCACACTAGCAAATGAAATTCCTAAAAACGATGGAAGGCATTCGCGTTGGAAATCAACGTGGTGATTTTGAGGAAATCGAACCAAGGAAATTGCTTCTAAAGATGAAAGGACTATGCGAAATCCCAGACTCTGCGATTAGAACTGCATTTGAGTTCTATGGTGATGTTCTAGCTATAGAAAATAAGTTATATTCATTTGATAGAGAATTTGAGACAGGAGTTCGAAGAATTTGGATGTTGAGTTTCAAACGAACTCTTCCTTCTTCTATTTTAGTTGGAGGTATGATGCTTCCTGTTTGGTATATAGGTCAAGTGAAAACATGTTATACAGATCACATGAACTCGAAGTGTCCTTTAAAATATAAATGCCTAATTTGTCATCAGGAAGGACACTCAAAAAACTGTCCAAATGCCAAAAGGTACCTAGAGATACCGTGATCTAAGGTCCTCGTCCTGTTCCCCTCACAGAAGTTCGAAAAGAACTTTATGCAGACGCTCTCAAGCAGAAAAACATATCTGTCGGCTGGGGAGCCTCAAAGTAGAACAGTAGGGGTATGGAAGACTGTAGGTCCTGATTACAAGGCCATCAAAGGATTAACAAATGATATCGGTCATCAGAGGATAGACTCCGCCGAGGGAAACAAGAAAACCACAAAAGAGAACGAGAAAACCTCAAACCATGACGCGTATCTCCTCGACGAGATGAAGGAAGATTATGGTTCGGACGATGAATATGTCAGTGATAGTAATTTTTTGATTGTTTTTTTTTTAATTTTTTTTTGATTTTTTTTTGTGTGTGTATGTGTGTGTGTGTGTGTGTTTTTCTGTCCGTGTATGATTTTAAATTATATGTGTATCTTGTTTTAACAGTCTTGAATGTCACAGATTATCTCACTGCCAACTGTGGCATTATGTAATTTATGTACATATATTTATCATAGCAATAAACTATCTATCTATCCTAAATAAGCTCTACATCAAACCATTTGAAAGTAAATTAGATCATTTCTCTTCCAAACAGCAGCCGACGTGGATACTGCTGCCAATGTTCTTTTCTACCCTTCTTTTACAAAGATTAATTGAACCAAGGGACACAACCCATGTTTATGATGATCTCATTATGATCGTAGCGCCCATTAAGGGCAGGGCAGACAGCTTAATTTGTGCTCCTGTTACCATTTTAGTGTTTTCAAGAGTATTTCTATGTGTGTGTGCGCGTTTGTGTGTAAGGACTCCTGTATGAATGTGTAATATGCTGCCATAAATTAGGGCAGTGCTGACATGCGTCAATATATGCTGTGTATATATGTCCTTTTTTATATATATATAACACTTATTTTAAAGTAACCTGTATCTTTATGTGTAATTGTTTCCTCTTTTTATCTGCCACATGTGGCGCTATGTATAATTCCTATTCATGGCAATAAAGAATCTATCTATCTAGTGAGGCTTGCAGTGGTGTGGATACCAAGCTATATGACCAGAAGTCTGCTTCTGATCACACTGAAAGTGTTGACATCCCATTGACTCCGACAGATGTTACCTCATCTGAATTGAAGAGTGACAACTTACCGGATACTGGCCGTGTGTCGGGTCAGGATGCATCTGTGTATTCTGTTGATTCATTCATTAGTCATATTCACTCTGGTGTAGATTTAAACTTTACACCAAATGAGGAAATAATGAATGAACTCACAGATGATGAAAGTAATCAACAGTCTTGTACTGAAAAAGCTACCCCGAATCAGGAAAAAGAGAAAACCGTAGATATCGAAATTACCTTCACTCCTACCAACGAGTCATCTATGCTTTTTGATAAGGAGTATGTTGATTATAATGAACGTCCATTGAAAGGCGAGGCGTTCTTGAACCAAAGGTTGAATGACTTGTTGGGACCAGAGAGAGAGAACGATGTTTATAAGAGAAAAAGTAAAAAAAAAGAGAGAGAAACAATGAAAAATAAAAAGAAATGTCAAAAAGAATTACCCAAAATAAAACGTTAACCTTCTCTAAGTTAACCGTATATATCTAAGCTTGGGCAGTTTTGTTTGTCATTTATTGATACAGATTAAAAAGGGCTCAGTCACCAACTATCATTCAGTGGAATTGCAGAGGAGTGCCAAATTTGAATGAACTCCAATTATTAACTCAAGATTATGAACCATCAGCTTTTTGTCTCAACGAGACCTTTCTGAAGAAAGCAGATAAAGTACAACACATATAAGTGAAGTGGGAAGAGGTGCCGACATACTGACAGAGCCACATGACTGCACATTAGTCTTCCGGTTAACCTATTCTAAAGCACATACCAAGAATCTAACGATTCGTGATATGTTTTGTATCTCAGGTACGCTTTTATTGTACCTGTTCATGTGGCAACTAGCACCGGCATAAGCGGTATTAGATACACATCTAGAGAGCTATGATGGAAATGCTCTGACAACTCGTATATTGGTAATTGGTGAGCTGTGTCGCTGTGACAACTCGTACACTGGGGATTGGTGAGCTGTATTGTCGTCAAATGGAAATGACGGCATTTAACACAAAAGACTAGTGTGTAAGTTCCGATGTCGACCCAGCATCAACTGCCGACAAATACCATCATATACCAAAGACCAAAAGGTCTATACAGGGGGCGGGCCTCGGGGACGAAACGTCCACCAGCAGAATCTCGCCATATACAGGTAAAAATCACAAGACATATAAGGGAAGTGAGAGGAGGTGCCGACATACTGACAGAGCCACATGACTTCACAGTATAGTCTTCCGGTTAACCTATTCGAAAGTACATACCAAGAATCTAATGATTCGTGATATGTGTTGTATCTCAGGTACGCTTTTATTGTACCTGTTCATGTGGCAACTTGGATGATATGACCACACGGCCCCTAGCACCGGCATAAGCGGTATTAGGTACAAATCTAGAGAGCTATGATGGAAATGCTCTGACAACTCGTATATTGGTAATTGGTGAGCTGTTTCGCTGTGACAACTCGTACACTGGTAATTGGTGAGCTGTTTTGCTGTGACAACTCGTACACTGAAGATTGGTGAACTGTATCGCCGTCAGATGAAAATGACGTCATTTAACAAAAAAGACTAGTCTGTAAAGCCCCATTCTCACGATGCGATTTGTAGTCACAACTCGGCAGGGAATCTCCGAATTGTAGCATGCAACTAACCGCATGAAATAGGAACTGCCCTATTCCATACGACTTGTAGCATGCGACTAAAATCGCACGAGTGTTCTCACGATGCAACTGAGTTGCATGCTACAAGTTGTTACTACAAATCGCACCGTGAGAATGGGCCTCAATGCCCGATGTCGACCCAGCATCAACTGTCGACAAATACCAGCATATACCAAAGACCAAAAGGTCTGTACAGGGGGCGGGCCTCGGGGACGAAACGCCCACCAGCAGAATCTCGCCATATACAGGTAAAAATTACAAGACATATAAGGGAAGTGAGAGGAGGTGCCGACATACTGACAGAGCCACATGACTTCACAGTATAGTCTTCCGGTTAACCTATTCGAAAGCACATACCAAGAATCTAACGATTCGTGATATGTGTTGTATCTCAGGTACGCTTTGATTGTACCTGTTCGTGTCGCAAACTTGGATGATATGACCACACGGCTCCTAGCACCAGCATAAGCGGTATTAGAGACAAATCTAGTCGACGCGGGACGCACATTTGCCCAAAACAGAACACCCATACAACAAAGTATCAATAAACGTTCTCACTTTGATAGCAACATTCTTGCTTCCATCTGATCAAAGTTTTCTCATGTGACGTACAAGATTGGTTGCAAACATGCGAATTAATCCGTTGTTTCGTTCCCCCTAAATATGGTTATGTGTAGAGAAATAAAATTCCGGATATGTATATTCAAAACGTGGAACCTACCATGATATGAACATGGAGGTATAAACAAAGATGGAGAGTTTGAATGAATTAATGATTAAGCCACCATTTGCAAGGTAACGTCAGAGTGCTTTGTTATTCAAGCACATAGATGGTATCAAGAGTATATAAATTCTGCATTCTAATCATTAACATATATGGCTGTCATAACCATTTGCGTGTACATCAGAGTAACAAGAAAACGTAATGATATGATCACAGCTAGCACTTCAACTACAGGGATGAGCATTTGTTACGTCTGCTTTACAAGGCCGAGAGAGACGTTTCATAGTGATATTTTATTTCTAGACCCGCATACTCGTCTTTCCCACCCCAGTCTCCTAACAGCAAAAATGCTAATTTTAAATGTACGGTCAAACATAGAATACGCCACATAAATTAACATGTGCAATCCAATTTCAAAGTGGACCTATGTGTACTGATGAAACTACAATCAATTATCAACAAAAAGAAGAAAATAGTTGGCTGTTTGTCTCATAGTACCCCAACCCCCTTCTTCGTCCTACATTTCCCGTCCCCTAACCTCCCTAAGAACAAAATGATAAAAGTATACAAAGAATATAGACTGACATAATCTAACTCATGTGGTGAAGCGGGCAAATAATTAATCCGCCAATCTATTGAGCAAACAGCTTGTGTCAACAATTCTCCTGAATTATATCCTCATTTTTAATAAGCACACATGGTACGGCAATATGGTGAAAAGGTTCTGCCATTTGAGGTAAAAGCATGTGTTACGTCAACAAAACGTAACAGAAAGATGTGTGAAGTCAAGGATTAACAATCAAATATTGATTTACAATACTAAAATCATATACAATTCAAGTAAGGTTAATACAACAAATAAATGTGTGAAATATAGTCTTACTGTTCAATGCTATACCGATGTGCACTTCAAGTAATCCAGCAGTCCGTATTTACAGGCAAAGGTAACACAGCATAACAGACCCACATAAAAGCCAGTTTGAATTCCCTCTTAAATGACTGACTGAATGCGATTTTTACTCTATGAGGCATTCCAGATCATTCTACCCAATCAAGAAGCTTCTAGAATACACAGCGTTACCGCATCATCTGACCTAGGTACAATTTACAACAGCCTTCCAGAAAGCTCCAAGTGGCTGACCCACATAATAATACGTAAACAAGCTTGCGTCAGCTCTATATTCTAGAAACATCCACAATGTCTGATAATAAACTACAATTGATTGATTGATTGTTTTGATTGATTGTTTATTCACCATATACAAATAATATATATATATGTACAAGTAGGGCATAAATACATAGAAATGTGGCGGGAATAAAACCCCAGAGGGCTTGTTAAATCCCAGATAATTAATAATAATAATAGATTAGCATGAGACGCTGGGTGCGTTCACAAATATATCAATATATAAATGGTGAATATACCATGAAGCCCTGTGTAGTGAATTATAGTACTATAAGATATGTATAGTGGGAGCTCAGCATATATGCAAATGGATCAATAAAACATTTTTTGTATAAAATAGGTTTGTCTCGTGTCCTTTGTGATGGCCTGAGATGAGTTAACTCCAAGATTTACAATTGGAGTATAATTAGATGAGTTAACTCCAAGATTTACAATTTGAGTATAATTAGAAAGTACACCCTTCAGTACACTGATTCACATATCATGATAATTGAATGAGGTGCGATTTCAGTCGAGACTTAAATTAGTGATTGTGATAGACATGATTTTAGGTCATTAGGTAAAGCGTTCCATATTCGTGATGCTTTCGACTTTGTGCAATAAAATGATAGATTTGAGTGCACTCTCGCCCTATATAGATTGAGATTGGCTTGTCGAGTGGGATAACAATGGACTTCAGAGAGTTTTATAAAATAATTTGAATAGTTGGTAGGAATAGATAGGGGATTATTGAGATATCTGTGAGTAAATAATAAAATTAGGAAGTTGTTTAACTGAAATAGGGGGAGGATGTTTAGTTGTTTCATTAAGGGACTAGAATGGGCATATTTACCACTGGAAGTTATTACACGGATAATTCTCTTTTGTAATATCACAAGTGTGTTGAGATGAGTTGAGAATGTGTTTTCCCATATTAAATTACAGTAAGATACGTAAGAATAGAACAAAGAATAGTACAGCATAATCAAGGTTTTCCTGTTGAGGCAGTTCCGTATTGCGTTGATAACACCGATATTTCTCGAAATTTTTGAAGTTAGTTCGTCAATATGTGTTTGCCAATTTAATCTATCGTTAAAATAAACCCCGAGGAATTTAAAGCTAGAAACAGATTCAATTTCGGTGCCAAATATTGGAACCTTAAGTTGTTGATCTAGTTGGTTTAAATAATATAATTTTTTTTTTCACGTTTAATAAAAGTTTGTTGCAGGAAAACCAGGCATGAAGCTTTTCAAGTTCCTGTGACATATTTTCCGCAAGTCTAATAAAATCGGCATCGGATAGGGTAGCACTTGTATCGTCAGCAAAAAGATTAATGTCTAGAACCGATGTGGCCTTCGTAATGTCATTTATATATATTAAGAATAGTATGGGTCCCAGTATTGATCCTTGTGGCACACCCGTACTGATAGGATTGAAAGAAGATATAGCGCCGTTGTAGGATACACATTGGCGTCGAGATGATAGATAGCTACGAAACCAGTTATTTGTGACACCCCGGAAACCATAGTAATCAAGTTTATGTAAGAGGATCTCGTGATTTACTGTATCAAAGGCTTTGGAAAGATCCAAGAAAGTAGTAATGCTGAACTGCTTTAGTTCCTTTGCAGCAACGAGTTTGTCGTATAAAGAAAGAACGGCAAGAAATGTAGAATGGTTTGCTCGAAATCCATATTGATCAGGGGAGATAATCATCTCTGCTTCTAGGAACGTGATCATCCTGAAAACAACAAGTTTTTCAAAGATTTTGCTGAAACATGGCATAACAGAAATAGGGCGATAATTCTCGGCTAGAGTTTTGTTTCCAGATTTGAAAACTGGAGTAACCTTTGCATTCTTAAGGGAAGTGAGAACGATTCCATTTTGGAAGGAAAGATTTACAATATGCGATATGGGAGCAGATATTAGGCTCGATATCGGATTTATGAGTGACATGCGAATAGCGTCAATGCCAGGTGAGCCATATTTAAGCATATGTACTATCTCATTTATTTCAGAAGGTGTACACGGTTTGAAGGAGAAGTCTTTATTGTATGTATTGTCAAGATATTTGGTGGAGTCACTTTGAGTAGATGGAATTTTTGAGGCCAGATTGGAGGCAATGGAAGAGAAATAGTCATTGAACTTTATGGCAATCTCCGAAGGTTCCGTGATATCATTACCATTGAAATTAAAAATACTAGGAAGATCGCTAGATTTTTTTCTAGCAGTCCTCGTATATATTAGTAAATGTATCCATAAAAGTGTTTAAGGCGCTGTTAGTATCATCATCGTTAAGTACTTGTTGCCAGTCCAAGTTTGTTAGTTTCTCCTCGAAAAGTTCTTTTTGGACAGGATTTACTTTTCGGAATTTGAACGTGTTTGTCGACTTATTGGGTGTGAGGGCGAAAGACGGTTTGTTGCGTGAAAAATAGGAAAATGGTCAGTTATGTCAGATAGTATTATACCAGAACCCAGGTCGTCTTCGTGAAAATTTGTAAATATGTTATCTATTAGAGTCGCTGAATGAGATTTTACTCTGGTGGGTTTTGTAATTTTTGGGAAGAAATAAAATGTTTTCATGGTTTCCAGGAACGTTTTTGATGGGCCATGGTTTTGAAAAGATCAATGTTGAAATCTCCCATTATAATGCATTTTTTTATTTTCGGGTTTTAGATTATTTAAGATGGAAAGTAAACTGGTATTGAAATTGTCAACATTTTGTCCAGGTGGGCGATAAATTAATCCAATAATATATGTGGTTTTACCATCAAAAACTTCAACAAAGAGTGATTCATGTTGGTCATGTTCATCAGTAAAAGAGAGATCGTCGCGAATTTTACAGCTGGTGAATACATCGGTAATATAAAGAACAATCCCCCCACCTTGTTTTGTTTTCTTCAAAAATTACGCAAAAAATCAGCATGTTGATTCAACGCGATTCTATGTATTTTTCTGAAACATATGTCTTAGCATCACCAAAAAACACTCCCTGATTTGTCACCCCTTCCTCCCTTCCCACATTAACCCTTCCAGGCCTGGAGGAGGGGGGGGGGGGCCAAAACGCCCTTCTATCAAACTTTCTGCAATATCTCTGAAACGCCAAAAAATGGACAGCTGAAACATTCGTGACGTTATAGGGTATCGCATTGGGGTCATTTTGAGCCTATTTGTATAACCCCACCAGCAGAGGATCATGGGTAAATTCAAAATGGTGCCCATGTGGGGTACTAGAAAAAGTTATGCTTTCGTCATATTTCTTCAAAATTTTTGCTTTTCTCTACGGAAAAAGGGGTAAAACTTATTTTATTTCATATTAGATTATTATTTACTAAGTTATCATGCAGTTTTTGCGAAGAAAAAACAAAAATAAAAAAAATCGACGATTTTTACCGAAAAATAGTCCAAAAATGCTCTTTTTGAAAATGACGTCACAGTGACGTCATCATGGCGGCCATCTTGGATTTCTTTACATTTTCTGGTAGAGCTTGACCCAAAGATATAGTGTGGTAAGTTTCAGCCCTCTAGCCTTAGCGATAGCGGAAATATATAGTGGGCACTTTCCACCCCCAGGCTGCGGTACACCCCAAATCGCCCAGGCCAGATAGGGTTAACATGTAGGGTCGAGATAGACTTATTGTCCAATAACAAATTAGTTCTGATGAACGATTCAAATTGATCTTCGAAATAATAATTGGACTGGTGTGATTCGATGTTTCCGCAGTGGGAAAGCTCACCTTCAGTATCGTCTGTCGCATAAGTAGAATTTTCCGAGTAAGTTAGCTGTATGGGGTTAAAACACATATATTCAAATCCTTCAAGAAGTCTATCTTTGTCTGGGTCGAGAGTGCAATCAACATCTATATTAGAATTATAAAAGGGCAGTTCACTAAGTAAATTCATGGTTGGATGAGGTAAATTGGAGGTGAAAAGTTACGTAATGTGAAATCCAATAATCGCTGAATGTAGTTATAATAAAGACTGAGGGTAGCACGAAGCTGTACTCACTAATCAAACCACTTGTGGATTTGTGTGGGCCAAGGTGACATGTTTTGCAAGAGACGCAATTAGAATAAAGAAATTGAGCATTGCTGGTGACAATGAGACAAACCTTCAGACAAAAGAAATTAAAGTAAAACAAAAAAGAGAATGTTACACCTGAATACAGTGGTATATAAAAACAGGGTATTTTGCACAGGTGGAACGTGTGCATTTAGCGCTTTGGGAGGCCAGACTCCCGCTCGGTGGTGAGAGCGACGCTAATTAAACAATACAAACTACGATACATGGGAAAATAAATTGACAAGATTAAAATTCTGAATCTGAAGGTCTCCGCACGATTCGAAATAGTATACAATTTAAATTGAAACAGTGGCATTGAATTGCTGGTGGGATACTACAAAGAAAACAAGTGCATGTGGAAGTTTAAAAATTCAGGAACGGTGGGAATACTTCCAGCAGTGTGTGCATACTAATTAGTCTTCAAACAACACTGAACAATATATACACTTAAGCAATAGTTAAATGTGACATTCTCACATAGCTAACTCCCACCCCCTCCCCCGCCACACACACAGCACAAACCGTATACACAAAACATATTTTATGATAAGAAACTTCAGAGAGAAATATAGTTTCTTTCAAATATACACATCGTAGCCGGCACATAATGGAGAGTAAATATAGCATGGTGTATACATCGGAGGAAATTTTCCTGAAACTGTTAAAAATAAGTCGATGAAATCGTCGAGTGTCGTAAAAATGAAATATGGATATACTCTAGAGCTCATTTAGCTAACCCTCCCCCCCCTCCGCCACACACACATCACAAACCGTATACGCAAAACACATTTTTATGATAAGAAACTTCAGAGAGAAATATATTTTCTTTCAAAATATACACATCGAAGCCGGCAATATAATGGAGAGTAAATATAGCATGGTGTAAGTATTGGAGGAAATTTTCATGAAAATGTTAAAATAAATCGATGAAATCGTCGAGTGTCGTAAACATGAAATATAGATATACAAATGTACATGGTTGAACAAATCACTTAAGAGCTTTTACAGGTAATTGTCAAGTAATAGCTGTTTTGGATGGGAGTTGTGCTGTGCTAATGAATTTTCCAAGTTCATGCTTTGTATTCTCTGCCGTCGACAAACAGTTTCCCACGCGCGAATCTCACTATTTTGCCTTGCTTGTACAGATCAGCCATCGTTTCACGAAGTTCTGATTTTGCTTTTCTGTCCTCGAAGATGAGATCATCAGTAACATATATGGGACTTTTTTTAAGCATTGTTTTGGAACAGAGAAAAACCTCTCTGCGCTGTGGTCGGTGAATGAATCTTGCAATAATATGCGGGGTTTTGCCTTCAATTTTCTCTCCAGATCGGTGGACATTCTCCAACACTATGTCGGATAATTTCAACTGATTTTCAATAATATCCTTGATCCGATCATGTGGGATTTCTCCATTTTTTTCCTCAATACCCCCGAACCGTAAATTGAACGACTTGCTGTGTCTCTCGTTACTCGTTCTCGTTATCGAAGGTCAACTTACGTACAGATTCGTCCAGTTCCTTGACTTTGGCCAATGTTTTCGTCTGTTCCGTTTTCAGCTTCTCAACTTCAGATCCCGTAAATTCCAGGCTAGACACCATGTCCGTTTGAACGCGTTCAACTAGCCTCTCTGTAAAGTTACGTTGTTCTGTCAGAACCGAGTGAAGTGTATGTTGCATTTCGCAGATCGATCGCTTCATGAAATTCTGGAAACTTTCTTCACCTCCTTCGTTACGATCCGCCATAGTCGAATTTGTGTTCTTTGTTTCACCGGTAGCCTGATCACTTTTACTGGCTTTTTGTATAGTGTTTGGTCTTTCCAGTTCTTGTGATTTAGGCATAATATAATCGATGAAATCGTTATATGTACTGATGTACTAATACTATTATATTACCACCTAGCACAATTCCAGCACAAGAGTCCCAATCAATACACGCTTTGTGTTGTATGTTTAGCGAGAGCGGGAGCTGGCCTCAAAACACGTCTAACCCCAACGCATGCTCTAAGTTCACATGACAAGACTATGACACATGAAACTTGGCACATTTATAGTACTCGATCGGATGATTAAAATTTGCTATTGGCCCACTTGAAATTATTCCAATATGGTCGCCAATTTCATAATAGTTGGTCGCCATTGTAATGTAGAGGTCAGGAGATCAGTTGGGACCCCAAATTAAGCGATATAGTAAAATGGCTGCCTTAATGACGTTACAGTGACGTCATATGATAAAAATGCTCTTTTCGGGTCGATTTTTTAGTCATATTTTTAAATTTTCTATTTATGCTATTTTATCCGGAAAACTGTATAATCAATTAGAAAATAATTATTTGATATGAATTAAAATAATTGTGAGGACAAAAAGGCAAATATTTTATTATAAGAAAAACGACGAGAACACAACTTTTTAGTCATACCCTTATGGCCTCCGTTTTGAATCGTGGTCTTCTGTTTGGAGGGGTATGCAAATAGGCTCAAAATGACCCCAATATCGTAGGCTGCAAAGTTTCAGTTGTCAATTTTTTACCTCTCCGGCAATTATGGCCTAGGTGTATTGCCGTCGTCAAGTACGTCCGTCATTTTATTAGCGCAATATCTGCAGAACCGGGTTAGGTATAGAGAGTGACAAAATTTTAGAAACTGATTCATATAGTTATAGATCATATAACAAAATAAGATATTATCACATCCGAAAAAGGGGCATAACTCCTTAAAATTTGTGCTGAAGCGACTCATTTTCCGGTCATTCGATCCCTCATGTAAGAAGTCACGAGAGAGCTGGTACATGCAGTACTTGGAGATGGTAAGCCATGCAGTGGACTTTTCACTATTACCAGTGGATCAATATTACAATTATAGTATATTTTTGCTCATAATACACAAGTCATTCTCTCTGTCGATGACACCATGGAGTATACTATAGACTAGGCCAGATGACGAGACTATACATGTACAGTACAAGACCCAGACCCAGTCAGTGGAAATGCAGGACTTCAAGTCAGATCCTAATTTCTCTTTTTCTCACTGTAACTGCGTAATTCCAGCTATAACCCGCTCTTTTTCTGACAGCGTAACTGCGTAACTTGAGGTGTAGACCTCTCTTACATGCGGACAGCGTAGCTGCGTAACTTCATCGATGAGCCATTTATTTTTGCTCTGCTCAGCTACCCTTTCTGTTGCTCAGCATAACTGCGTAACTCGTGCAATATTCCTTTCCCTGAGAGCGTAACTGCACAATTCAGGGGGAATTTCGGTGCTAAATTCGTTCTCCAATTTTCTCTGCGTGACAGCTTAACTTCATTGTAGGCTTTCTCTTTTTGTCAGTGTAACTGCGCAAGTCCAGGGATAAATCAATTCCTCTTTTTCTGACAGCGTAACTGCGTAACTCCAGGTATAGATATCTCTTTATGACAGCGTAACTGCGAAACCTCTTCGAAGGACCATTTCCTTTTTGCCCAGCATAACTGAGTAACTTTGTCAGGCCCCTTCTCTTTTGCTCAACGTCACTGCGTAATTTCGGATGTAGAAATCTTTTTTTCCTGAGAGCGTAACTGCGTAACTTTAGGTGTACCGTAGTCATCTCTTTCTGACAGCGTAACTGTGTGAGTTCGGCGATGAATTATTTCTTTCCTCAACCTAGCTGCGTAACTTTGTCAAACCCTTTCTCTTTTTCTCGGCGAAACTGCGTAACTTCAGTGATGGATGAATTCATTTTACTAACTGCGTAACTTCGTCAGACCCTTTCTCTTTTGCTCAGCGTAACTGCGTAACTTGACTCTAGACCTCTCTTACTGAGAGCGTAACTGCGTAACTTTAGGTGTACCAAAGACATCTCTTTGTGACAGCTTAACGGCGTAAATTTTGGGATGGATTATTTATTTTCAAGACGTAGATGCGTAACTTCTTCAAATCCTTTCTCTTTTGCTCAGTGTAACTGCGTAATTCCAGCTAAAACCCTCTCATTTTGACAGCGTAACTGGGTAAGTTCAGCTGTGAACCGCTTTTGCATGCCGACAGCGTAACTGCGTAACTTCATCGATGGACCCTTTAGTTTTGCTTTGCGTAACTTTATTAGATCATTTCTGTTTTGCTCATCATAAATAGCATAAAATCATTAGAGACTTTCCCTTTTTGTCAGCGTAAGTGCGTAAGTGCAGAGAGAAATTATTGCTCTTTTTCTAACCGTAACTGCGTAACTCCAGGTATAGACCTCTCTTTATGACAGAGTAACTGCGTAATTTTGTCGATGGACCACTTCTTTTTGCTCAGCGTAACTTCGCTAAACCCTTTCTCTTTTTCTCAGCGTAACTGCGTAACTCCAGTGATGGACCAATTCCTTTTTTGGTGACAGCGTAATTGCATAACTTCGTCGGACCCTTTCTCTTTTTGCTCAGCCTAACTGCGTATAACTTGACTCTAGACCTGTATTTTACTGAGACCATAACAGCGTAACTTTAGGTGTACCGTATACATCTTTTTCTGACAGCGTAACTGCGTAAGTTCAGCTGTGGACATCTTTGCATGCCGACAGCGTAACTGCGTAACGTCATCGATGGATTCTGGAGCTGCGTAACTTCGTCAAGCTCTTTCTCTTCTTCTCAGCGTAACTACGCAACTCCAGTGATGGACTAATTCATTTTACAGCGTAACTGCATAACTTCATCAGGTCCTTTCTTTTTTGCTCAGCGTAACTGCGTAATTAATTGGCTGTAGACCTCTCTTTTACTGAGAGCCTAACTGCGTAACTTTAGCGTACCATAGAAATATCTTTAATGTAAATTTGGGGATGAATTATTTATTTTCACAACGTAGATGCGTAACGTCGTCAAAGCCTTTCTCTTTTGCTCAGCATAACTGCGTAATTCCAGCTATAACCCTCTCTTTTTATGACAGCGTAACTGCGTAAGTTCAGCTGTGAACTTCTTTTGCAGGCGGACAGCGTAACTGCATAACTTCATCGATGGACCATTTATTAGACCCTTTCTGTTTTGCTCATCATAAATAGCATAACATGATTAGATGCTTTCCCTCCTTATCAGCGTAAGTGCGTAAGTCCAGAGAGAAATTATTGCTTCTTTTCTGACAGCGTAACTGCGTATCTCCAGGCATAGATAGGCCTCTCTGTTTATGACAGCGTAACTCTGTCGACGAACCAGCCACTTCGTTTTGCTCAGCTTAACCTCGTCAAACCCTTTCTCTTCTGCTCAGCGTAACTGCGTAACTTCAGCTCTAGACACTTCCTGTTAAACTGTCACAAATTCAACGGAGAAAGGGGTGCACTAATGTCTACTGTAAACCCCTATATAGATTGTCTTTTAAGCAGGCCTACAGATCACGAGTTATTCCTGTTCCTGCTGTCTGGTAGAAATCCTGTGATAACTAAAGAAGTAGCCAGATATTCTTATATATGTTTTAATGCACAGCAGTCTTAGCCCATGTATGACATCACAAGTATAACCCAAGGCATCCACGAGAACGCTAAATCATCAGTGATGTATTCAAATGTATTTTGTTGTCTTTGTTTATATTGTCTGTGATATTGTCTGTGATGGTTTCATATTGTTTTTATGTTTCTTGTATGATGTTTCTTTTAATGTCCTATTGTTTTAGTGTCTTAATTGTTTTGTCTTAATGTACTCATGTTATATTTGTTTTAATGTATGTCTTAATGTATATGCATTTTAGTCCTATGGACAAAACTGAGCAATAAATCTATCTCTTTTCCTGAGAGCATAACGGCGTAAGCTCAGGGATAAATCAATTCCTGATTTTGGGACTTCCGGTTTGGCATGCACAGAGGGTGAACGTGTTTCACGTCGGCTCCCGTAAAAGTCAGCTATACAGTATATATATATGCAAACTTTTTGACGATTTTGTACGTGCACTTGCTACTAACACTATTGGAGGTCGGATAGTAGAGCATGCCACCAAAAACAAGACAAACTGCGGAAAAACAAGGACAACGAAAAACTGGAAATATTACGGAGTATATGGCAGAAGTAACAGAAAACATGGCGGATAAAAATAATGAGTCGGAAGAATCGTTTGAAACCTTTATGCGCCGATCAATCAGTGGAATTCAACATAGTCTGAACAAAGTTGTCGCAACACAACATACTTTTGAGGAAAGTTTGATAAAGCTTGAAACTTCACATGTGGGGATCACCGAGAGTGTAAAACATTCGGACAAAGACCTGGATGACATAAGGAGGAAAATTGACAAAGAGATATGTCCACAACTGCAAAAACTGCGTGCAGAAGTAGAGAGACTGACTCTGGAGAATAGGGAGCTACGAGAAAAAGTTTTCGATCAAGAACGGCACAGTCGATCTTATAACTTGAGATTTGGGGGTATCAGCGAAACACCGGGAGAAAACGCACAGGAAATTGTGAAACAGCTTATTGAAAAATATTTGGGGCTTCACGGCATCGTGGTGGAAAATGCACACAGAACGGGGGAGAAACGGGAAGGACAGAAAAGGCACATCGTTGCTAAATTCATATATCGTCCATAGCGAAGAGAGGTACTGCTGAAGGCAAAGGTGATTTTCAAAGAAAAGAACATATTCGTGGTGGACGATCTGATTATTGAAGACAGGAGGCAAAAGCGAGTGTTCCGAGATTACATGGCGAAAAGTGAGGCTTGTGAGGAGAAATCTATTCGTAAATGGGACTGAAATTAAGGAGTCGGACGTATGAATATTCGCGAAAATGTGAAAACTTCAGTGACACGGACAATACGAACAAAGGAGGTAAGCGAAAACAATGACTTCTTCACTTTATAAATTTGACTACATGTTGCTGAATAGCGAATAAAGGAAAGCGACGAAAGAACTTGTAAATATTTTTTTTTTCAGCGCAAATTTCGAAAACGAACATGTACATTTCAAGAGTATTGACGATATTGCACAAACTATGCATGTAAATACACTATGACTATCTTCATTCTTCATTTACTGAAAAAGAGCTTGTAACGAATGAACTTGTTTTTATTACTATTATTATTATTATTATTTATTTTTATAAATTGTTTTGCCTTGAAAACTATAATACTGGTCACAAAAACCTTATACCGCCTCCTTGTACATATAGATATACAGGTGGTTTACAACTCGGGAAATATCTGCAGGGCAAAGTGGGGTTGGGGTGGTGTGGGGTGGGGGGAGTGGGGGGGGGGGGTGTCTCAATTGTGTTATTGTGTTATTTTAAAACCAAGCTGATGTTAAAAGTGCCGGCAAAACTGTTCTTAGTGACTTTACATGTATTTTTCTACGCAGTGCATGTTTTCTAAATCTGTGATAAAATTATGTTCGTTTGCGTGCCTGCTTTTAAAATCTGAATAGGCCGGGAATCATTCCGGGCTCGCACGGGCACGAGCACCTTTCACATTAGTTCTATCCGAGGTGCCTAAAACAATTACTACACGGGAGACCGAACTGGAAGTCGCGAAATTAAATTAGCATGAACAGAGCGTATTTGGCTACGTACTCTGTTTTAATCTGTGCAACTAGTTATTTACCTTTTGTTCTCACTCTCTTATTTTCCCGCTTTAGCTCACCTAATACAAACGTAACTCTCACCGTGTCCCAAGCTAACTTTTGTCAAAACTTTTCTCGTGAACTAGTTATCTGGCAGGGGAGCGGCAAACTGTGTCAATTATTCAAATTACTCTGTCACCATGATCAAACATGCTTGAAACAAAATCACCATATCTCTCTTGTATTTACAGTCCATATACATTCCGTTTATACTCTTTCTGCTACGCTTGCTAACGTATTCTCCGCCCCATTTCATACAATCGAATTGCAAATAAGATTGGACAGTTCACAAACAAATATATTTTCCGTGTGACTAATATCGATGCATGCTACTTAAACCCACAAATGATTATATCTATATTTATGTCTGATATAATATTTATTTATCATTATATGCTATTCGAATATGATCAAAACTCAAATATATATTTTATATTTTCGGGTGTCGGGACCGTCTACGGGCTGTCCAGTTTGCTATGTTTTTTTCTTTCCTTTGAATTAGAAAAGTATTACTGAACAAAGATGAATGACACCGTAAATATTGCATCTATGTATTGCAGGGGTTTGGCCGAGAAAGTAAAAAGAAACGATGTATTTCATTACTTCAGAAAGAAAAAGTACCCTTTTCATCTGCATCACGCGGAGTAATAATATCATTTAATAATAATTTATACTTAAGGACCCTTTAGGAAACTATTTGATAATTAGCATGGAAATATACGAAACACCTTACTCTTGTAAATCTCTATGGGCCTAACACAGACAAACCTTCCTTTTTTAACAAAATTAATAAAATGATTAAGGAAATTGGAAACGCATCGGAACCTTGTACTAAATCCCCAGATAGATACAGATAATTATAAGCATGTGAATCACCCAAACTCCAGAGAAACAGTGCTAAACATGATAGACGAGCACGAATATATTGACTGTTGGCCGGTTCTCCACGACCAAGACCGCAAATGCACTTGGAGGAAAAAGACCCCTAGAAAACAAGCTCGTTTAGACTTTTTCTTAACCAGTACTGACATCTTTAATATTACCACAGAAGCCAATATAAAACCAGGTTATAAGACAGATCACTCAGTCATCACCTTAAACTGTAAATTTACGAATTCAGAAGGAGGACGAGGATATTGGAAATTTAATACCTGTCTTTTAAAAGACATAAAATATCTGGATCTAGTAAATCAGGTTATAAGTGAAACAATCGATGAATATTCGCCACTGCCTTACAGTCGAGAAAACATTAAGGATATTTCCAATGAGGAACTACAGCTCACTATATGAGATACACTCTTTCTGGAGACATTGCTTCTAAAAATCAGGGGGGAAACAATAAAATTCTCAACTAAGAAGTCGGGTGGCTTAGGGTCATTTTTCCGAATTACCGTTACAGGCCGGATAAAAGCGCCATATTTTGCATGATGCTTCCTTAAGGGCTACTGGTAATTTTCAGCCTAGGAGCCCTCTTGACTTTCCTATAGATTTCACGTGAGACGCAAAAATCCAAGATGGCCGCCACAGATGATAAAATATCGATTTTTTTGCTCTCTGTGTCTTAGGAAGGCCAAATTGCTATCAAGTTATGGCTTACTGAGGTGTTTGAGTCCAATTTGTTACAAATATACACATTACATATAGCTAATCATTACCAGCAACTGAACCCTACTCAGAATCGGGGTATTTTGAGTCTATTAATTGCATTCTTGGGAGATGGGGGGAGGGGTGTTCGCTACCTATATATTTTCGTTACTCCCCGGGTTAGAGGACTGAAACTTTCTATACTATATACTTTGGCCAACGTCTACCATAAAATGCTTTCAAAATAATCAAGATGACCATCATGATGACATCGCGGTGACGTCATCTGGTCGGAAGACATTTTTCCGCCGATGTTTTTTTCAACGATTTTTCTCTTAAAATACCAGTGCGATGGAGAATGATTATTTAGGCTAAATAAATTAGTTTTATGCACTTGTGGGCAAGAAATGTAATAAATAATGGACGGGAAACAATGATAAATGCTACTTTCTGAGGGCACCTCATTGCAACCATTTTGAATTCAGCCATGATCTTTACACTCAGATGTAGACAACCGACCAAGGATGCCAAATGTAACTCTTGATGGCACTGTTTGTTAAAATGGGTACCCATGCTAAACTAGTTCTTTTTGCGGTATAGGGTTCAAGATGGAAGTGAATAATATAGTATGGAATATTATACTGAGCTAACTTTTAGCCCATTTCCATAATTCTAGTGATTAACCATCATGCGTTAATTCAAAATGGCGATCATGTGTGGTTACCCGTCAGTCACGCCTCTACAGTTTGTTCATATAATATGCATTATTCTCTGATCATTGTGAAATTTGTTAACTTCAGTGGATCTCACATCAAAGTCTAATTCCTTACATCTATTTAGAATCTGTTTGCATAATTTTCAGCTCAAAATATGATGGTTTAATTCAAAATAGCGAACCTGGGGTATTCTGAAAATCACACTTTTTCATGTTGCTCGAGTAGTTCAAAGCATTATTCTTAGCTCACTGGGCAAATTTATCAAAACCGAGAGTTCTCTATGCATAACCTGAAGTCTTCTGTTCGTTTTGAATCTATTTACGTATCCCTATGATCCATATTTGATGGTGAAATTCAGAATGGCGGTCATATGGGGTCATCTGAAAATCAAACGTTTCATGTTGCTCTTATAGTTCAAGCCATTATTCCTAGCTCATTGTCCAAATTATCGAAACCGAGAGATCTCTGACAATAGTGGACTATCTTGCACCCATTTCGAATCTATTTACATATATCTAAGATTAAGAATTGATGGTCAAATTCAAAATGGTGGCCATATAGGGTCATCTGAAATCGCTCGTTTTCATGTTGCGCGTATAGTTCATTGCAATATTCTTAGCTCATTTTTTCAAATGTATCAGAACCGAGAGATCTTGGAACATGGCCTGACATCTTACGCCCATATTAAATCTATTTACATATGCCTGAGATTTTATGGTAAAATTCAAAATGGCGGCCATATGGGGCCATTTGAAATCATACTTTTTCATGTTGCTCATACAGTACAAGGCAGAAATAACTTGCTTATAAACGCGAGTAGAACGCGAAGTAATCGGGACTGACCCGCGCTAGTTTATTGAAGAAGTCGCGACTATAAATTTCGGAACACGCGGTTTCGACCCGACTGCTTTCTGTAAACGCGTCAGCGTGTAAAAGCGGCCGATGTCGCTATCGACGCGATGGTCTCAGGTTTTAGCGCGATCCACAGGCATATTTCAAAAGGGATTACTTTATTGATCGCGTCAGATGGAGTCTTGTTGGCCGAACAAGCCAAGATTGACACCACGTAAGAAATTCCCCTCACAGTAAAATGTTCGTCGAGTGAAAGCGCATTGATAGTCCACACCATTCAATAACGAAATAATCGGAAATATAAGTTCAAATTTTATTAACAATCATAACATAAACGTATAAGAAGTTTATTTTGTTGAAGACGTACCTTCATTGTGATGGAAATTGAGAAAATCAGCAAAGAATTTGCCGTTTTTTGGACCATTTTCAGCGCCATCGGAATCTCATTTTCAGCGGGAGAATGTAGGAGATATTGGCCTCATTCCTAAGGCCATTTTCCCCACTTCCGACCTATGATGAGTGATTTAACAACTAACAAAGAAATAACGAAGAATTTGATTGAATAGACATGTCCTTGTCCTGAATATTCGTTCGATAAAACAAGGTCGACTGAATTGGTTAATACCGCGAATCTGATTAGTTGAGAATGAGGTCATAGTAGGAAAGTCTGTGAGACAATCGCAGCGATTGGCCGGCTGTCTGTCTGTACGTCGGTCTTCCGTGCCGAGTGAATTTATCGCATAGAAAATGCCTCAGTTGGAAACTTTAGCGAGCCGACTGTTGGATTCACAATGGAAATAAAGGGTTTCTCGGATTTATGTCGGATTAAAACCCACAGAGATGATGTACTGGTATTTTAGCACGATCGTCCGCTTGAATTGAGCGAATCGTGATGAGATTTTTTATGAAAATTATCGTTTGGCTGGGACATAGATGCAAGGTAATGTTCATTGTTGACGAAATCAAAGGTTTTTTTGTTTGTTTTAACAGGTAGAAACAAAAGGGCAGATATTTTGAAGGACAGATTAATTAAAGTATGGGCTTTCTGAAAATATATATATTTAGCGGGGTATCAATCAAGCTACATGCAAATATATTGCTTCAAAAAGCACGGTCCATAAAAAATCCACCCGCATGCATTTATCTGAGCATACAAGGCTGACAAACGAGACTATCGGCAAGTAGCAAAGAAACTCGTTTATTTACAACACGCGACTTGTTCTGATCGCGTCATGCAGTTACGGCGTACGCTGATTTTTTTCACTCGCGTTTATGAGCAAGATATTTCTGCCTTGTACTGTATTGATCAAGGCATTATTCTTGATCTCGCATCATAGACAAATACCTTGTGTCCATTTTTAATCTAATTGCTTGTCTTCAGATTAAAAATGATGATTAAATTCAAATGTCGACTACAAGGAGCCAAAAGGAAATGCCTGATTTTTTTCATGTTACTCGTAAAATGCATGGTATTATTTTCAGACAAGGTACAAACTTGTTTAAATGGAGCAGAATAACACCCTAGCTTATCACATTTTATTCTGTTGGCATAATCTTCAACTGAGAATAAAATTGTTAACTTCAAAATGACGACCACGTGGGTTCATATGGGACTCATATTTTCATTTTGCTTGTATAATTCAAGGTATTGTGTTTACATGGGAGTTGAAAGTATCAATTTCTCAAAGCCAAGTCTATTCACAATACAGATCGATCTGCTTATTAATGGACCTAGTTTGGCTCTATTCCTATAATCATCAACTAGAAAAACAATTCAGGAATTCAAGATTGCAGACATAGGGTCATCCGAAACTCTTGCTCAATTTAGTCAATGTTACTCGTCAAATTCAAAGCGATTTTTTTTAGCTCGAAGCAGATATTGCTGCAACTGAGCTGTTTCACACTATAGTTGGTCATTTTACGGTTAAAACGTCCAATCAAATGCCCCTTTTGTACTATTCTCTGTATGCGCATGCGCAGATGGAGGGCATTTCCACTACATACCAGTCGGACTGTATGACACATCACCTCACACGACGCATTGGGACCACGGATGGTCCACTTAGACCCCAAAAGGTACATCCCAAATCTGATGTATCGGGGTATTTTCAACCCTATTATACTGACTAGCGACCAATTGGATAAAGTGCCAGCCTTTGGTGTCCGCATTGCTGGTTCTACTCCCACCAGGATCATGGGGATTCCCCTCCTCCCTGGGATGTAGGTTGACTATCTGAGATCAAGCTCTCCGTATCAGTAGATAGACTCTCAGCAGTCTCTGTTTCACTATCAGCAGTCTCGAAGTCTATTGCTATGTATGGGGCTTTTCCTTTTCTCGCTGGCTAGAGAGGCTATAACATATATGGCTAGAACATTGACGTGGCAAGATAGGATTAACCTCTAAGGTCAATTACCCTCCGGACATTCCCGGAGATGACCGAACATTCCCAAAGATTCCCAGTAATTCAAGCGGATCGACTGCTCCATTAACATTGACGTGACTGGGAAGCCAATTCACATTGACCCAGGGAGTTATCAGCCGGTGCCGGAAGTGACTGCATCACCACCGGAAGTGATCTTTGATCCGCACGTGACCTCGGAACAGAAGTGACCTTCGACCCGGAAGTGACCTTTGATCCGCAAATGACATCAGCTTCGGCCACATGACGTCATCAGCCTCAGCCTTAGTGCGCGGGAATTTCACCTTTATATACTACTCCAATATCTCGAAATTCGTCCTCCAGCGATAAAAAGTAAATGCAATTATGGTAGTGTATTGGAAGCATTGCTATGCATGCCCAAAACCAAGTTAAATGGCCCCAGGACGTTTACTTTGGAACTATTGGGCCTTGTCGTGTCTCCTATAATCCAAGATTTTATCATATATGTCGGCCATCTTGGATTTTGGAAATCCCGAAAAATTCAGGAGGGCTCCTAGTCTAAAATTGAATAATACGCATAAAGGAAGCTACTTGCCAAATTTGGTGCTTTTATCCGCTCTGTAACGGTAATTTCGTTAAGCCACCTGACTACAATAACAGAGAAAGAGAACTTGGAAATGAAATAGAAAAATTGGAAAATAATATAGAAAGCTCGTTCACTCGGATTGAGGAAGAAAAAATAGACGAATTAAATGTTAAAAAAGAGTTGGAGATTCTGAGACGGAAAAAAGTAGAGGGTATTATTACCAGAACAAAGGCCAGATGGATGAAGGAAGGAGAAAAACCGACAAAATATTTCTTGGGGTTGGAAAAAAGGAATTATACTCATAAAGCGATAACAAATTTAACCTTAGATTCTGGACAAAATATAAGTAATACAAAGGACATCGTACAAGAACAACATAATTTTTACAAAAAATTATATTCAAAGCAGGAATATGAAAATGAAAGCCTCACACCGATGAACCGGCACAGGTTCGAGCCCAGCTGGTCCATGTGTGAAAGTTTGTCAGTTACTTGCCGAAGGGCGGTGGTTCTCTCCGGGTACTCCGGCTTCCTCCACCAACCAAACTGACTGTCACCATATGAGTGAAACAAACTTGAGTGTGACATTAAACCAAATTCCCTCCTCCTCCTCCTCCTCTTTGAATCTTAAAAACCAGATAGATTGGAATAGTGTATACTGCAGATCTTTCCGTTGTACAGTTGACACCAAACTACGAGATCTGCAATATAGACTCCTACATAGAATCATTCCCACAAATTCATTCTTATATAAAATTGGTTTGACGGAAACTAAAGTATGTGATCACTGTACAAAGGAAACGGAAGCACTGGAGCATTTATTTTTGGAATGTTCAGAAGCCAAAAAGCTGTGGAAATGTCTAGAAACCTGGCTAAAGGATACAGTGGGAATGAGGGGTGAAATATCGAAGGAAATAATAATCTTGGGCTGGGAACGAAATCAAAATTGCCTTAATGTCTTGATGTTGATAATCAAAATATATATTTATGCAACTAAGTTTGATGAGGGAACTCTCAGCTGGAAAGCTTTACTGAACATCATATACAAGTACTACTACATTGAATATTTTGCAGCCAAACTTTCGGGGAATGTTACAAAGTACAAGAAAAAATGGATACTGTTCGAAGATTTCTTTAAATCCTTTCGACAAAATGAAAATAAATTGCTTCTAAAGGGCTATCAGCATCAAACAATTAAGTTTATAAGTATATTAGTGTTAAGCCAAGTGTCACCAAGATGGTTTCTTGTGGGATCACTTTGGATACAGTTGGGAAATGCGTGGGTTGTCAATTGGGTTGTATTTTTTCCTAGAGTATTTCTCTGACTGGTGAAGCAAATGGGTAATATGGATATTTGTGAATAGAAAAAGGGATAACATAAAAGGGAGAGGACTGCTACAATGAGAGTGACAAAGGGTTTATATTTGTATAATATGTATATTACTATTGAGAATGCAGATTATGTATATATATTTTGAAAGAATAAAAAAAAGAAAAAAAAAAATCCTGATTTTGTGACAGCGTAACTGCGTAACTCCAGATATAGATATCTCTTCATGACAACTAGCGTAACTGCGTAACCTCGTCGAAGGACCATTTCCTTTTTGCTCAGCGTAACTGCTTAACTTTGTCAGACCCTTTCTAGTTTGCTCAGCGTAACTACGTAATTTCGGATCTAGACCTCTTTTCCTGAGAGCGTAACTGTGTAACTTTACGTGCACCGCAGACATCAGTTTCTCATGGCGTAACTGTGTAGATTCAGCGATGGAGTATTTATTTCCTCAACGTAGCCGCCTAAATTTTGCTCAGCATAACTGTGTAACTTCGGCAGACCCTTTCTCGTTTGATTAGCGTTACTGCGTAACTCTGGCTATAAACCTCTTTTCCCGAGAGCGTAACTGCGTAACTTTGTCAGGCCTTTCTCTTTTGCTCAGCGCAACTACGTAACTCTGGCTATAACCCTCTTTTTCTGACAGCGTAACTGCATAACTCCAGCTATAGACTTCTCTTTCAAACAGCGTAACTGCGTAACTATAGCGCTGGACCATTTATTTTTGCTCAGCGTTACTTCGTCAGACCCTTTCTCGTTTGCTTATCGTAACTACGGATATAAACCTGTTTTGCTGAGAGCGTAACTTCGTCAGGCCCTTTCTCTTTTGCTTAGCGTCACCCTTGCTATAAACCTCTTTTCCTGAGAGTGTAACTGCGTAACTTCGTCAGACCCTTTCTTTATTGCTCAGCTTGACTTCAGCTATAGACCACACTTTTTCCTTCCAGCATATCTGTTAAACAGAGAAATGCTATGAGTCGGTGGGTTATTTAGAGATCACAAGCGTCTAGTCCGTCATTCATAATCCAGCCGTTGTCCATTAGAGAATATCCGCGTCCATAATCCAAAGACCTATTCCATATTCCATATAACAGTATTAGCACCAAATTCAAAAAGACAATCATAGTATACATAAACATAGGCTTGTTTCCTGTGAGAGAGAGTCGGTCAACAGTTTTCAATGATGCCGGGAAGACATCATGATGTTCCAAAAATATCAAATCCGTATCGCTGATCAGTATTCTTAATCCATAATATTCGTTGTAAAGTCGTCATCTAAAGAATGATGTATCTCAGTCACGCTTTGAATCTCAGTCACGCTTTGATTGTGACTGTTCATATGAGCACCATGAGGATCTTGAAGTACATGGGTTCATACGGCCCCTAGCCTCGGGTTAAGCGGAATTAGACACAAGTTACGAAACGTAGCGCTGTAACAGGGGTTGTTACGATATAAATATAACGCAGAGTCTCCAATGTAAATCCAGATATGAAGGTGTTTATCCACAAATAAGCAGCCAAACATAAAATATACACGACAATAGGTTTTCCAGATACAGTAAGTTTGGGAATCCAAAACTATCAAAACGCAGTGTCCGCACTGAGTTTAGTTATCCAGAAAACTCTACATAATGACAGAACGTTCAAGTTTTATACGAAGATATGACAATGAACCAACATGGCAAATGGACACAGAAACAAGACATAGAACTAGAAATACAAGTTTGACCAAACATATATATAAAAGAAGCTATTAAATAAGACAGTAGTAAAACATGTGTGCGATCCACATATCCGTTCAACAATCAGACCTCACGCAGGGTTTTCCTCTTAGTGGTCTAGCATTACTCTTTTGTCAGCCGGTTAATTGCAATTAACAAAAGACGCATCAGTTCTCCGGTATATGGTTCAGTATAATTGTTAGCTAAAGAGAAAACCTTAAAGTGAAGTTATGGCAGGAAATATGATAAGTTACAGAATTATGATATAAGTTGAATTAAAGTTTAATAAGAAATGTTGAATAAATAAAGGTAGTTGAAGCTCTGTTACAATTACCCTCCGCTTCCGAAAAATGATGACTCCCGGCATCAAAACAGCAGAAATAACAAGCATGAATCCAAAACAAATATCATCAAAATACTTTCATAGAAGAAACTCGAATATCATCTTGTCGGATTTATAATGTTCATTGTGATGAGAATGCCAGACTGATGCGATACGTGTGCTGATGTGGAGTGTCTTTGGGTATCAAACTGGACATAGGAAGATGAGGTGATGGCATGTTCAACCGTCGACCAGAGAGATCTGACAAAATCAGTCTGCCATTAAGACGATGCACAGTTTTGATATGGTTATATAGAGCACTGATCGGCTCAGTTGTTTTATACACAGAAGTGCCCATTAAATCTTCCATATCAAGCGAACCGATCATGTGGGTATGAATTGTTCTAACGCGCACAAATTCGGGGAAGTTGTCGATTGTCGGCATCGTTGCTGGGGCGTTACATGGAGGTTTAGCTAACCGCGGACCTGGAATGCGTGCGTCATGCGTCTTAATGTATAACACGGCATTAGAATCCAGGTCATCTTCCAAGACCCAGCTATTCCGGGTAGCACAAAGTCCTTTCCATTTGACCAAGAATGCCACTTGATGGTCTCTGGTTACCCGCCGTTTGAGCACTTTCTCAGTTACCTTTTCTTGTATTGTCGACGCATTTTCTGGAACCGTGTGGGACAAATGTTCGGGACCGGTTGCATAATCCTCACATGCTAAAAGCCCCGTTGTTTCTCCATTAGGAGATAAAAAATTAGTTTGGCTGACAGAAGAACAGAATAACGGAAGTACAGTCACTGTACCACAGGATACAGTGGAAACCTCCAAAGTTTGAGTGTTGGCCTCCTTCATTATCCAGTTTGAGTGTTGGCCTCCTTCATTATCCATGTTATCGGGGTAGATGTTGTTGTTCCTTCAGATGTTGTGGCGAGTGCAGTGGGTTGATGGAGTACAGAGGGTCGTTCGTCAAGAATATCAGAATGTGCACATACCTTTACCGTTTTCGCTGCCAGGCTGTCGGAATTCTTTTTCGCAATAAAGCTGTTCATCCGTTCATGATCTCGACGTCGCTGTGCTGCTGATTTCTGCCAAGTTGGTCGGAAACTCTGCTCCGGTGCAGGTTTTGTCCATGTTAGGTTTAGCTGTACAACATTGTCGTCTTGGTGCATGTTCCAAGTAAGTGTGTAGTCTTGTACGCCTAGTGTTTGAAGAACTGGCCGGAGATACTCTGGAACTATGGATTGGAGCATTGTCGAATGATGGGGTGAGCTAGCTGCGGTAGATGCAGGTACACGGGAACGAGGGGAGTCAGCTAAAAAGTGACTCCAACGGGTTAACTCCACCAAGCTGTAACAGGGGTTGTTACGATATAAATATAACGCAGAGTCTCCAGTGTAAATCCAGATATGAAGGTGTTTATCAACAAATAAGCAGCCAAACATAAAATATACACGACAATCGGTTTTCCAGATACAGTAAGTTTGGGAATCCAAAACTATCAAAACGCAGTGTCCGTACTGAGTTTAGTTATCCAGAAAACTCTACATAATGACAGAACGTTCAAGTTTTATACGAAGATATGACAATGAACCAACATGGCAAATGGACACAGAAACAAGACATAGAACTAGAAATACAAGTTTGACCAAACATATATATAAAAGAAGCTATTAAATAAGACAGTACTAAAACATGTGTGCGATCCACATATCCGTTCAACAATCAGACCTCACGCAGGGTTTTCCTCTTAGTGGTCTAGCATTACTCTTTTGTCAGCCGGTTAATTGCAATTAACAAAAGACGCATCAGTTCTCCGGTATATGGTTCAGTATAATTGTTAACCTTAAAGTGAAGTTATGGCAGGAAATATGATAAGTTACAGAATTATGATATAAGTTGAATTAAAGTTTAATAGGAAATGTTGAATAAATAAAGGTAGTTGAAGCTCTGTTACAGCGCCATAGATCTTGCACGCTACGTTCGTATTTTGTATAGAGACTGGATGGACATTTAATCCTTGAAACACTTCATGTATCTGTTAAACCTAGAAATACTAGTGCCAGTGAATAATGCTAAAGAATAGAGTAACGTGTATGTTAAACCACGAAATGCTATATAGTTATTGAGAAATGTATGACTGGTTGATCGTACATGTGCATGTGATCATAAGCCTCTGTTTAACCTAGAAATGCTATCTACAACTGAAACAATATTTCCTCCAGTAAAAACCACTTCTTTTTATTAGACTTTTTCTCAGCATAACTGTATAACACCATCCGATGCGCCAAGTATGATTCTTTTTCCAGTATAACGGCATAAATCCGGCAATTTACCCTTTCTGTTTTACATTTACCATAATTGAGTAACTCCAGCGATAGATACTTTCGCAGTTACGCCGAGGAAAACGGAAATGGTCTGATTAAGTTACGCAGTTATATCATCAGGAAATGAGCGCTCTATAACCTGAGTTACAGAGTTACCATGAGAAAAGGAGAACGGGTTACGCAATTATGCTGAGCTAACAGGAATGATCCATGACGGCCTGAAGTTACACAGTTGTCAGAGAGGTATATAGCCGGAGTTACGCAATTACGCTGAGAGAAAGAGAAAGGGACTGACTTAGTTACGCATTTACACTGAGCAAAAATAAATGATCCATCACTGAAGTTAAGAGGGTGTGTCGAAGTTACGCAGTTACGCTGTCAGTAAACATGGTAAATGAGAGGGATATAACGGAAGTTACACTGTTACGCTTAGAGAAAGAGAAAGGGACTGACCAAGTTACGCGGAGCAAAAAGAAATGATCCATCACTGGAGTTAAGCGGGTCTGTCGAAGTTACGCATGTATGCTGTCAGTAAACAAGGTAAAAGAGAGGGATATAACTGAAGCTGAAAGAAAGAGAAAGGGACTGACCAATGTAAGCAGTTTCGTTGAGCAAAAAGAAATGATTCATCACTGGAGTTAAGAGGGTCTGTCGAAGTTACGCTGTCGGTAAACATAAAGAAAGGGGTATAAATGAAGTTACGCTGTTACGCAGAGAGAAAGAGAAAGGGACTGACCAAGTTACGCTGAGCAAAAAGAAATGATCCATCACTGGAGTAAAGAGAATATGTCGAATTACGCATTTACGCTGGGCAAAAATAAATCGTGCATCACAGAAATTACGCAGTTACGCTGTCTGAAATAGAGGTCTATAGCTGGAGTTACGCAATTACGCTGTCAGACAAAGAGAGGGGTGCAGCTGGAGTTACGCAGTTACACTGAGCAAATATGAATGGTCCAGGGCTGAAGTTACGCAGTTACGCTGTCCGAAAGAGAGGTCTATAGCTCTGAAGTTACGCAGTTACGCTGTCACAAAAAGAGAGGGGTAGAGCTTGAGTTACGCTGAGCAAAAGTAAATGATCCAGGGCCGAAATTACGCAGTTACGCTGTCCATAAAAGAGAGGCCTATAACTGGAGATACGCAATTACGCTGAGTTATGCTGGATTCACTGACTCTCTTCAAATTCTTACCCTAAGTCCTAATCAGGTCGGTACAGCTGGAGTTACGCAGTTACGCTGAGCAAATATAAATGGTCCAGGGCCGAAGTTACGCAGTTACGCTGTCCGAAAGAGAGGTCTATAGCTCTGGATATGCTGACAGAAAGAGAAAGGGACTGACGAAGTTACGCTGAGGAAAAAGAAATGATCCATCGCTGAGTTATGCTGGATTCCCTGACTATCTTCAAAGTCTTACCCTCAGTCCTAATCAGGCAGGTATGTATTATTAAGCTTCTTTCGTTATTTCTTACATGAGGGATGAACTCATTTTCCATATAGGTCTGATCTATACCTAGATGAATAAATATTTTTCAAAATGTAGTCTGTGGACCTAACACGTTTCTGCATATATGGCGGCAACGGACAGATGAACTTGAGGACAATACCGCTTGAACAAGCAGAACATCATGAGTAAATTCGAAGTGGAGGTCAGGCGGGTGTGAATAAAATGTTGCATGTGTTTTCGTCGTTTTTCTTAAAATATTTGCCTTTTTACACATGAAAGTGCACACAATTATTTTAATCCACATAAAATAATTATATCCTAATTTATTATGTAGTTTTTTCAGAAAAAGTAACATAATTAAATAAAAAATAAAGAAAAAAACGGTAAAAGATCGACCACAAAAGGCATTTTATACAATTTATTTTATACTCAGTCAAAATAACCCAAATAATCCGATAGTCTTCTGATCTCAAGAACATGTATAAGTGACCCAAACACCAATGTACCATACACAAGCTTTATTTCATATGTATATAGTGCATCTCAAATTCAAGAAAAGAAATATGACGAGAATCTTCCTTTCTCACAGTTCAGTTTTAGCTTCATATTAGTACAAAACAAGAACAAGGAAACAATTGCAAGAAATACACTAATTTTCCAAATTGATCGACCAGCTCAACAATAATAATACTTATTTAGTTATCAAGGGTGGTGTACACAGTACACTCAGTCAGTTCATTTCTTTCCGGAGGCTCTCCAGAGCATCCTCACGAGCCAGTGTATCAATCGAACTGTTAGGATCCATACACTGGCCTTGTTAGTTAACCATACTAGTTCTGGATATAAATAGCTCAAGGGGTTCCCCCTAAATCAAACCAATCAAAGAACGTGCTAAGCCAGCTGATTATGCCAATCCGCTGCGAGGTATGGGATGTGACTGGTTTGGATTTCATCATGGGCCGAACTGCTTTGATGTAGGGATGAAAGCAAAGTCAAAACAAAACAGCAGGCTTGGGTTACCAACATGGTAATTCAAAACAAGCGTCGGGGATGAAATGTACGGAATTGTATAGTAGAGGCAGTGACTCAAGAACTCATTCGAATCACCAAAAATGTCCCCGAAAACCCTCTGCGCGAGGATTTGGGATTGCCTGGGCTGGTGAAGATGCTCCAAAGATGCGCACAAACAAACCAAGGAAAAACAGTTAATATATATATACATGTACAGAGATGGCAATATATACATGTACATCAAGTTTAACACAAATTGTATGATGGTCTGGGTTACAAACAGAACAACATAATTATGCGGGAAAATGCATTTCTTATTGTTCTTTTTCGATGTAACATTAGTTCAACCCAGGAAAAAATAAACAAGTATGTTGATAAGACACAGTATTTCCATTGTTCATGTTCAGCCTGGCAATAATACTGTACAGACAATAACATAACAGTAGTATGGTACGGGTATCAACAAATTGACCCACATAAAATAATGAAACAATTATATTAATCATACACGCAGTATTTACCAAAGGTCATTTTCAGTCTGACAACAGAACTCTGTTGTATAGTCATTGTCACTTGATTGGTTATTTACGACGACCTTATTTACATACACAGGCTAGATGTTATAATTATTTATTATTAATTATTAAATTTGTAAACCAATTGTATACGAGCATGAGTATGTTTTACTCCTGGACATGTAAATCCCTCATCTATTTTAATTATTTGCTCTCAAAATATAGAGGGTTAGTCATGCTAAACAACGAATCAAACTGACAATGGCCTATCAACAAACTGACCCACGTAGAATAATGGAACTATTATACTAATCATAGACACAGTATTTTCCACAGATCATTTTCAGCCTGACAACAGTACTGTACCAGTATTAACAAATTGACCCACACAGAATACTGGAACAATAATACTAAACCTACTTCCGCATAATCCCCCAGACTGCCAGATTCTATAAGCCACCTACTGTAGACCTGGTTCCCGAGAATGATGTTCATAAAAATCTACCATGTATTTTCTACCAATGTCTGTTGTGGTTGTATGGTACAACCGTGAACTTGAGACCATGGAAGGATTTGTTCAAAGAAAGTATGGACGCCGAGATGGGCGAGACGTTGGAGGCGATAGAAAACAAGTTTCACCACAAAGGGTATTCGGAAGAGGAAGCCGCAATTTTAGCCCATAACACAATGGCACCCAGACTACGATGGGCTTCACATCAGCAGTATGCCGACCTCGTGACCCATATGAAATTGCTGGACAAGGACCCGGCCCATATGGAAATCGAAAGAACAGTGTCGATGTTGAAAACCTCGAGCATGAATTGAAAAGCGGCGTATATCAGAGCAATAGCTCAACAGAAGCATTTGTTTGAACGCATCATTAAAAGGCGTGAAGGCGTTAAGATTGGCCGTTAAGGCGTTGAGACGGGCGTTAAGGCGTAACGACGAGCGTTGACGGGCGTCTCTACATTTCAATGAATTAGTGTCAATTCCATGGAATATCTATAAAAATCAGAGCTCCTGAGCTATAATTCACGAGGGTGTTGAAGCGTTAAGCTGGGCGTTGGCGGGCGTTACTGTCCATAAAAGCAAGCGTACCCCAAAATCGCGCACAGTCGATGTTCAACCATCAACATACGGCAGGTGTTGACAGCGATGGTCAATTAATGTAGCATAAAAAGTATTGTATCTGATGCAATATTTGTTATTCACATGTCCACTTAATGTTTAGCATTTTTTGAATACCCGTAAATGTTTTGCGGTATTTGTTAAGCTACAATACTTACCCACTCTTCCTGCCATTATGAATATCTGTGATTAATTTTGAACGTTTTTTTTCGGTAACTTTCCCTTGCAGTTGTGTCAATAGTTTACTGTATAACTGTTGTTTACCGTATAACTGTAGCTTACGTGGCAGCTCAGCGTTCACAATAGATTGTCAGACATGTACACTAACTGGCAATTATAAATGAATATCGCCATATAGCAGATATGTATACAGATCCGGAATGTATAAACTTGTTCATTGCCCGAGGGTAAATCTGCTTACTTGTGAAAAATAGAATTGGCTGATGTTATCTTGACTGTACGACAGCTCTACACGAAAATGAATTTGTACCGTACAAGTTTGCAAATATTTCCATTCAAGCAAAGAAAAGGCGTTACAGTGAGGTCATCAGTAGTAGAGAATGCGCTAATACGATCGGTTACGCACGTATATATTAGCTCATAGTTGCTATAAACGGCTCTTTTAGTCTTATACTCCAGCACAATCATCGAAAATTCACATTACGCAAACACCCACACGTATATCCAAGTAAAATAGCACTATTCCACAGATGTTTGGATGGCAGAACAATAACGCATGATTGCAAGTCAACTATTGTATCATCTCCAATTTCACATCAAAATCAAACCGGGAGAGCCAACCTGGGCATGTTTATTGTCTTTGTCGTCCAGGTTCGCTCACTTAAGTATTCGATAATGTTTTAGACGCCTCTCTGGTCATCTCCTTACAAAGATGATGTATAACTTTGATACTGAAACATGTGACGTTGGTCCATTGGGTGCTGTGGCGCTGTTTCTTGGTCAACGCTAAGGGTTCCAATATGTTGATCTGGAGCCGCCTCCATCGAGGCACAATTCGTGATGATGAATGTTTGGTTGAAAACGTGGGTGTTAACACTGGGATGGTATAAGCGGAGTTGATCTGTCTCCTTATGTCTTAACGATAAAACCATAACGATACCTGAAGGCTAGATCCATTTGAAAGAGGTGGCTTCCTCGTTAAAATGGCTTTGACATACCTGCATAAACGGCGAGCTCGATCAGGCAGAAATAGAAGCAGTCTAGCTGAGGACGGTGACGACGGAAAAACCGTTGAGCTGTGGAATGGCGCCGGTACATCTCCCTAGACAGCTACGTTCACGGAACCATCCACGAAGTGCACGTCGCCCTCATCTCCATTAGCAACATGATGGAATCGGTGTTCACATGTACGTCCAAAGGTTGGGTGGAAGGTGGATGTGAAAATTTGTCAGTCACTTGCCGACGGGCGGTAGTACTTTCCGGGTACTCCGGCTTCCTTCACCAACCAAACTGACTGTCACCATATGATATTGAGCCAAATCATCCTCCCCCTCCATCTCAGACGGTGGTGCGGTTTGGGCATCCGCCTCTATGTTCCTGAACCCTTATACATTAGGTGGATGGTCCTTCTGCCTCGATGTTGGTCTCTACGGGCTTTTCAATCTGCAGGCGTGCCTGCGGCACAAGGTTTCGAAACGCTGATGATGGCTCAATGGACTCGGGCGTTTGGGGTTTTGAAGAATCGTCCATGACCCGTAGGTGCCCTATTGACTAACCGATGAAAACCATGACTATGATCTACACAATACTGGGTGTAATGCGAACAGGTCAGCTCCTCGGATCTTTCATCCTCAACCGTGCAAGGATTACATTTTGAAAACGCTGCAACTTACTCAGGCGTTGGCAGCATCTTTCTTCTTTTCCGATGAACCAAGGTTTAACCCTGGACGACACCGTAAAACGCCTCCCCACAGATCGTGTACATATATTGGGCGTCGTGTATGGCCTCGTGGCCTAATTGCCGATCCCTAGACCGGTGTCTGTAAAATGTAATTTATTGATAGTTCCAGATCATCTTGTGGAACTTCAAGAAGATGGATGCAAGTCCTTGACTTCTGCGGAGGAAGTTTTGACCCATAAGCATTTGCTGTGTGGCTTTGCTGATGTGTTCACTAATGTGTTCACCGAACACATACAAAACCTGAGCACAAATTTCAGATATATAACACAAGATTCATACCGACCATTCTGAATCAGTGATGTTACGAATTAAATGAATTTCTCTGGAATTTGAGCCTGAAGGGGAAAGTTACATCCAAAATATGTGTTAGGCTGGAGTTATACAACCGTCAGAGTCGGAGTGAGATTTGGCGCCTGTATTAATTAGAAAGGAGTACGGTAGTTCACGTTATGCTACAGATTATAGAGAACTGAACCTGAGAACAACGAAAGATGCATCCCCCTGCATTCGGAGAATGTTTGCACACTTTTTTGTTCGTACGAATTCTTTAGTGCCCTAAATTTAGCAGAAGGGTATTGGCAGAAAGTCATTAGCCCAGAAGATAGACAGAAGATTTCGCTTAAAAAATGGGTCCTTTTCAGCATGTTAGAATGGGATTTGCGATCCGAAACGCGGCAGCAAACGTTGAGAGCTTTGGACTATACTTAAAAATCTCCGATCAGCATTCCAGGGCTTCAGAGAGTATAACCTCAAATTTCAACCTAGAGCAAAGATGGTGCTTCAGCCAAAGATGGTGAGATCTCAATGGTTAAAAAGTGGTCGGTCCCATAGGGATTCGTGAATTATCATAGGGATTTTGTTCCACACTTTGCAGAGATAGGTGGTCCTCTCTATGCGCTCAAGGGACTGAGTGCTCAATTTGAATGGAGAGAGCACCTTCAGGAATCCTTTTATAAGCTAAAGGTGGCATTAACACAGGTTTCTGTTTTAGCATTTCCAACTCGTACATAACCATTCATCTTGGATACGTACGCCTTAGATTTTGCTTCTAGCGCCGGGTTGTCTTAGGTATAAAATGGTTTTGAGCGCACCATTTCCTATTCTGGCTAACGACGCGGAAAGATCTATTGAACTGTTCAATGTATCTCACGGACTTGAGGGGCGGATTGCAGGCGTGTTGTCCTCGTCTTGCGTGTTAAAGTTGGTCGCCGCAGTTTCACTTGTGGGGTTAGAACCATTCTGCAAATATGGAATTGAAACAGTCGTAAATGGTTATGATATACATGTAGGAAGGTGAAATATTCCCCCCACCAACCCAACTGGCGTGGGGGTGATAACTCCGGTAAGAGGGCTTAAAGGTAGAAGTTTGCAACTCGTTATTCATATGTAAATATTGCTATTACCAGGTACTGGTTGAAGAATTGAGTGTAAACATATCATCACCAAATACGTCTGCTTATTCCCAAACTGCATTTACTCTGGAAGATTTATTTGACAATCACAAAAGTTTTCTCATGGAAAGCGGTATTTTTCTTCCAACCAAAGATAACGACATACCAAGAGTATACTGGATTCCTAAATGCATAAACCACCATACAAAGCTAGATTCGTAGCTGATTCTAGAAGCTACACCACCAAGCTTCGTTCAACCCTGTTGACGAGGGCCCTTCAGGAAGTGAAAGCATTTTGAGAAAGGTAATGCGCCACTATTTATCAAAACTCTGGCGTTGAATGTATGTGGATATTGAAAAACTCAAAATGTCTTACGAAAGAACTTGATGCTAAAGATCATATACCTTACAGACAAGTTTCCACATGGGATTTTTTGACTCTATATTACAATCCATCACCAGGAACTTGTTGACCTAATTTCTTTAGATTATGGACGCGGATATTCTTTAATGGACGACGGCTGAATAATGAATGACGGAATGTAATTAACTATGCTGAGACAGAAATTGCTAGTTTTGCAGTCTTCTCTCAGTGTGATCGGTTTTCTTTTCACCACGTCCTTCGCCTCAATCAGTCCTTTGGCAACACCATCGACATAAACAACGCCATCAGGAGAGGCTCTCCGATATGGGAAGGATGGGTTGACAAACGGACCAGAATGTTCTACTTTAACATTGGATCCCTGTGACTTTGCTTCACGAATTTCATATTCCTGTAGTTGTAGCAGCATCTTACTTCAAACCAAATATGGTGGGTAATCTTCCTCGAAATGTACTGTACAATAGCTTTTCGATTGTGCATTTCAGCTTGGTGGTTGTTTTGTTAGCTAGGACATTTCCAAACTTAGAAGATGTCAGTCTGATGTGTCTTGCTGACTGCTATTCACTGCTCAAAGTGGTGTTCCTATCAAGTTCCCTTGTTTTTGTCAGAATGACACATACATTGGACGAGTAGTATGTGCCATATACCTTCTCCAACTTCACAGTGTGATATCTGGGGAATCCTGCGCTGCATTTTCACTATATGCATGTTGACCGAGCGAATCCACATCTAATTTTCAGCCAGATGTGATGTGAAATTCACAACAATAAGGGCTGATTTGTTGGCAAGTCTATTGAGCAGTTTCATTACCTATCTCCATCCTCATGTCATCACTGGTGTTCCCCACGCTATGGGAATGACCACCCCTAGCTTCTTCCATAGATGCTTCTTTTGTCCCATCCAGCCAGAAGGTTGCTGTTCAGGTGATGGCAAAAACGACTTCTGGTGGGTCTTGCTCGAACCACCCTTCGAAGACATGTTATGTTAGGCATTGTACACCTCGGCTTTACACTTATGATGCCCAAACACATGGTTCAAGCTGTTCTTCATGTCATGCTCCAGGTTAGGTTTTGCCTGAAATCTGTCTTCTTTCTGGGATCTCATCTAGATAGCACAACGTGCGATTGTACTCGCCTTACCCGTGTGGGTTTTAATTCTCGGCCATTTTGGCCTCGGGGTATTGTCGTCGACATGTACGTCCGTCGGTCCGTCTTTTACCGCATTTTAGGCTAAAGCTCTTTAGATACAGTGACATAGTCCGGTAGCCAAATCGCAAAAAGGGGTCTAAATAAGGTTTTCGTAGCACCCCCCGCGTAGATTTAGTTTGACCGCTGTTTATGAACGAGTATCATCTGCTGGTCAGTTCTAGACCTGATGTAGGCATCTACGGTGGTGCCTAAGTTCACAGCATGCATTTTTTTGCCGCTGTCTGAACAAGACAAAATTAACTCTAAGATGGGGGTAGGGGTATATATGAACGTATAACTTTTTTATTCTTGCACTAAACTCTCTGTAACTTCCCATACCTGACCTTAGAATATTGTTCTATTACGTAAAGTAATTCAAGTTACGCCTTTTACGTTTTTGACGTCAGGATGACGTCATAACTTGGAGGGTACATTTTTTCTCGATTTTTTTAGAAATCAGACTTGATTTTTTGTTTTACAGTTGCAGAAACTCTTTTTGCATTCAGCCTGATTTGTATTTGTGAAAGATAATTGTCTCTCAGTTAATTCTAGACCTGGTGTAACCATCTAATATGCACTTCAGGGATGCGGCATAGCCATGTTTAACGGCACCAGAGCATGAGAAATATGAAGCCGAATTAGGGGTAGGGATGATTACGTTCTAATATTTTATTGTTCCACAATCCTAACTCCATAAAATTTAACACATATTGAGTCTGTGAACGGATCATTCGGATAAAGCTATCCGATTCCGATTATCTTCAATGTTGGTGTCACTATGTCGTTATTATCATCGTCGAAGTATTTTTTCTCTGGATTTTTTGCTGTAATTTTCCAAGGGTATATTGTTACTTTTTCTTGATGTGTGTATTTAAGACCATGATAGCATGACGTATTTGTTTGGAACCGGGTGTTGACGTCTATGGTGATGAGAAAGGCGGCATGATGCCTTCTGCAATGCTCTCTGAGTAACAAAAAAAAACAAGGAATGGGGGTAGGGATGATTACGTTTCGATATGTTATTCACACTTGGGTTCAGAGAGCTCAAGTTTTTAACACTTTGCGGTTGGATACTAGTTGAGCAAAACAAGTAATCAAACTTCCAATACTTCTGAAATGAAGTCTCTGTTTCGAACTCTAGTGTATATTCTTTATAGCATAGTCAGTGTTACAGGGCTATAACATCGTCGCTCTGAAATATTTGTATCTGATATCGATGAAGTCAGTGTTAGAGACCATGTGGTCATGTCATTCAATATGTCCACATGAACAGTCTCAACAAAAGCGTTGCTGGGATAAAAATCATCACAGGGGTCACTTTTGGTTCTTATGTTTAAAGAAATATGCAGTCACTATATTTGTCTGTGGGGTAATATGACTTGTCAGTACGTCGGCATCGTTTTTCACCACCCTTTTAATGCTGCGTTTAATTGTTGCATGTGTTTAATATGTTTCACTCTGCTCGACTTAGGTTAAGGATTATTATCTACCTGCTAGTGGTCAATCTCGCATTTGTTAATCTAGCTAATCAATTATTAACCAAGAACGGGTTTATATAAAGTTGCCGCTTGCATTTGTTAACTTCATCAGTCATGTCGAAATTATGGACATCCAGAAAGAAGATGGATTCAAAGTTTCTGGTAATATGAACGAGACAATCAGACTTTCACAATCTACCATGATGACGTCGTCTTTCGTCATGATATGTTTATCTTCACATTATGGGTTTAGGTCTCACCAATGTTTCGATACTTAAGTAGAGAAAACCAGTTAATTAGCTAGATGAATTGAATGAAAGTTACATGAAATGAAATAAATGAATTTAGATGAGAATGTATTGAGAGAAAACGAAAGGCAGACACTATCAATATTTATTCATTGTATCTACAAACTATTTTCAATCATGATGCATGCAGTGAGGCAAAATGCATTGAGGCAACAGAAACCCGTGCCCATCAAGACACCCGCCTATGGATATTGTATAACACATATTCTATTTTATGGATAGCATCTGCTTTATTGTTATGGAAGTGACGCTTCGATGGAGATACATCCAACTTTTCAATACAGGCGTCGATTTTCCTCATTCAATATTTATCCGTAATATGTTAAAGAATTTTCGCGTGTATAATCCAAAGATCTAATTCGTACAATGCATAACATCCGCATCAAAGCTAATGTGGATGGTGGATATTGAAAATATGTACCTCAGTTCATATTAATTCGATAAATATATCTCATTCGAAAATGGATACTTGTCAGTTTCTTTGGTTCCATTATTGAAGCTAGATATACATTATGGGAACATTCTATTACACTGTGATGCTTATTGATATTGAGCAAGGGAAACAAACATTCGAATGCCTTCCTTTTGTACAAAAGGTAATTGAAAAGCAATTTCGAACAGGAATATCCAATATATATGAATTTGTCAATACAATAGATATATCATCAGCAAGTGTCAGATCCGATATCAAGATTCAGTAATCAGCCGCCGCCCATAAAGAAATTCCGCTTCAATAATCGCAACACCTATTTCGTATGAGAGTTAGCCCCAACTCCAATGTGTATGAAATAAATACAAGAAAAACACAGTTTTCAACGATGTCAGCAAGACATAAATATGTTCTATACATAAACTCTTAATCACTGATCATTATTCTTTATCCAAATGAATTCCACGTCGTGCCCAGAATATCAGTCACGCTATGAATATGATGTTCATTTGAACACTATGTGAAACTATGATATCCAAACAACCCCCAATCTTAATAAATTAATATCCTATCAATGCTCCCCAATCGTACATGTCGCTATATAGAATCTTAAGTATTTCAATTGAATTTGGTGTTCTGAGCGCCCAAACCATGAATATTTGATCGCATTATGACATCATGGTCGCATCTGGACTAATCCGCTTGCAGTCGGGGGGGGGGGGGGGGGGTATGGTAACCTTGTCCGTTTACCCTAATGTTTACACCAAAGACCAGTCCATATATCTACCTCGTATAATGGTGCCACAATGTCGAGACCGCGGAAAAGACATGTCTAAGTCGACTGAACCAACCAAAAATTCTCTATCATTAATGTTCCCTTCCAAGCATTATGAAGCGTTCCCAGGATTGGTTGACACTCGAGTTACTGCAAGCCTGTTAGATCCTTCAAGCGACATATCCAAATAGGGAAGGAGATATGATTTAATTTTAATTAGATTGAACAGCCTCAGACGTTATAAATTGTGGGACAAACTGACGTATGGCGACTAAAGGGCAACCATATAACTCAACCACAGGCTTTTCTCGGCACCTCAGATTCAGACCTCAGACCCGAGAATACGGTGGACTCTCAGACGTAGCCTTAGTATCTCAGCCGCGATGTTACTGCAGATGTTCATTTGAAGACTATGAAGTATCCACACGGCCCTTAGAACCGGCTTAAGCGGAATTAGATACGCTAGCTCGGGTGCTGTGATGACAGATCAGCTCAAACAAATAACTCATCTGATGCTAATGAATGCGCATCGTGGACGTCTGATGGAGTAAACGTATCAACATGGGGTAAACCTGGTGAATGCAACAATACCCTGAAAAACTAACCTGACGTCGTACGGCTTAAATTTCCCACCAAAACAATAAACCTACACATACTTGTCGAGAGGGCCGGCCTCGGAGACTAACAGTTCACCAGCAGAAACCTACCATATACAGGTAATAAACTGGAGCGATGTGCAGAAAGGTGGGGAAAATTGACGACGTCTGGCAACTAAAGAGCAAGCATATTACTCTACAGGAAAGCTTCCCTCGGCACCTCACATTCAGACCCGTGAATGCGGTCGATTCTCGAACGTAGCCTAAATATCTCTGCCGCGCTTTACCTAGATGTCAGACCATACCAACATGCACGGCCGCCATTTCGATTCTACCCATACTTCATTGCAAACAAGATTGAGCAAACAGATAATCTCCAGCAATAAAATCGTTTCTTATTCATTACAGTTTATGTTTCCTCACAACCCCTTGCTGTGATTGTATCAAAGTTGTGTATACCCATGCAAAAATCATTATATAGCAAGTGTTCACAAAGTAACGTTGAGTTTGACAAGAGACATGAGAAATTCCAACTAATCCAGATTTTTGTGGGGGCACTCTCAATCAGATTTTGTTCTTCTGTCTTATTTCAGGCCAGATTATTAGTTTGTCACCCACAAAATCATGTTAATTTACTTCTGTACGACGCTTGGTTCAAATGAAACCATTTGATACACTATCCAGATATAATCGGAACATTTTCTAGAAATAAAGAAAGAAAAAAAACAGAAGAAGGCGCGATAATCAGGCACAAGTAAAGGAAAAATACAATTTCTATATTTATGACGTCATAGTGACGAAACTAAAGCAGTTACGGGAAGTCTGATTACTCTACCTTTCAGGCCAATATCCAAAAGCAATGCGTGAAGGAATTCAGTATGATAAACCGCGAACTAAAGAAAATATGGGACGGTAATCACCCCTACCCCCATTCGGTTTCAATGGTGTCATGACCGGAGAACATCTATATGAATCCATGCTGAGGTCAAACGGGACTTAGTAGAAAGACGTTTCTGGTCCAGAATTAAACAGGAGACATATATCTTTCAAGATTATATGTCAAATACCATCAGGAATGTATTACTGTGAAGGAAACAGAGAAAATCGGAGAAAATATTCCCGAAAAATCATAAGAGAAAGCCTCCTCGAGCTCATGACGTCACTATGATGTGCTCAAATTAGCTAGAGAAAATCTCATTATTTTAGCTGAAAGGTCATTATTCGGAGGTTAATTTGTGTAAGTTTCAGATCGCGAAGCGCAGGGGTAATAAAAATATGAGGGATGAATTACCCTTACCCCCATTTCGGTTTCAAATTTTTCAAAACCAGTGAGCATCAAACAATTGCATGTAGCATCGTTAGGCACCACCGTAGATATCTACATCAGGTATTTAATTGACCGCGAGATGTTGATCTTCCAGAAAAAGAAGTCAAACAAAATCTACGCGGGGGGTGCCACGGAATGACATGTTCTCGCGAGTGGCTACCGGACTAACAGACGCCATTCAAAAATGACTTCGCTCGGCACATATTTTACAGAGTAATGCTCCTTTACAGATGTATTAATTTTTGATTGTGTGATAGAAGCTTGAATGTAATCAACTATATCTACAGAACTATGTTTGATACAGCTACTACATATTGGAACCTTACTTACATAGTTGTATTCTAGAAGCCAACAGAGAATTAGTCACCTCAGCCCTTACTTTTTGGAGTTGTGTCCCTTTTCAGGTGCAATAATCTCTGATTTTGCGATATATGCTTGAAAAAATCAGTTATATCTATTCGCTAATTCTCATGTCAATGAAAATGCTCAACAGCAATTCAGGAGACCATACAACAATATTCATCCAATACAGAGGATCAAACAAGAGCGAAACCTTTCGATATGAATGATCAGATACTACTGGAAATGATTTTGTTGAACGTTAGGGGCAAAACTATTTCATATGCCAGTCATAAAGATGAAGAGGGAGGGGAAAAAGAGAAAAAGAGAAATTAAATGTAAAGGCAGACAATCCAAAGAAAGTATGTGGACAGAACAGGTGGAAAACCCGGCAAAGTATTATCTGAACTTGGAGCATAGAAATTATCTGAATAAGGCAATAACTAGGTTATAAACTACAGATGGTAAGATTATCAATGACCAAAGCTGCATATTGTTTGAAGCAAAAACTTTTTACAATTTTTTTTTATTCCAAACCAGAGGTAAGAAACACTGATCTGATATAATTATTTAAAGACCTACCGATCCCAAAATTAACCGAGTCCGGCTTTCCCGTCAAGATTTTTTTTCTAATTCTTCTGGAGATCTCTCTTGTTAATTCGCTCAACTATGGATTTATAGTAGGAGAAATTTCTATTACACAAACGCTAGGTGTGATGACCTGCCTGCCCAAAGAAGGTAAACCAAAGCATTTGTTGAAAATTAAATGTGACTTATAAAATGTGCACTAGCACATCGAATTGAAGCTGTGTTAACAAATATAAAAAACTGAAGATCAAACTGGTGTCATGTCCGGCAGATTTATGGGTGAAAACACGAGGATAGTATACGATATAATGTCCTTAAACGTAAGCAAAAATATTCTCGGCTTAATACTTTTAACAGATTTTGAAACGGCGTTTGATTCAGCTAGCTGGAGATTTATTCAGAAAGTTTGAGATTTTTATAAACTTTGGTCCCTCGATAAAAAAAATGGGAGGTAATTTCTACTAAAATATAGGGTTTTGTCTTTTAGTAAACGGGTTTGCTGCTCAATTTTCCCATTGTCAAGGAGAGGTCACCTGGGGATCCACTTTCCCCGTATATTTTCTGCTAAGCGATTATGCTAAGACATAATGATAAGGCCAAAGGAATAAACTGGGTTATACAGAGTTTATACTGTCACAGTATGCGGATGTTACAACTGTCTTTCTGGATGAATCACGAAGAAATCTGGCTCCCTTTCAGGAAGATTTGGACTGTTTCGCTACATATCAATTCGGATAAAACAAGATCCATTTGGATAGGATCAGCTATAGGTTAAAATAGAGCCTGAAGGATCTTGGCGCCCACCATTGTCCGATAATTGTAAGTTAATAACAAGAGGATCTTTTTGTCCATTGTTACTAAGAACGAAACGATTGATTTGTAATTGTGTTTACAGAATTTCGAATCTGAGCGAAAAAGATCAAAAAAGGGACACTGGGAAACACCAAGATATAATCTTTCTAAGTTTCAGGAGTTTCAAGACTTCTAGAAACTGTACTTATGTCGGTTGTTATAGTAAAAGAGAAATGAGCAAAGTTAGTCTGAAAGTGAATGTATATGTACGGAGGATCCTTCGTTTTGTAGTATTTTTATTTTATTTATTTTTTTGCACGTGTCATCATTGGGTACCGGAAGCGAAGACAAATCTCTTTGACACTTTGGCATGAGCTATGAAACATACTTAAGATTTTATAATTAGGAACGAATGCTAATTCTGTTCTGTTTACTGGGCTAGTTTGAGATATCTCTTTTAAGATACCATGCTCGAAAATAGTAAGATGGTACAATACTTAATACTGAAGGGATCCGGTCCACGCAGTAATGTTGAAACTTCGAAAGTGTCTGAATCCTGATTATCTCTCTTAGATCGAAACATGCAGTAGTCTACAGTTGTCGAGTTGTGATGTTGTGTCACAAGAGTGACGTCCCTTCATGTAGCCGACCCGGCGGCAGACGAAAGGGTGGGGCAGTTCACGTGCAACTGCATGGACTAAAGAAAACTGATTTAAAATTGGAAGAAATACATTTTAATTCCGAATTATTTGAACTCCTTGATATGGAAGGTGAAGGTATGGATATTCTCTATAGTCAATATATAAAATATGCCCCACCGTTTGATCCGCCGACTCTTGTGATGCAACGTCACAACTCGGAAATACCGTATTAATTTGAAGCGTAACTTGGATTTTCGGATCGGATCAAGAAGGTATCTTGCACAACTAAGCCCCATGTGGGACCTGTGTACCAAATTTCAGAAAGATCCATGCAGTACTTCTTGAGAAATCACGATAACAAAGTTTCATTGGGAAATTAAAGATGGGTGCCTGGTGGCCATATTGGATTTTCGAATCGGACCGAAAAAAGGTTCTTTGCACAACTAGACCCCAAGGGGAACCTATGTACCAAATATGAGAAAGATCCCTGCAGTGCTTCCTGAGAAATCACGATAACAAAGTTGCATGGGAAACTCCAATATGGTCGCCTGTTGGCCATATTGGATTTTCGAATCGGACCAGAAAAGGTATCTTGCACAACTTGACGACAAGGGGAACCTGTGTACCAAATTTGACAAAGATCCATGCATCAGTTCCTGAGAAATCGCAATAACAAAGTTTCATGGGAAATCCGAGATGGCCGCCTGGTGGCCATATTGGATTTTCGATTCGGACCGAAAAAAGGTATCTTGCACAATCAGACCCTAAGAGGAACCTGCGTACCAAATTTGAGAAAGATCCGTACAGTACTTCCTGAGAAATGACGATAACAAAGTTTCATTGAGTAATCCAAGATGGTTGCCTGTTGGCCATATTGGATTTTCGAATCGGACCAGGAAGGTATCTTGCACAACTAGACCCCAAGGGGAACCTGTGTACCAAATTTGAGAAAGATCCATGGTGTACTTCCTGAGAGATGACGATAAAGTTTCATGGGGAAATCCAAGATGGTTGCCTGTTGGCCATATTGGATTTTCGAATCGGACCAGAAAAGGTATCTTGCACAACTAGACCCGAAGGGGAACCTGCGTACCAAATTTGAGAAAGATCCATGGAGTAGCTCCTGAGAAATGACGATACCAATGTTTCATGGGAAAATCCAAGAAGGCTGTCTGGTGGCCATATTGGATTTTCGAATCGGACCAGAAAAGGTATCTTGCACAACTACACCCCAAGGGGAACCTGTTGTCCAAATTTGAGAAAGATCCATGCTGTAGTTCCTGAGAAATCACGATAAAAAAGTTTCATGGAGAAATCCATGATGGCTGCCTGGTGGCCATATTGGATTTTCGAATCGGACCAGAAAAGGTATCTTGCACACCTAAACCCCAAGGGGAACCTGTGTACCAAATTTCAGAAAGATCCACGCAGTAGTTCCTGAGAAATCGCGATAACAAAAATTGTTTACGGACGGACGACTGACTGACGACGGACGACTGACTGACGACGGACCACGGCTAAAAATGACGGCCCGACTGGACTTCTTGGCATGATTTTCACACTAAATGTGGCCGAAATGGTGGAACGAAACTACAAAGACGAACTGAAATTGATAGATATTTTGATGAAGATATGGTCAAATGAATGTTTACCCCTCCATGATGACTTGTTTTGAAATCTTTAATATTGCCAAATTAAATATCTTATTTTCGTGACTGTCCGATCCTCCGCAAATTTCGGTTGATGAACTCCAAAATAAAAAAGTTTTCAGTTTGTCTGGAATAAATAAGCCAGATAAGATAGCCAGATTTACATCTGTTAAAGTTTTCAAAGATGGTGGAATGAATATCTTTCCAGTTCTGACCACAATTCTTGCACATATAGTGTCTTGATTCCGCTAGAGCGGGATATTCTATCCTTGGTAATGACATACTAAATTCTTTCTGAACTGACGTCAATGAAGCATGGAATCTCTTTCAGCAGAATGTGAATCACAGAGAACCTATTCATATTGCGTTTAAAAGGGAATTACAACACATATAAGGGAAGTGGGAAGAGGTGCCGACATACTGACAGTCACATGACCATACAGTATAGTCTTCCGCTTAACCTATTCTAAAGCACATACCAAGAATGTAACGATTGTTGGTATGTGTTGTATCTCAGGTACGCTTTTATTGTACCTATTCATGTGGCAACTTGAATGATATGACCACACGGCCCCTAGCACTGGCATAAGCGGTATTAGATACAAATCTAGAGAGCTATGTATTTGATATTTTTGGAACATCATGATGTCGTGGCGGCATCATTGAAAACTGTTGACCGCTTCTCTCTTGCAGGAAACTAGACTATATTGTTTACGTATACTATGAATTTTTGAATTTGTTGCTAATGCGATATGGAATATGGGATAGGTCTTTGAATTATGGATGCGGATATTCTGCAACGAATGACGGCTGAATAATGAATGACGGACCAGACGCTTGTTCAGCATATTTATTTCTGCCATTCTTCTGGCAGCTTTTTGCTATAAACAAGATCAGATTATGTGGTTTAGTGCCATAGGGGTAACTTAAAATGTTACCATATCCGCCAAAAGTAATGAATATCCTTAATTTAAAGAAAATATTCGTAACTTTTTTGTTTACTAACCAAAATAAAAAATTTATATGTCGTGTTACATGTATTTAGTGTGGTGTGGTTGTAAAAAAGGTAATAGCGGCTGTATATATCGTATATCTGACTCAGTCCAATAAATAAAATCGAAATTAGGTAAAATATTATTTACCTGCACACTTTCTCTGTCTAATTTAATCTAATGTTCGCAGAGAACAAAGTTGTAATGTATGGTATGGAGACAGGTAAATAACGCAAAATGTTGCCCCTATCAATGAATTATTAAGCTTACAAAAACACACACATATATTATATTTTTCAACAAAATTATCACATTAAGAAACAATCTCAAAAGATATTTCGCGGTTTCCAAGCTTATGAGATGGTTGATATTCTTCGCCACGTAAAATTAGACCCCGTATGATACTGTTAGTTATGTTGTAGCGCCCTCTATACATATAGACTAATAGCGTTGTTTACGATGGACGCTTCTGGAATGTCAAACTGACATTAACTTGTTTACGTGGGTTATTTGCTTCGAACTTTCTCGAGCATAATTATAATTATATCTAGGCCAAATGGTGATGTAATGCATATTCGAGAACTTTCGTGGTTTGTGAAGCGGACGGCTCACGTCATATAGAATAATCGCGAATTCCCCGTAGGATATAAATACCGTCTCGTTCGCTCACTCGAGAGAGAATTTAAGAACTGGCTTTGATTGATTTACTTTGCCCGTAATTACTGACTGAAGGTTTCAAACAGACTTACGCAAATACAGCATCATCATTATTATTATTACACAAGGCTATTCTATGGATAACAACTTCTTTATTGCTGTGGACAACAGCTGAGCGATATTGACTGTGGAAATACAGGAACGCGATTTCTACACGTCACGAACTGTATAGAGATTTGTAGGTTGGTACGAACTTGGAGAGATACACCGGTATAACATTGAACAGTAAGATTTTATTTGACGTTTGTTTGCTATATTGACCTAACTTAATTTGTATATGATTTTAGTATTGTAAATAAATATTTGTTTGTTTTATATTCGACTTCACAAATCCTTCTGTTGCGTTTTTCTATTGTCGTTTAGACGTAACAGAGTAAACGCCTCAACATGGGGTAAACCTGGTAAATGCAAGAATACCCAGAAAAAATAACCAGTACTTCCCGACGTCGCACGGCTTAACCCTATCATGCCTGGAGGTTGGGCCAAAATGACCCCCTTACCAAACTTTCTGCGCTATCTCCGACAAAATATGGAAAGCTGAAACTCCGTGACTTTATAGTTTATCATATTGCGGTCTTTTGAGCCTATTTGCATAACCCCACGAGCAGAGGATCATGGATAAATCCAAGAGGGCGGCCACGTTGGGAACCAGAAAAAAGTGGACAAAAAACTATTTTATTTCACATTACACCAATATTTACTAATTTATCATGCATTTTTTGCGAAAAAATTGCATAAATAAAAAATTCGGAAAATCTGACCGAAAAATCGACCAAAAAATGCCGTTTTTGAAAATGACGTCACTGTGATGTCATCAAAGCGGCCATCTTGGATTTGTTTTACATTTTCTGGTAGAGCTTGACCCAAGGGTATTTGTTGTAAGTTTCAGCCCCCTAGCTCAAGGGGTAAGAAAAATAATTAGGTGGGCATTTCGGATACCCCCCCCCCCCCCAGGCCTGGACAGGTCCCAAAAAGCCAAGGACAGATAGGGGTAAATTTACGATGGTGATGTAAACATATGCAGAGTAACGGTTAATCCTATTACGGGTATGATATATTAGCGGTCAAACATGTTATCTGGGCTATTATTCTTTCACTTGTGTAAAAATGCCAGATATAGTAACGAAGATCTAAAATGGTACCTGCAGCAAATTTAAAGCAATACTGAAGAGCGATGCTAGTAAATTAGTCAATTAAGGGCCTCGACTTAGAAAGAAGAAAATAGGATAATAACAGAAATTGGAACAATAGAAGAATGAGAAAGGAAAAAAATACCAGAGAACATACAACGTTAGTTTCCTCTAGTTCTGCTCCTCTACGACCGAAGACGTCCTCAGAATATAACGTTTTAATTACAAGCGTCTGGTCCTTCATTCAGAATTCAGCCGTCGGGGGCTGGTGGGGGGGGGGGGGGGGCGCAGGCTTTTTATCAGCCCAGAATGAGTTTCAATGCTGCAGGATTTTATTGATACTTATTTTATCATTTTTTTACCAAACAAATTTTTAACGTATCCATCAGTTTGTAGAAAATACATACGTACACATGTCTTGATAATATCAAGAGCCTATAGCACGAGGGTATCTTGAGAGACAATTTAAGAATATTTGCTTTTTCTGTTAGTTTGATACCCAAAATATTATTGAGATGATTTTAGGTCTCTTCTCGTAATGTTAATTTAGCAATGCCTGCAAGCGAAACTGTAGCTATCATATTTCTGGAAAGACAAAATAAAATTCCACACCAAATGTCGATTAGATACAACCCCAAACTTAATGGTCCTCAAAAGATAGAGTGCAGTTGTCGTGTGAAATGGCTTCTTCGTCGTCATTGCTTCACAGCAGACCGTATATTCCGACTTCATCGCCGAGCGGCAAAAATTATTATGTGCAGATGAAATGGTTCACATGATATGGCATTTCTTGTGATTGCTTTTTTTCTTCAGAAAATGAACAAGAAAAAACTATATCGATCATATTTGTGACATTGAGTCGGACAGAAAACTCGGACAAACTTTCTATATCTCCAATCATTCTACATCGAATACCTGTAATTTGTTTCTTTTTGTGACAGAATCGGAACGTTATGAATATATTCGTAAAATCGAAGATTTGTTTTTTATTTCAGGAGGTGGTGTAACAGTTCACCTTATTTCTCCGACACTAAACCAGGTATTCCAGTCGTGGTAATTGCAACTGATGGCAGGGTGATTGCCTAAATATGTCGTATACGACATTGTGGGGGTTACTCATGGACAAACAAATGAAATAACTTAATTTATATCATATTTCCTACCATGACTCAGATATGCATTCTACGGTCATACCACACCAAACAGTTGCGATATTAAAAACACTTTCCTTAATCCACAGAAGAAATACAAAAGTTTAGAATATTTTTGTAAAATATTTGTTTTCCTAAAATTTTGGGGGGTGGGGTAAAATTTTGCGATATTTCTCTGTTGTTACGATCTCTTTATTAGCAATCGATAGCCTAATAAATGGCACAAATCTTGATACGCTAAGGAAGCCATTCCGTTGATATGTCATGCCACTGTGATAGTTATTTCATAGGGTTGAGAAAATATAAACACATATTGGCCTAAGTTCGAGACTCCTTTTGTTATTGAGTCAGATATACAGTTCGGAGACCACTACTTTTTTTCTACGAGAAAACCTATGCAATGCCTGTAATTTGAAACAAGATTTGTTTACTTTGTTAAGTGAACAGAACAAAGTTATGAATGTTTTCTTTAAATTGATGAAGTTTGCCAAATTAATGATATTTTTAACGACCTGAAATAAAACGCACACACCTGCATGCTGATAACCGGTCAGAAAATGTGCACACGGGCCTTTCCTACACACCAGAAGAGGTTGTAGGTATGCAGAGAAAGACGGTAACGAAAGCCCTCTTTTCCACTTTTAGCTAACTGACTGAGGTGTACAGGGGTTCTTCGTATTCCGCAGTTGATCGGCCATAGCTGGTACCTCGTCGTGGGATGCCACCCAGGGTTCATCATTATTATACATCACGTTCCGTATCCCTGTCCTCGGCCTGTTAGGTACTCTGTACCGTACACGGCTCCAATACCAGGATGGGAAGTGGAATGTTGCTCATCAGCCTCACCAGCCCAGATACCCAGTTAGGCCTGCAATATTTCATTGCGCAGCTGCATCAGGTTCTGCTATCTTTCCACCTTCAGACCAGTAGTATTTACCTCCGGCCACAACTATTCCGTCCAATCTTACTGATCGGTTTAATAGGTTGTCGGCTGACATTTTTATCCCCCCCCCCCCCCCTGCGCCTACAAGCCCACTGTTCCGCCACCCGCTACGAATGTTAACGCTGACCCGAATGATTGGGCCTCTCTGTTCAATGAGAACCCACTCATTGCACTACTCTTCATTCTTCCAGAGGGGCTTTTGAATGCGCTGAATGAATGCGGGCTGCCTTTGACCTACCTACGACCCAGGAATAAAGGCAACTACTCCAACATCCGATGGAGTGTTTCCGCTCGAGAGACACATGTCTTCCGGTCATATTCAGTGCATGACTCCCATTGGCATGATCGAGCCGCTCTACTGGAACCGGAGTTCGAGCAATTTATAGGAGTCACACTGCCCAAGAAAAAGGTTCCTCTTGATGTTCGTCAAATTTCTCTTCCGGAGGATACATCTAGATATGAGGTTGTGGTTACTTTATGCCTTCCGTACTCTTCTGAATCTGTATCTGAAACATCATCAACTAGTTTCGTTCCTGTTTCCAGTGAGGATGTTAACTTGTTGGAGGACTAGCCCCTTACGAAATGGAAGTATACCCGCAGTAGAATGGAAGTACAGTGGCAGTAGCAGCTGAAAGTATAACGGCAGTATGACAGAAGTATATACTTCCAGCATACTTCCATGAGATTGTTTTTTTCAAGACAATTGGTTGTATGTTAGACTGAATGTGTGAGTTGTGAAAGTGTTGCAGAAGTATGGTAGAATTATGGTGGCAGTATGCTGACATTATGTTAATTAAGCTGCTGTAACCCTTCACAGAATTATGGAGGCAGTGTTATGGCAGAGGGCTGGCAGCATAGACAGAAGTATATGGCCAGTATGGTAGCAGTATGGTAGAAGTATAGTGGAAGTATGACTGCAGTATGCTGACATTATGTTAATTAAGCTGCTGTAACCCTTCACAGAAGTATGGAGGCAGTGTTATGACAGAGGGCTGGCAGCATAGACAGAAGTATATGGCCAGTATGGTAGCAGTATGGCAGAAGTATAGTGGAAGTATGACTGCAGTATGCTGACATTATGTTAATTAAGCTGCTGTAACCCTTCACAGAAGTATAGAGGCAGTGTAATGGAAGAGGGCTAGCAGCATAGACAGAAGTATATGGCCAGTATGTTAGAAGTAGAGTGGAAGTATGCCTGCATCATAGTGGCAGTAGACAGGCTGAAGTATAGCAGCAGTATTAGGTTGCCCCATATACCAAGTGTGGCCTAAATAAAAATGGTATACAAACATCCTCCTTCAGGCAAAATTGACACATGCATGTATCATACACACATGAATGGTGGATATTACTACATTATAACATGGACATATGATGTATTATAACATGGTATACATGTTTTGGGGTGTAATTAAACTGATTGCCCTGGCTGATACCACCCCCTATATTCTCACCATGATAAATTTTAGATCAGGCATGCCATAATGTTGGCCTCAGTATGTTTGAAAAATATGGGGAATGGAATGAAAGGGGAATTCTTCCCATTGGAATCTAATATATTAATGCTACTTACATGCATCAGTTCATGAACAGAGCTGTACAGAGAAAAGATGCATACTGCATAGATCTGCTCTCCATGTTCCATATACAGCAACTGTGTGCTCACTGGAGGGAATTTCAGTTGACCTATTTTTCAAATTAATGAGCAATTCCTATCCCAGCATTCCTCTCACTGAAGTATAGCAGCAGTATAGTTTCGAGTCAAAAGCCTTTTTTGGTAAGGACAAGTTGTAGAAGTATAACAGCAGTGTACACAGGAAACAGCTAAAGTTGTAGCAGTATAACAGCAGTATACACCTCATGTATTCAAATTTGTTAAAGTATTGGCAGTATACCAGAAGTATAGAATTTACATTTTATGTGATCAGGTTGTAGAAGTATGGCAGCAGTACACAAAGCAAGAGTGTAAGTGACAGAAGTATAGTGGCAGTATAAAGAAAAGAGCTGAAATTGTACAGAGTTTCAGAAGTATGACTGCAGTAGAGGGGAGGTCTGTGGAAGTATAGTGGCAGTGTATACTTCCACAGAAGTATATACTGCTCTTCCGTAAGCTTCTTGACCGCTGATGCGCGCGCAGACGATGACTTAATGGCCTACTCTGCATTTATGTCAGCCATGTTTGTGTACCTAAGGCGCCCTTCACTGTTCCAAACCCTACCCACGTATATCCCAGACAGTGTTAGGAGAGATTTAAGGAAGTAGTCTCTAGCCTCAGGTCTTCTGTTTGCCGGCGTCATCCCGGTATTACAGAACGAGATGTCCGTCCTCAAGAGCGTAGCCCATAGTTGCGGATTTTTGGTCCCCTGAAAATCATTGAAAAAAAATATTCCCCAGTTTTGACCCCATGAATGTTTTTTGGCTTTTTATTAATAATATTTGTAATATCGTTCAGTTGACTGGTTGGTTTGCTTCAAATCAGTACATGGTATTTTGCCAGTTAGACTGACCCATGCCTCACTATGTAGATAGTAGTGTGGAAGTGTGGCTGTGAATTGGGGCCTTTTCAGCTTACGAGCACAGTATACTTCACAGTGGAAACGTGTGTTTGAAAACGGCGTGGTCGACCCCCTATTTTCTTTCGATCTTCTTGTAGGTGGGAGACTGTCGCGGTTTTGGCGGAAATAGCAAGCAATTCAGGCAGATTCGTGGGTTATCAACACACTTCGGCGTGGGTATCGGCTCGAGTTTGCCACAAATCCACCCCTGACATCGTCACCCATCTCGAATCCCAGTGCGCCGCGGGCACCTCATGGAGATTCAGAAGTCCGTTGACAAGTTGGTCGAGAAGGGTGCAGCTGTAGAACTTCTACCAACAGATCAACCTACGTCGGTTAAACAAGGACTTCTTGGCTCCTTCGCCTCATTTCCGCATGGAATCTTACCGGTCCATACTCACGGCTCTATTACAAGGGACTGGTCGACTTCACTGGACCTCCATGACGCATACTTACATATTCAGATCTATCAGGTGTATCTCAAGTTTCTGCGTTTTCTGGTTGGAAACCGCAGATTCCAACTATTTGTGCTCCCGTTTTTCCAACTACTTGTGCTCCCATTCGATCTATCTTCGTCCCCATTGATCTTCACCAAAGTCTTCAATCCCGTGGCAGCATTCCTGCATACGCAAGGTTCCAAATATCATTTCTACCTCGACGATTCTCTGATCAGAAGTCAGCGCAGGGACGAACTCTGCAGGGAAGGCAGATTCGTTTGGGAGACCCCAATTGCTCTGGGCTACCTTTCTCACGAAAGCAAGTCGGAGTTGACGCCATCCGAGCTTCGAGTTTTCATAGAGGTTTTCCCACCGGAAGACGACTGAAAGAATATTCTGGTATTGGTGCCGGCATTCATGTCAGGACCTCTACGATGTGCTCTCCTGTCCCATTGACAACTGATGTCAAATATCTCCCATGCAGGTTGCTGCGACCGGAGAATGGTGTGATATGTGTTTTCTTTCTACCGTTTCTACCGGACGCATCGATGGATGGATGGGGAGCATATATGGGTTCGAGGTCGATATCAGGCATGAGAGCCAGAGGAAGTCTCACATCGATGTACTGGAATTTCGGACCGTAACCCTGGTCATACAGGAGTTGTTTCCCGACCTCAAGAACCACATACCCGGTCATCTGAATGTCCTGGCGGATTCGCAGTCCAGAACCAATCAGATCATTTTGACCCGAGTGGTAGCTTCATGAAGACGTCCTTAACCCTACATGGCCTGGGGGCACTCCCCCCCCCCCTTGTTGTTTTTCTCTCCTATCTCCGGAACGACAAACAATTGAGAGCTGAAATTTCGGTACTTTTTAGAGTATCATATTGGAATCATTTTGAGCCTATTTGCATGACCCCACAGGTAGAGAATCATGGGTAAATTCAAAACGGCGGCCATGTGGGGGTGCCAGAAAAGTGATGTTTTCGTCATATTTCTTCAAAAATTACGCAAAAATTTCAGCATGTTGATTCAACTCGGTTCTATGCATTTTACTGAAACCATATGTCTTAGTATCGCCACAAAACACCCCATGATTCGATCCCCCTTTCTTTCCTCCCCCATTAACCCTACTAGGTCTGGGGGAGGGGGGAAGGGGCAAAATTCCCCCTACCAAACTTTCTGCGTTATCTCCTGAACGCCAAAAAATGGAGAGCTGAAACTTCGTGACGTTATAGGTTATCATATTTTGGGTCATTTTGAGACTATTGACATAACCTTCTGTATATATATCAGATTATTATTTACTAATTCATCATGCAGTTTTTTGTGAAGAAAAAAACAAAAATAAAAAAAAATCGAAAATTTTGATCATCATGGCGGCCATCTTGGATTTCTTTTACATTTTCTAGTAGAGCTTGACCCAAAGATATAGTGTGGTAAGTTTCAGCCCTCTAGCCTTAGCGATAGCAAAAATATATAGGAGAGTTGCGGGCTGCGGTACACCCCAAATCGCCCAGGCCAGATAGGGTTAACCAAATATCTCGGATATGTGAGATGCCTAACGTAGATCTGTTCGTCACACATTGGAACCATCTACTGTCGGTCTGTGTGTCTCCCGTTCCGGATCCAGCAACCTTGGCAGTCGATACCCTGTCTTTGGACTAGTCCGACATGATTGCATAAGCGTATTCGCCGCCAGCAATCGTGTCACAAGTCCTTCGGAAGATCCAATCACATCCGTGCGTGATCTCCCTTGTAGCCCCGTGGTGGCCCACTCGCCCATCGTTTCCACGACCTGATGGATCCTCTCATCGACATACCTCGTCAACTGTCGCTTTGGTGGAACCTGCTCCGGCAACCGAGATCCAATCTTTATAACACGAATCCTGGTTATTTCAACTAACCGCGTTCAAGTGCTCCAGCATCAACTCGCTAAGGCTGGATTTTCCGAAAGGATGGGCCGGTCTACTAGAGCTTCAACGACAGCGGTCTACCAGAACAAGTGGAAGATCTTTGCCGCCTGGTGTTCTCAGCGAGGAATTGTTCCAACCTGTGCCTCTCTGTTCACCAGGTATCGGAATTCCTTTTGGATCTGTTCCTTCGACGGTCGACGGCTATCGGTCCGCTGTTTCCAGTGTAAGTCAACTGTCCACAGGTGTCAATCCATCGCTCGACGTCACCATTTCTGCCTTTATTCGTTCCTTTCGGGTAGAAAGACCTTCTTCGACATCGCAGTTCCCCAAATGTGTTTTGATTCTGGTTTTTAGGCGGTTATCCGGACCTTCTTTCTAACCCATCGGCACTTGTGAGATTAAGATCGCTTTTACATCTGCAGAGCATGTTCCAGAAATCTATGCATTGGACTTCAGGTCTATGAGATATAACCCTGGGTGTACATGTGTCGCGTTGTCTACTCTCCCGTGGTTTGTCGCTAAGAATCAATCACTTTACAACTCACTCCCCCGGGAGTTCGTCATCCCTGCTCTCTCCAACATCTTATCAGCGGATGTTAATGATGACAGAGTTATGTGCCCTGTAAGAGCTCTCTCGTGCTGTCTAGCACGTACCGACGAGCAGAGAGCGGAGCGGACACGTCCATTTATCCCTTTCGGTCCCTCATCTAAGCAGGAGATATAAAAAAATACGATCTCTTCTTGGCTTTCTAAAACTATTCGTTTTGTGTACACGGACATACCTGAAGAGGCAACTACACTATCCAAGGTCTCCGCTCATGAGGTCAGGGCACTGGCGGCATCATGGCCTCTACGGACCAGTAGGTCCGTGAACGATATTATGAGGGCCTGCTACTGCAGGAGTAACGTCACATTTGTTTCAAACTACCTCCGGGATTTGACGCTGATGAGACAGGTTATCTACACCCTGGGACCACTGGTGGCTGTCCAGGCCGTTGCTGACCCGTCCATCAATATGCACTAGATCTACTAGTATTTTTACTAGTTTTTAAGAAATGGTAAGTTCATGCCCCCCATTTTCAAGAAAAACGGGGAGGAAGGTTTATGGTCTAGTGCTTCTGTAACCTTGTGCACGCTGTACCCTTTACTGGGTCAAGTTGTACCATCGTTTACCATGTCTTTATATAATGCATTTATGGTAATTGGTAGTCTGGCTGACTCCTGTTTCCCCCTTTTGCCTATGCCGCAAAGGTTTTATATTCTAGAAATTGTTTTATGTAAGCTTATCCAAAATAGACGTAACAACTCAAATCTTCCAAGGATTGCCAAGAGTTGAATCGAAAAGGCAGTGTCCGTGAATCTGTTTGCCCATATGGGCATATATTTAGGCGTTTGTATGTTTGAATGACTCGATTTAGACCTTTTTCACGAAATAGAACATGCTGCAGATTTCAATTTCATGTCATAACTATAATCGTAACGCAATCTAGCTAGAACTTTCACATATTGTGTACATATATTTTCTCTTGACGTTAGGCCAACATCAAAACACCATTATAAACATCTGTGTAGTATCTCCAGAAGGACAGATCAGAAAACTGCATTCATATCCTTAAGCAAGAACACTTTAAGATTCCTCAGAAAAGAAGGCAGTTTATTTGCGTATGTTTCCAATTCTCCAATGAATGTGATGCCAATACATATACTACGCCGCTCGGTTTTTTGATTGACGGTATAAAACTAAACATCGAAAAATTATTACACGATAATATTCACTAAGGCGGTCATTAACTCCTAAATGAATTCCAAAAGATCACATAATATCAGAACAAACGAAGTTTATTATGCCACAGGCTCACAACACGAATACCAGTATAGTACAGATTTGTAGGGTGAATAAGTTTACAAATATCAGTAATTAAAACGGAAAACAAGCTTCCATATAATGGATTTCCGACTAACAAGCTGAACGAGAACGGGTGACTCACAGTGACCCAATACACATTATTGCTCAAATAAAATAGGTCTTAATAATTAATAGAATATATCCATATATACCACGGAGCTAATTAAATATTATGAATTTAACCTTTGGGCATTCCAGTCTTTGCGAGTATATTTAACCTGATTACGACTAGTGATATAATTGCGCGTTTGAAGTGATTTTTTTAGCCTGTGATCGGAGTTGTCGGATAATAGATCAGAGTTTTTTTCAATTCAATTCAATTTTTGCAGAGATGATATTTGGAAGCAGAATCGTTCCCGATTTGTTTAATTTTTTGATCAAGAACCAAACAAATCTATTCTCCTGACATTCAATCTCACGCGCTCGCCTCATAGCGGACTATCTTGTTTGCAGTACACAAGGAGAAGGAGAAAAATATCTGTCCTATCCCTTCGAAGCACATCGAATGAACACCCAAAACTGGGTCCCAAATAACCCGTTACATCGATACTGTATAAAGGGAATTAGTCTACCTGAAGGTGACTTAATGTGAATGGCTGAAGACCAGACAGTTCTGACCTGATGAGAAAGACCAGAGGAATTCGGTTAATCGTCGATATATGAATAAATAAATCGAGCATAATGGTTAATATATTTTTCAAGAAAGCGTAAAGGGCGTTTAATTCTACACTCGGTTTGTTACATAAAATTAGGTTTTAGTGTTAGTTTTCTTGACCAGACGATATCATGGCGATCACGGTCAGTGCTGATAGCTAAGATGGCGGTCAAAGCCTGAAATGTCCCGCTGGGCCTTCCTGGTTGCCTGCAGAAATCCACATAGAGAAATTATATTGTGTAATCCAGCCAACAGCAAAACATACTAGTTTGAGATTTATTATACACAATGCAGGAAGATATGCTACCTTTGGCACTAACGATTATTTTTGAAAGCTAGGTCCCTCTTAGCGGTGACAATATTTTTGAATAAATACCGAATAATATAAACTGCCAATAAAATCTAATTTTATGTAACAAACTTAGTGTCACAATAAAGCCTTTTTTCGCATTGTTGAATAATATTTTTTGCGTCAAGCCCGATTGTCCGTTTTTATGGATATATTGGCGATAAACCCATATCGCATGGTCTTCCTCTTCATCTGGTCAGACTAGTCTGGTCTTTAGCCACTGTCTGATTTAGTGCCGCTTCTCTCTATCGTGCATCATCAGATATTTGGTTTGGTGTACCAGAAAAACTGAAAACCCCATTCCTCCTCCATCTTTCTCTGCTCCCACCCACCCATGTTTATACTCTTCTTTGATACGTTCTTTTATCAAATATATTGGTACCGTTGATAATAGGACTCCAAAGAGAAAGATCGATATTCGTCTACGTTAACCCTACCTGGCCGGGGCTACCAAACTTTCTGCGCTATCTCCGGAACGACGAAAAATGGAGTGCTGAAACTCCGGGACTTTATAGTTTATCACATTGGGGTCATTTTGAGCCCATTTGCATAACCCCCTTGAGCACAGGATCATGAGTAAATTCAAGATGGCGGCCACGTGAGGTACCAGAAAAGTGATGTTTTTGTCATATTTCTTCAAAATTTCTGCTTTTCCGCGATGAAAAGTGGGCAAAAAATATTTTATTTCACATCACATTAATATTTACTAATTTATCATGCAGTTTTTGCGGAGAATTTGCATAAATAAAAAATTCGGAAAATCCGACCGAAAAATCGACCAAAAAATGCCGTTTTTGAAAATGACGTCACTGTGACGCCAACAAAGCGGCCATCTTGGTTTTTTTTTACATTTTCTCGTAGAGCTTGACCCAAGGGTATAGTGTGGTAAGTTTCAGACCCCCTAGCTTAAAGGATAAGAAAAATAATTAGGGGGCCCAGGCCTGGACAGGTCCCAAAAAGCCCAGGCCAGATAGGGTTAAACGACAGACCCTTGAGAATGAGCATTACTGTCGAGTGTTTGCAGATCTATACAGGTAGAGAACCAATACAATAACAACGTCGACGATAAACCATGATAATAAGTTAAATTAGTCAACAGAGCCAGGCCCTCTGGATACACATTCAAAACAAGACGGATTTGAAGTACGATATAAGCGGGCCACACAGTTCCGTATAGTACATAATCAAAAACTCATTGACTTAACACTTATGTGCTCTTTCAAACAAAACGATCAATCTCGTGTTGCAATACATAAATTAACACAAACGAACATATAGACACTCAATCTGTTACAAATTGCGTATCAACATCTAATACTCTCAGTCCGTCATTACGATACGACTCGAAGGCGACAACAATGAATCCTCGCACTTCAAACTTGAACGTTCAGTGATCAAAATAACGGCAATGAATACAAGACACACCAAAATATACACAAATACAAACAATCTAATATGGTATGTACAGAACTATGGATGAATTCTCCAAGGAATGCAGTCACTTTGCATCGGCATTAAGGTAGAGCATTCTTATATACACCAATCCACATCGTCATGGCATCATAGTGAAAATCTCCTTCTGTCAGATATACCCGACAGTTTAGGAGGATACAATCACTGATAATGGGAGAATGATCATACCAGTACTTGTTATTATCCCGTGTATCAACATCCCGGTTATTGTCATTTTCTCAGCATCTTCTCTGTATTTTTGTGCTATAGATTTTTATTCACTTTTACCGGTGACAAATATCACGTGACGTAAACCCAGCACACACGAGAGCTATCCCCTAAGCTAACGGCCTCAATTGCCTGTTGGCTTGTGGGATACCTCTCGTTTGCGAGCATTTTTGGTGAGTTTTTCTCCTCAATGTGTGCGGCGAACGTCAGCTAACAGCTCAGCCGTTTTATTCCGCCGGCCAATGAAACGCATCTTATATTCACGTGATTTGTACGTACGACTGTTCAGAATTACAATTTTCACGCGAATCCGGTCACGTGAAAAATCACATCATCTTGAAGAATGTGTGCCGCGGGAACTGAACTCACTTCGGTGTAATCTGAAGTAAAAGTTCGTTGTTTATTGACCTGAAGATATGCTAGATAAAGTCAGTTTTCTCTCAGAATTGTCATGGTTTTTCAGCATAGAAAAGTCCCCATTTCTGATCTCCCATCGTGACGCGCTCAATCTTCTCTCTCCAGCCGTCTTCAATGTACTTATAATCTTCTGCGTTGAACTCCTGGAGAAAGCATGAAAGAAGATGATTCAATATTTGCAATAAAAACATTTTTTGTTTGTACTATTATGACCATAATAAAATGTATATAGTTCGAACTAATTCGACGTATGAGCTTAGAGACTGACTCGATTCATGAAAAAGATGAACTTCATATCTACTATTTCATATATTATAGGTACTTCAGCGTGTACATACATAAATGAGACAAGTGAGTGAGTGAATATGATTTAACGTCGCTATATTTCAGTCATATCACGACGTTGGGCCCTATTCCTTTTCACACCGGGAATCCCACGGGTGCCTCAGTTAGTCGCCTCTTAAGTTACCACAAGCTGTCTGAGGAGCTGAGGCCTATTCTTACCATGACCTGCGGTGTGTACAACGACATCCCAGGTCAATCCCCGGAAGCCCCACAGGGCATAAATGAGACAATACACATGAGACATTGAGACAATACTCTGACTGATGAAAACACATCTTGATCTCCGTTTTTCAAAAAACAATCTTTAATATGCTATTCCAATGCTTCCAATACAAAAAGGTGCCGGTCAACAGTTTTAAACTATATTGCCAAGATAATGAAAGGTGCGTTTCTGCCCTGACCATTCGAAACCATTTAACATTGACCAGTTATCTAAAGTGAAGCGATATCCCGAGTCGTTTGCCAAGATCTAATTGAATGAAGTAAGCCACACTTTGATTGTGCCTGTTCATGCCAACAACTTGAGGTGTGGAATAAAGTCGACGGCCCGAGCGGCCTCATAGACTTACACTGATAAACTCTTCCTTCATCTGATTAAATCGGACGAGTTCTCGCTGTAGGACATCAATAAACTGTGCTGATCGATCATCTGCTCGCACGTTCACGAATCCCGCCTTTTCTATCTCCTGAACACAGAAAGAACAGTCCTTAATTTTTGTACCAGTATGTGTTAAAATATTAACGTTAGGATTGTCCTGAAACCTAATGACGTATGCCCCCTACATCCGTGACAATAAAATCCCACTGCAGACCCCCAACATCCATGACAACTGAATGGCTGATGGGGATCTTTATACAATTCAATTAGCCTGTCACCTCCCTCTTGTAAAATGACATCAACTTAATTGCAGCACGAGGTCCCTGGATTGGCACTGTCGAAAGAGCAAGCTTCAATTTAGTGAATCATATAGGACTTAACGCATTGCGGCACATACAATTTGCGTTGACAATGACAGCATAATTGATTTCGTGTTACATAAGCGATGTTAGATTTCTAGATAAGTGTGCAGATCAATGAATACACAATTCATCATGTGATTGAGAGAGATATAATACGTCATCAAGAAATAAATGCAAATTTAGTAAAAGGAATTATATTTGTCACTATGTCCCTGTGGGTAACATAACGCCGCATTTGTTGTTTCATTAATGGAATCCAAACTAAATTAAAACGACTTTCGCATCCTCCAACGAACCCTATGGCTAAAATGGGCGCAATTTTTCCTTAGTGATGTCATTCGACATTTTCGTAATATTTAAAGCTTTCAGGGAAATATAAAGCGACCGGCAAAACCTCTCGTTCTGCAATATATTTCTTCATGTTTCTATCGTATTTAGGAGTCACTCCTCCAGATTGTGGTAGTGTTCAATTACGACTTTCTTGTACCTTTCCGTAATTTTCCGGAGATTTCAGATGATATCCCCTCTGTTGAACGTACGTCAGGAATTCTGGAGTGTGATCTCTGTCTCCACAGCAGTAATCGGATATCAATAGCCTACCGCCTGGTTTCAACAAAGACTACAATGCAACAATTATAACCCCATATCAATATACCAATTTTATCCGTTCATCGCTACACAGAGGACAAACAGTTACATCGACTTCGAAATGCTTCCTTGATATCCTGGTTTAATTAAAGAAAATATCAGTCACATGTATAATGTGTTTGACTGTGAAAAACTTTATCCTTCAAGTTATTCGAATATTTGTTTTTATTTCGCTCATTTGAACGAGATGAATTTTTCACCCACACCCAGGACTGGGTTTGACTGAAGAGATACTATATTCCACTTACATAGAACCGTTGGAATAGGGAGAGTTTGTCCTCTATGTGGAGAATAGTGTCACGACTATATATGACGTCAAAATCCTCAGATTTATAATCTCTCTTCGTGGCGTCAGCTACTTCAAACTGGACCTGAGGAATTCAAGTATAGATGCGATCAATGGGTCACTTGTACAATATACCAAAATGGATGAACCAGAAGTACCATTTCTCTCCCCCCCACACACACCACTGAAATAGAATATCCAAATTAAATTCACAAATCACTCGAGATCATTATCTGCCACTGGTCTCCACAAGGATCAAATCTACAGTCATCTGCGTCCTTGTGATGATACATAGATAAACAACCATTTATAAAATAAATTCAAACTTCATGGATCGTCAGTGTCGTCTTCAACAACACACGAAGAAGCTTACATGTATAATATTATGACTATGCCGTTTGTCGGGTACTGTATAGTATAGCATAACTTATCAATATTCAAATGATTTCAAGAACATTACTACCACATAAGTATAAGTGGTAAGTATAAAAGTCATACCTTCGTTGAATTCACTTCTCTTGCTCTTTCTAAGCCAATACTGATCATGTTACTGGAGAGATCCAGGGCAACAACATATGCTCCATAGTTCTACAAATAGTACAACACAGATATAATATGGACTGTCGAAACGAAGGAGAACAATACATTTTGAAGTATCTGAAACACTTATAAAACACGATATAGAGTATTTGCATGACCAAGTATCGTGGAATGTCTAACATCCAGAGGCGAATTCACTAGAATCATTGTGTCAAGCGATATTATCTCTCATCAGTATGCATACAAAATTCAAATGAAATCAATACTTTTATTCCTTTTGCTTGCTATAGTTGATGTAATTACCTTTTCCATATAAAATGCACTCCCGCCTATGCCACAACCCACATCCAGTACACGTTCATCAGTCTGTAAGTTCAACATTTCTACAAATTCCTGTAAGAAGACATCTCTTCAATAAGTTAATCAATATTAAGAGTAGTTTTAATAAATTAGTCATGAGATAATCACACACTTCGAAAATATATTCATGTTTTTCATTTACATGCATGCATTACGTTAAATCCTATAATGATTGAAATTTCAGGAAGATTTATAATATTCACCATATTCAGAATGGTTTGGAATAATATGATTTACTTAAGGGTTTTACCAACCTGTGTGGTTTCTAGTCCACCTGTACTGACGAACGTTCGACCAAATATTTTCTCGTATCGAAGAATACCATTACGTGAATATTGCTGATTGTCCAAGAACTCCTGGAATGTCGTGAATCCTTTGTTTTCGCCATCTTGTCTCTTTATTTTATGCAGTAGCCATACTACCTGACCATGGTTCTTCTTCCGCTGAACAAGAAAAGAAAAGAAAATTCTTGCCGCTGAACAAGAAAAGAGACAATTTTTGTTCTAACCTTTGGCTTATCCATCACACGTATTCCATTTGATGAACCTCGAGATGAAATCATTAATCACGACTGACTGGCTCACTTTCACTTGTAATGAGTTTCTTTGAGCTGCGAATTGCCTAAAATCGGTTGCTTAAAATGAAGTTGGAAAATTTCATAGATGAAATATTTTGAGAAGCTGAAACACTTATTCGATTGTTCCGACCTTATTTCTGTCAACACATCCAGCCCTGACGATCTCTAATTTTACAATTACTTGATTTGTTCAGCATGTGGCATTCACCCTCTAGCTTGATTTGTGCCTATACCTTGATATTCAATATACAGGTTCTTATAATTAGCATAATATATCATGAAAACGTTTTAACAATATTATTATCAGACTCTTGGTAGCATATTTTCATAGCTACCTTTATATAGGTGTCAACGCTTTTGGACAAAATGAGCTCCAGGCCATAGGTGTTGCCATCTTCAACAACATTCACTGACCGGAAGAGGGCGTCGTACAAGCCTGGATCTCTGTATTTTGTTGGGTTATGATCTCTTAAAACGTCTCCTGTAAAATAATATTTAATGACAATAGGTAATGTTATGACATTGTCATTGGCTCCTTCTTTAACACGAATGGTGTCACGCATGAACAGTTCTCATATGCAAATAATATATACGTGCAGATGATGCTGATCAATACAATCGTTGTAAGGGTAAAACGGTTATTTTCGACAACTAAAAAATTGACAAATGTGACCCTAGCATCATGGTATTTTGATCGAAGAGAGAAGTACATACTTACCACTGGATGTGAAGCAGGACTCTCTACAGAACATATAACCCCCTTCTCTCAACCAGCCAATTATCTTAGCCACCAAAGCACGAACTTCTTCATCGTCTAGATACATCAGTAGCCAGTTGGAGAACAGCAAATCTGAACTGTGAAAAAAATATCCCGAATGATACATCCAAAACCTAGGGCTGATAACACACAAGACAACGACAAAGCCACTGACAAAAGAAACTTATAATCGACCTGCTGATAATACATCAATTATGACAAACTGCTATAAAACTGAATTCCCAGGTGCAATACCGATATTGAACAGATATGTTACTAATAAGACAGTCCAGAGATGGAACTCTCTAACGACAAAATGCGCGAAACAGCACCATGGCCCATACCACGTCACGCCGAGGTTAGGCGACGGACCATTTCTTAACATTGGAAATGTATTATTTTATTCACGGAGGTTTACAGGCGATGATTTCTGTTTGCAAATGCCTATTTCACTCCGAGACAATAATATCTTCGAAGTTGTCTGGATGTTCAGTGTTTTGAACGCAACAATGCTAATTATTTTCCGGTTTCTGCAGTATATCCCATGGTAAAGCATTACTCGATGCCTAACCATGACCCGACGTCACGTGGGCCATGACGTCGTTTCGCGCTTTGTCTGGCTAAAGAGTTATATCTCGGTATTGTCCTATTGTCAACTGGTCTTGCACCAAACTTGCTTAACCCCGGATAGCTCTTGTTACTCTGTGGTTGGAGCGCCTGTCATTTATGACCAGCCCGTCTAGTACACGAACAATGGAACAACGTTGATATTAAGATAACTGATACTTGGTATCACGCAAATATTGTACGATGGCCATTTTTCTCATTGATTTAATGTTGAAGACATGCCAGGCGACGGCATAGACCAATATCGACGCTGTATTGACGTTTATATGATAACCTTTGAATTATTTTAGAATACTAACATTGATGCCACATCGACATATGGTTACCGTCGTCTGGCATCTTTTCAACGGCAAAATTCAACGAGCAAAATGACCGTCATACAACGTTTGCAACGTTTAATATCAACACGGTTCGAACGCGCGTGAGTTATCGGGGAGGCGGCTGATGGCCTAAACGATGTGAGTTCGATTCCCATCACAGCCAAGCTTTCTTACTTGTACATAAATCACGGTGAAAAGAGATATGCTACTCTGATAGATATTTTGTTTTCCTGTTCTAGTTGATCCGGAAACCCACAGCTGGATGATAAGGTCATGGATGGCGAAGTAAACGACCCGAGATTAGCGTCTGAGTGTAGCGCTATACAAGGTATGGAAAAAGCAATTATCCACGGCACCTATTGGGCTGCTGGATCATACTAAAACCAGAGTATGTTCAACAGGTCTGCAATATACAGCAATTATCCACGGCACCTATTGGGCTGCTGGATCATACTAAAACCAGAGTATGTTCAACAGGTCTGCAATATACAGCAATTATCCACGGCACCTATTGGGCTGCTGCATCATACTAAAACCAGAGTATGTTCAACAGGTCTGCAATATACAGCATATAGTACAATGGGCATCCGATCACGCTCGTTGACTTGGCATGCAATTTGTTATTCGACGGTCGTGCCGGCAAGTGTACACGTGTGGTGCGTTTCGCCAATATGTATGCTCTCTCACTTTACCGAATATGTTATGCATGAGCCATGACGTGATCTCATGGCTGTAGGAAATCAGAATTCAGATTCGTGAGCGTCGTTACGTCATTCAATGGTCATATTTATTTCCGCGTGCATCACTGGTACATGTATAACGGTGAGACTGAAAGCCCATCGTAGAGTAGACCACGAGTTGTAATTTGTATATCTGTATGTAGGCGTTGCATCAAGAAATAGAATGTTCTTTTCAGTAGCAGAACTGCCAACTTGGAATATTTCAAGGTAAAATGGTACGATATCTACAACTGTGCATAATGTGCATTTTAAGAGGATGTAAAAATGGACAAATGTGCGCTTTCCCCCATTTTTGGAGGGAATTCTTATAGAATTTTCATAAATTCCAGAAAAGCACTTCGCAAACCAAATTCGTTGTGATAATAATAACGTCATAATGTAATCAAGGGCCATCTGTGTTCATTCTATTTTGGTTCAAGAAGTGGAACAATACTTTTAACGCTAATTGAAAAAGGAAAAGGGGAAGTACGATAGTATTGTGAGAATACGGGCCGTTTGAGGATCATTTGTTTTACATCTCTGTGGCTTTCGAATGAACAGACACAATCAACGCGTGATTGGGATACATACTCTGGAAGACGACTTGGAATTTCATTTGAGTAAAGAATAATGGTCAGTGATTAGGATTTTATGTAAAGAACATAGTAATAACATTCCAGGTACCGTATCCATCTTATTGGAGGATGTTTGCTTTCAAATGGTCAGGCGGCAGGTGTCATAGGCGATTTGTGTTCGATTACCGTCAGAGCCAATCGTTGATTTCTTACTCCTGTAGACTCTTATGCTAATCTGTTCCATCTATCCACGCACCCACATATATTCATGAAAATACAACAGCCCTATATTACTTCTGTATTGTGGATTATTCGGTCTATTTCATGAAGCATTGTTGATGAGAGCCAATGAAACTCTTGAAAGCTTTCAATGTACCTTCTCTCGCGGCAGGTATTATATATATACCTTAGGAATCTGAATAACGTATTTCGTTATTCAGCATGGTGTAGGACTGTTATCTCTTCTTGAAATCCATGTACACCAGTATTTCCTAGTGCTCTCAGTAGCCCGATCAATTGAACTTGATCAAATAAAATCAATCATCTGTTACTGGTTTATTGTATTTGGCTACCACTCTCATACGATTTACTCTCATATTTTACCACTAAAGGTCAAAGGTTTGTTCAGTGGAAATTTTTTCCAGTTTTATCTCTTTGTCTCGTCAGGTATGCATGTGTTGATGGCAAGGTTAGATCATTTGACATAAAACTTATCATATCCATATGACAGTTGTATGTCAGTAGTCCAGATGGAAAATTTTGTACGTGTCTATCTGCTAGGTCACTAGGCATATTTATGTATTTATTTCAATTCTCAAATTTTGAATTCCATCCTCTAGATAATTTAGCGATACCCTTCCTTGAATGGACAGATTGGGCGCTAGAGTCCCCGCACCCCCCCCACCGTTCCCCCCACCGTCTCCGCCCACTCCTTAAACCTCCACGACAATGATACGTGATGTGTGCTATCCACGATGTTGAAGAACTTCGACATTAGAAGCCTGGCTGCAATTCCGTCCGTCGTTGATAAGTAACGACGTGGAAATATATTGTTATAATAATACATACAGGTATTAGTGCTGCGGATTTGAGGATCAGGAACGTCATGCTTGCTGGCATTCATCGTCCCAGTGGAAGAAATCTTATGTTTTGTACATACATGTATAACGGTTCTGAATATGGAAGCCTAACGGAGAAAGCTTCACTAACGGTCTAGAACTACCCTGAGTAAAGTGACAGACATATTGCAGATAAAAATATAGGAAATTTTAATATATTTCAAGTAGCTTAACCAGATTTGCGCGATCTCATTTATTTGTGCATGAACTTGTTTGACTACAGAGAGAAATAAATACACTTCAGTCATGTCTATGGTCACGTGACTGGTGTATAGATGACGTGAGTTTCGATTCCGATCGTTGATTTCTTACTCATGCAGAATCTCTGTTCCATCTATCCACGCACTCGCATATGCTGATGGAAATACTACAGAGGAAAGAATGGTGTAGCCATATTACTTATGTATTGTTGATTGTCTGTTTCATGGAAACTTTGTTGATAAGAGCCGAGTGAACTCTTGAAAGCCCACAATGTACCTTCTCTCAAGGCAGGTGTTATGTGTGCCTCGCCCCTATTGTACCTGAGTTATCTGAATAACGTATTTGATTATGCAACCCGGTACATGGACGGATGTATCTTTGTGATCTGTATGTACACCAGCATATCCTCAGTAGTCCAACTAATTGAACGTGGTGAAATAAAACAAGAAACGGTTAACAGGCTGAAACGATTTGACATGCACTCATCTTGTATCACTAAGGTTCACAGGTTTGTTCAGTGGAAAATTTTCCACTTTTATCTTTGTATCAGGCCAGGTATGCATGTGTTGATTGCAAGGTTATCTGTTTTCACAAAACTTCATATCGATATGACAGTTGTATGTCAGTAGGTCAGATGGAAAGTTTTGTACGTGTCTGTCTATTTGGTCCCTTGGCATATATATTTAGATTTTTTCAGTTATCATATTTTGGACTGAATCCTCTAGATAATTTAGTACTACCTGTTTTTGAATGGACAGAATCGACGCTTGACTCCCCCTCCCAAAACTTCACGACAATAATACGTGTTGTGTGCTATTCATGATGTTGATGAATATCTATATTAGAAGTCGCACTGAAATTGGGTCCGACGCTGATAAGAAACGACATGCAAATATATTGTTAAAATAGTACATACATCAGTAGCACAAATTTCAGGACCAGGTACATCGAGTTTGCTGACATCGTTACAAAATGTTGACCGCGACTTCATACATCTTTCCAGAAACTGGATTATGTTTTATTATTATACCTTAAGTATTGTGATTTGAGTGTAGTTTGTGCCATGCGAAAAATGGGCATCTTCAAGAGATCTTTGAAGATGACGGCCACATATCATAGGCCCTGAGATCAAAGTGAACTGTCTATTGTATAATAATCAAAACACCATATATACGGTAACCGACAGGATAAGAGAATTACAGACCTATCGGCCTATTACTGAGACTCTCCTAGAGAACAGTCTCTGATCATTTGACGGATTTTTTCAGTACTGTATTCTCTCCTATATTTTCTGCCTTTAGAACGGGCTATAGTTGTAATACTGTGTTGCTACGACCCACGGAGGGTTGGAGACGAGCATTGAACGATAAACGATATATTGGTGTTATCCTTATGAACCTGTCCCGTGCTTTTGACTCTCTGTCTCACAGTTGCTAGGTTAAAAGCGTATGGTCTTAGCGACAATTCTTAATGTCATGGCCAGCTATATTTAACCGATAGGAAGCAGCGAGTCAAATTTGAGGAGCATAGAAGTTCATGCCTTCCTATCTTAAAAGGTGTACCCCAGGACTCTATTTTAGGCCCCTTACTTTTAATATTTTTGTTCATAATATATTTTATACTCCGAAACCCTGTGATATGAAATGTATAACTACTCGGACGACAGCATTTTATCATGCTGTTATCGTTCCCCTGTTAGCTACTAACCCTGACAGATTCCAGTATGCCGTGAAATTTCTCAACAGAAGCGATTATATTTTCAGTATAAATACTGATGTTCGTGGTCATCCGATTAAAATACAGAATTGTGTTAACCTATTGGGAATAAATATTGACCACAAGCTAAACTTCGAGATCCATATATCTGATATTTGTAAAAAAAAAAGTTGAAATACAAATTAATGTTTTGAAACGCCTCCACCGGTTATTAGAATTTAACTCACGATTCACACATTCTAGAAGCTTTATATTGTCTATGTTTAATTACTGTCCCGTTGTATGGATGTTCTGCGCCAAGCAGGTTTAACGGGGTAATTACTATAAAAATACAGGGGTACAGTAATCTGGAACCAACTTTCAAAACAATTCAAAATGTCTCTCATACTAAAGGAATGTAGAGCCATATAAAACTTGGAAAGGGGATTCGGGCTGTAAATGTAATATGTACAAATAGTGCAAACATTTTCTACTAATAATTGATCAAATCGGCTGTTAATTCGATTTTGTTCGATTATTATAGAAATCGTGTTCATGTCATTTGACCAAGTTTTTGCACGATGACAGAATAGTATGTAGCGCATTAGCACTTTCCGGCACGAATGTGTATACTAATTCAAGGGGTCCTTTAAACACATATTTAGGAGTAAGATCGTCATATATACCTTTTTCTTAGAAGTTTCAACTTTGTGACGTCAGCACAGTGAAAGTCAATGTTACCGAGGTGGCTGTTTTCTTCTTCGTTCTTTTTCATAAATTTGTCAATGAAGTCCACTGCCACTACGCTTTTAGCCTTTTTCGCAATTTCACTCGTGTAACGGCTGTAATTACAAGATATTTAAAAATGAATATAAATTGAATTTGAAAACCATTTTATTGTGCCATTGTGTATTCCCATTGAAAGCTCTCCATACTGCCTGCTCTCAAAGACAGATTAACCCATTTCGCGACAAATTGAAACGAACTGAACAGGCGATCTATATTATAAACTTAACCTCATCGTTGTGCCGTATACCTCTCTTCTAAATGTCGTTCTGTCTATTTACAAGGTATCAGGATGGGCAACAAGCAGCCAGAGAAGGCTAGGTCCCGAAATGGCAGCGATAGTTTTGCGAGTGTTGTTGGTGTCGAAGATACAGATGGGGGAGGCAACTGCTGTTTGCCATATATATAATGAGCGTTACTGTATTTTTTCTGTGGTTCCACTGAGTAATTTGATATAATATAGGAGGAAAGTAACTCCGAATATACTTAGAAAAGACATCTTGTGACTTAGAAAAGACATCTTGTGATTCAATATTTCAACATATATTTATGCCATCGTCAGGAATATTTACAATGAGACAACTCCAGTATTTAACAAGGTATGTACACAAATGTGAGTATCAAGTCAGCCAATCAGATGTTTGGTCAAAATAGTGAGCAAAAAACTAGTGAGTAGCTTTGGGCATTAGAGCGGCAAAAAGTCGCAGAGTATTGAATAGTGTTCATGTTGTTGATTCAGACAGACAGTCAGTATTATACAAGTAGTGTTCGCAGTGAAGATATCCAGACTATTAAGTACACAACAACCCGGTACTTCGAGACAACACAGTAATCCGGAACGGTTATAAAACAGTTATACATTTATCGGAATAAGACAAGTTCTTTTGATGCTTTTAGACCATGATTTAAGTCTGGTCTGTAGCGTCTTATAGCTAACGCCTCTCGTAAGAGGACTTCGGACCAGTGTCTATAGAAGAGTCTATTATTTCACAGTTATCTTGAATCATTAGTCCGGACATTTCGGCTTTACTAATGTCAGTGGGAGAATCTGGTTGGTTGAACAGGCTCCATATCTGAAATCCCTCACAGTTGTCAATATGGTTACAAATGTTACTATTTCCTGTGGAATGTTCACGTGCACGTTGTTTCAAACACCTATCCGTTTTGCCGATATATTGGCTGTCACGTGCCGGGCAGGTGAATTTGTAAATAATTGAACTTCTGTATTTTGTAGGGGTTGGATCTTTGTTGGAAACGAAAAATCCCGTTTTCCTCGTTTGCCAGAGTGTTATGAAACGCACGTCCTTACGTTTTAGATAACGTTTGGTTTTAGATATGCATTTATGTGCGATCTTTTCACCATACTGTCCTAAATAAGGTAATCTCATCCAGATTTGGGAATGTCGGCCGTGTCATCCTGTTGTTGATTATTCCGAGGCTTGGGTTTAAATTTCTCAATGAGACGTTGTGCTGTGTACTTCGTAAAACCATTTCACAGCATGAACTGTTTTATTTGTAGGAGTTCGTTGTTCAATAGTAAGCCTGGGGTACAGATTTTCCAGGCTCGAGAAACAAGAGCCCTCACCCATGCAATTTTCCTGTTCGATGGTCCAAAACTATCACAGTGGACGTGATGAGGAAACAGACTCGTACCGGACAGTACGTCCACTGTGATAGTTTTGGACCATGGAACAGGAAAATTCAATTATTTACAAATTCACCTGCCCGACATGTGACAGCCAATATATCGGCAAAACGGACAGGTGTTTAAAACAACGTGCACGTGAACATTCCACAGGAAATAGTAACATTTGTAACCATATTGACAACTGTGAGGTATTTCAGATATGGAGCCTGTTCAACCAACCAGATTCTCCCACTGACATTAGTAAAGCCGAAATGTCCGGACTAATGATTCAAGATAACTGTGAAATAATAGACTCTTCTAGACACTGGTCCGAAGTCCTCTTACGAGAGGCGTTAGCTATAAGACGCTACAGACCAGACTTAAATCATGGTCTAAAAGCATCAAAAGAACTTGTCTTATTCCGATAAATGTATAACTGTTTTATAACCGTTCCGGATTATTGTGTTGTCTCGAAGTACCGGGTTGTTGTGTACTTAATAGTCTGGATATCTTCACTGTGCACACTACTTGTATAATACTGTCTGCCCGAATCAACAACATGAACACTATTCAATACTCTGTGACTTTTTGCCGCTCTAATGCCCAAAGCTACTCACTAGTTTTTTGCTCACTATTTTGACATCTGATTGTCATCTGATTGACTCACATTTGTGTACATACCTTGTTAAATACTGGAGTTGTCTCATTGTAAATATTCCTGACGATGGCATAAATATATGTTGAAATATTGAATCACAAGATGTCTTTTCTAATTATATTCGGAGTTACTTTCCTCCTATACTGTATTTTTTGTTATATATGTTTGCATGCATGCTTACATGATATCCCCGAAATCATCAAATTTAGACTGTGCCATCACGTGGCGCCACCTGTAGGCGCAAGCGGGCGAGATACAACCTGTTCACCCCTAGCGACATCTCATGGCATGCTATCTACAGATCAAATTCGACAAGAATCCGATAAGGGGTACTCAAGGTATTGCCCGAACCAAATTTAGACTTTGCCACCCGGCCTTACCACTTGTAGATGCAAGTAGGCGAAAATCAATCCCAAGCGACATCCCATAACATGGTATCTGCATACCAACTTTGAGAAGAATCCGATCAGGGGTCCTCAAGTTATTGCCCGGAAAGCAAATTTAGATTTTCCACCAGATGTCGCCACCTGTAGGCGAAATTGTGTGAATCGCAATCCCAAGCAACACATCCTGGTATGGTATAAGCATAACAAATTTGAGAAGAATCCGAGGTCGATACTTCATGTAGGTAGCTATTGTCTGGGTCTTTGTGTCGCTGAAAAGGCACAAGTCTAGACACTTTGCTGTCTCCAGACTTGGCTATTGTATGCATTGTCTCGTGATTGTTACATGGAGTATGAACCGAATCCGATGAGCAGTTCTCGAGTTATTGCCCAGAAACAAATTTTGGAATTTGCCACCAGGTAGCGCCACCTTTAGGTAGAAGCGTGCGAAACAGAATTTCAAGGGACATCTCATGGCATGGTACCTGGACATGGAATTTGAAAACAATCCAATGAGTCCTCGAGATATTGCCCGGGAACAAAATTTAGATTTTGCCACCAGGTGGTGCGCAAATGGGCGAAACAAAATTTCAAGTGACATCTTATATGCACATCAAATTTGAGAATAACGCGATGAGTAGTTCTCATATTATTGCCCCACCATGTGGTGTCACCTTTTTGCGGTTTGCAGAAGTGGGTGAAAACAATCCCAAGTGACTTCTCAGGGTAAGGTATATGTAAACCAAATTTGGGAAGATTCCGATTAGCGGTTCTCAAGTTATTGACCCGGAAATCAAATTTAGAAGTTGTCACCAGGTGGCGCCACTTGTAAGCGCAAGTGGGCGAAACTCGATCCCAATCGACATCTCGTGGCTTAGTGAATGCGTATACCAATTTGAGAATAATCCTATGAGCGGTTATCAAATTATTGCCCGAAAATGAGCTTTGATTTTTTTCACCAAAACCCCGGGCGCGTTGTGGCAATAAGGCAGAATTCAAGGCCGATGATCAGAGTGGTGTTGTAACATCACAATTCTTCGTTTCATAGATCCCCTTCGGCTAAAGCCGGAGGTAGGGTTGTGTGGTCACATAATAAAAGGGTACCTAGGATAGAAGAATACCAATTGTCAGTTTACTCCGCTCCATGTTCCTACCACGATTGCACGTTTTCGATCATTTATTCGATTTCTTTTTTATGTTAAGCAAAGAAAGCAAAGTGTCCTGGTAGAATTCAGATTCGTTATCACAGACAGTTATCTAGCATAGTTAGTGCACCTACCCTATTCCAGCCCCAAGTTCTATGATATCTTTGTCGTCTAACGTTGGTAGGTAGGAAAGAATTTCCGGCACCTCGTCTTTTGTGATCTCATCTGCGTTGCTGTCCAGCATCATAGATACGTTAGAATCGTCATTTACCGAATGTTTTTTCCAATAATCTGTCATAGCCGAGCGAGATTCTGAAAAAGAAAAGAGTAGGACTGAGTTCGAATAAAGTTGACTGCATCTCCCCGAGGTACGTCATGCATGTTTGAACTGTTTATGCACAGGTTTTCGTTTTCCATTTACATCGCGGAGATATGCTTTGATGAAAAGTATCGAGATGTACTGGTAAATTGTGTTTGATTAGTGGTGAGGGAAGTTGGCCTATTCAAACCATTAGACGGTCTTATTGACTTTCCTCAGACGGTCTTATTGACTTACCAGTGTATATATTGAAGCCTTAATGCTTGAGTATGCGAACGAATGACGTCTTGAATATGGGCCATGAATGCTCCACAATGGACGGACATGCATGTTACTGCTCTTGGTACGTATCTCTTACAGTGTGTCAATGTTATGAGTTTGTTCATTAAAATATTCTACATGTACATGCATTTGGTTAGAGAAACTAAACGTCTAACTTTAACTATTTGAAACCAGATATAATATGTTTTCAATGGGTACACGTCCAAGGAGATAGTAAGTTGCATCTTGCTGGTTTCATCACAGACTACGCCACTGTGCTGACAAGAAAACTTCAGCAGACAGGCACACACAGACGGAATGATCAATCAATCAAATTTTGAATTTGTGGCCTCCCATCCTAAGTTGGATGATGTAGGCCAGGCCATTGCTTTTGCTTTAAAAAAGAACCAATTAAATTTAATACGTTACTTAGATATAAAAAATAAGTACTTTACGTGTGCTTTTAAAATAAATACTCTTTTAAAAAGATACAAAATATACTATATAAACATGTATATTGAACCTCCAAAGGCGTTAGTTTGTAAGAAGGGAGAGGTATTACTTCAATTTAAATGATAACATAAATACAACCAGCATGCATTTATTACAAAAAACGACCCTATTTATCAAAAATATACTAGTAAAACTGAATTACAGACGGAATGACCTATACGGCAATGCTATTATATGACTAGACATATGGAGCACATGCGGGGTGAAAAGGCTATAGGTGAAGAATCTAACTCAGATATGAATGATAAGTACATGTGCACCTTTAAACCCTATATATCAGGTGCAAACTTACAGGAGTATGCACAGTATAAACAAATATTACGCGCCTTTTTAAAATCTGTGCGATTTTAAAATTGCGCTGCGCATTTTAAGATTTCAAGATTGCGCACGTATTTTAATGTCGCACAATGAAGTCTTGCGCGATTTTAATATAGCGCAAATCAATTTTTGTTTCTTCGATTCATCAAGGCGTGCATTTTTCAAGTTATTGCAAATTCTATAAGATGATTTCTGCCAAATTTTGCAATTGGGGCTGCAGTCAAGGCGTCATACAATCTAGGTAAACCAAGATGGTAAATCAGGAGAATACCGTGATATTATATCTGAGTTTACTGAGATTGGGCGTCATACTGCAACAAGTATACGGATTCCTGTGAAACTCATTTGTTTTTGATTCTTCAGTTCCTTGTGTCCTGTCAATCAATAATTTGTCAATTAAGATAAGATCAGTTTAATTTATCACCGTTGTACTATTTTTATTTTCAATTCGTTCATGTTAATAAATAGTATTATTATCGCATTATTTCTTTATTTAGTGTTCAGTGCGATAGCATTCATCATTATTTTACTGTTATGCTATTCAGAAACTTACCTGGTATTTCAAATCTTTTCAGAGAATTGCAGGTTTGCATTAAATATTCTTTATCCCTAATTTGAACCATAAGAAGTCAATTTAATAAGATATTGCAAGATTGAAACGTAATGTAGAATATTCTTTTAGTGTGAAAGGAAAAATATGGATATCTTTCTCCGTTTGAGATTTCATCTCTGGTTTCGTCCCGGAAAGTTAATCTAGACTTCGATTAGTTAAAATCGAAAAAAAATAAAATGTCCTGAACCATTTTTTTATGTAACTGCAAGAGAAATATATGTACACAATATGTAAAAGTTCTAGCTCGATTGCATTATGAAATTGAAATCCGCAGCATTTGCTATTTCGTGAAAAAGGGTCTAACTCAAGTCATTTAAACACACAATTGGACACGAAGGACCCTTTGGACCAAAACGCCAATTAAACTGCTGAAATCTCTTTTTGGTCCTAGGGGTCCTTCGTGTATATATATATATATGTGCGTTTAAATGACTCGATTTAGATCCTTTTTTTCACGAAATAGCACATTGCTGCGGATTTTATTTTAAGGTTACACCTATAATCTTAACGCAGTCGAACTAGAACTGTCACATAGTGTGTACATATATTTTCTCTAACCGTTACAGGGCCCTCGGTTGCCGATTGGTCTAAGGTGCTTCGCTGGTGACCGCTAGCCTCACACCGCTGAACCGGCACGGGTTCGAGCCCAGCTGGTCCATGTGTGATAGTTTGTCAGTTACTTGCCGACGGGCGGTGGTTCTCTCCGGGTACTCCGGCTTCCTCCACCAACAAAACTGACTGTCACCATATGAGTGAAACAAACTTGAGTGTGACATTAAGCCAAATTCCCTCCCCCCTCTAACCGTTACATTAAAAAACATTTTATATTTTCGATTTCAATCACACCACGTATAGGCCAAAATGCCGTCTTATCATAGCATATCCATTGTGTCAACCTTCATTCTGGATTTTACAGATAACTTTAGTTTTAAAACTCCTACATTCCCCTCTAATTTCAGTCGAAGGTCCTCCATGCTCACCCGTATTGCTGGAGTGTCAATTATCACCGACCCATTTTATGAGAGAGCCTTAACCTGAAGTTACTGTCACTGGGATTGAATACGTGACAGTATGAACGAAATCCTCAAAACTTTAGTAAAATAGCTCAAATACTTCTCTGCTAAAAGAAATTCGCCAATGAAAAGTTGCTTACGCGATCTAAAATTGCTCCTTGTGCCATTTTAAATGCTGGCGCCATTTTAAAATCGCGCATTTTAAAAAACGCGCATAGCATAAATAGTGAGCCTATATATGACATATGTATGAGATAAAGAACCTACACACAACGCTGTAACGCTGATGCGTTTCAATACTACAGGGTCAATTCCGGAGTTGCACAAAACTCAAGTTAATCCTTCAAAAATAGAGCTGGGCCTATAGCGCCGGCAGATGCGGTGGGACAGCAGTTCGTTCATTCTCTTTCCCATTTCTTTGGCCAAGGAAATATGTTTAATCTATGGTGACTGAACTAGTTTCGAACCGAAGTTGTCAAAATTATAATAATTGCCAGCTTAATTCCTTTCTTGGAATAGTAGTGTCATTTGATCTACTTTTATTTTATTTACACCGTGAAGCAAATAACGTAGTGATTTATGAATTTTTCAAAACAAGTTACTTTCTTTCAAAACTTGAGTCAAAATTCATCCCACTCAAGCATTTGCGTGAAAAAATCCACTCAAGTTGAGTTAGTTCAACTTGAGTAGAATCAACAGGTGCTTTGTGACAGCGGTTCCCAGCGGTTCGTTCAACCACCCTCTTCCCTATCTCTTGAACATGAGGTGGGTCTTTTCATTCTTTTCACTTAAGATTCTTTGGAGAGTAAATTTCATAACAAGCGGTTCAGTCACCTCAGAATAGGCTACAAATAATAAAAATATTGACATCTGACACAATAGGTAGTGTATTACTAGCGGAGTTGAGTCGATCTGCTCAAAAAGTAGACTTAGCGGTTGGACCGTTTCGTGCAGGGCGCTTCTGTGGTTGGAAATCAGTGTTTGTGAAACTAAATAAAATCCATCTTATCTTTCAACAGAAACAGATTTATAGATGCCTTAAAGATGAATCTCCAAGAACAATTCTCATTATCTTTGAATAGTTCAGTGATAGCTTACAGCTATCTTCAAGGATGCGAAGAAACATACACAAATTGATTGATATGTCTATAAATAGTATCGTGGCCTCCTATATTTCCGATGTTTATCTTACATGTAAATTAGCCTGCAACTGCGGAATTATTACTGAAAATTTCAAGTACATCCTCACTGTTAAAAAAGCATAACTATACCAAGAGAGCCTCGAGGGTTGGCAACTCATTGCTCGGTATAGCCCAGTCGAAACAATTTTATCACCACGTTCGGGGAGGGCGTGTATGGATTAGAATTTAATCCGATGACTAATTTCTCCTGTCTCCGACAACAAGTGTAATACAAGCATATCCATACAATCACAACACATATAAGGGTAGTGGGAAGAGGTGCCGACATACTGACTGCGTCACATGACTTCACAGAATAGTCTTCTGGTTAACCTATTCTAAAGCACATACCAAGAATCTAACGATTCGTGATATGTGTTGTATCTCAGGTACGCTTTTATTGTACCTGTTCATGTGGCAACTTGGATGATACAAGCACGACAGCTGTGCGTATGTAATATACGCACGACAGCTGTTGACAACGTTTAACATACCATAGAAAGTTTTGTATCTGATGCAATATTTGTTATTCACATGTCCACTTACAGTTTAGCATTTTTTGAATACCCATAAATGTTTTCCGGTATTTGTTAAGCTACAATACTTACCTATTCTTCCTGGCATTATGAATATCTGTGATTAATTTTGAACGCTTTTCTCTGTAACTCTCTTGCTGCTGTGCCAGTAGTTTACTGAAAAACTGTTGTTTACTGTATAACTTCACGTGGCAGTTCAGCGTTTACAATCGATTGTCAGACACATAACTAGCAATTATAAATGATGTGAGATCGGTTACAGGAATATCCGTATATAGCAGACAGATCCGGAATTTATAAGCTTGTTAATCGCCCGAGGTTAAATCTGCTTACTTATGAAAAATCTAATTGGCTAATGTTATCTTGACGGTACGACAGCTCTGCATGAAAATGATTTTGTAACGTACAAGTTGGCAAAAATTTCCATCAGCAAAGAAAAGGTGTCAGTGCAGATTTCACGTGATCACTATGAATGACCGTATGATGTTTCCCAAATATGTTGTCGTTCAATTGATAGACTGTGCAAACTGGCACACCAGTGCGGTAACATATAAATTATATCGTTCCACTTTCCGGAAATAATTTTCCTCAGAGGTATTACCACCGTACATATGTAGTACCGGTAGCTGTTCTCAATATATTATATCATTTAGTATGGAGCTTAGTTTGCTATTCGCCTTTAACAGAGGCTCAATCTAATTAAAATTAAATCCTATCTGCTCCCCCATTTGGATTATCGCTTGCAGGCCTACATAGCGACAAATACGATTGGGGAGCATTGATAAGATATTAATTTATTAAGATTGGTCGTAGCTATGTCGCTTGCCCATTTCCTCCCCATGCCGGAATAAAAATCTGATTCTCGCGCACTTTCTTTCAGCTTTCCTCCCTTACTGGCATGCCTTTTGTTGAGAGAATGGTACAAAGAATACAGAGCAACCTTCATGACGCTGAAGTCATCATTCTAATTAACTTCACCTATAGTCCGTGAGCTACTAGGGCTCACCTTGCCCCCCCCCCCCATTACAGACCGAAACTATGTTTTGTATGTGCTTTAGGACATGTCAAATAAGAAACAATGTGTTAACAGTCGATAAACTGGGACTCACTACCCTTTTAATCACTTTGGAATTACTCCTGTGTTAATAAGTACAATTTTTGTGACAATAGGGGGTAGGGTTACAAGAATAGTCTTATCTTCCATAATTATTATCCAATCTTTATAATGTTGGCCACATATTATTCAGCATTGATTGCTGCATCGAATATTTACAAGATAATATCACTATTTGTTGGGTATGACGTCACACAGGGACCATACATACAAAAGTAGGAGTAGTAGCGAAAGCGGGCGTTGGGTGCGTGAGGGTGTGCTTGAGCGATTGAGGGACCATTCTTGGTTCGAATGCGTCGTGTGAGGTGTCAAAGTGAAGCCCTCGGTATGTAGACCACGGCTTGAGGGATCTCCACATGATCTGTGACGCCATTGGTTACGTCATCAGTAGGAGTAGTAGACAAAGTAGGCATTTTGAGGGTGCGAAGGAAGGTTTTTGGGGTAGAGATGGAACATCTGTGGTCTAAATGAACCGTGTGGGGTGTCATCTTGTAACTCTCTGCATGTAGATGACGAATGGTATGGTTTTTGTTGGAAGTCGCCGTGCTACTCATGCGCAGTTGAGCAGAAGCAACAAAAGATGTCATTTTGGGCGTGGGCAATGACATGTTTGGGCAATCGAGGGACCCATGTTTGGTCCAAATGGAGAGGTTGGGGTATCCTAGTGAAGCTTTCGTGGGATAGTCAGACAGGTGTGTTTTTTATTGGAATTCAGGCCAATCTGCGCATGCGCAGTTGGGGTGTAGTAAGTAAAGTGGTCATTCTGGAGGTGCGCAGGGGTATATCTGAGAGATTACGGTCCTATATCTCATCCAAAGATGGAGTATAGGGTGTCATCGTGAAGATCTCGTGCTGTAGACCACGACTTGAGGGATTTCCATGTCATCTGTGTCGTCATCAGTACGAGTGGTAACGAAAGCGGCCATTTTGTGTGACTGAGGGACCATTCTTGGTCCGAATGGGACGTGTGGGGTATCATATCGAAGCTTTCGTGGAACAGTGTCCGACTGGTCCGGTGTGTCATAGAAGTAGGGGATATGGCTAGCATGCGCAGACAGCAAATAGTGGAATAGGGGCACTGGAATGGAATTTTAGCCTTGAGGTGAACCATCCGTGGTCTGAATGTGTCGTATGGGGTTTTGTGGTGAAGGGCTCGTAGGGTAGCGTTGGATTGGACTGGTGTGTAGCCTAGTATCATCGTTCTGCAAATGTGCAGTCTGACAGTAGTATTGAGCTCTTATCCAATCAGATGCCGCCATTTGAGAAACTACAGAGCTCGGAGCTGTGGGATGGGTCGGTTGAGAACTTGGAGCTCGGAGCTCTTGAAGTCGGAGCTCTCGGAACTCGGAGCTCTTGGGGTCGGAGCTTGGAGGTCTTGGAGATAGAAAGTGATGTTAACGCAGGCATGCGCACGTACCTGTGGTACACCCTGTACACTTTAGCCCGTAGTGCATATGGTACACCAGGATGCATGCGATGATACCAGTCCAATCCGACGCTACCCCACGAGCCCTTCATTATGAAACCCCACACAAACCATTCGGACCACGAATGGTCCACCTAGAACCTAAAATCCCATTGAAGTGCCCCTTTTCCACTATTTGCTGTCTGCGCATGCTAGCCATATCCCCTACTTCTATGACACACCGGACCAGTCGGACGCTGTTCCGCGAAAGCTTCGATATGATACCCCACACGTCCCATTCGGACCAAGAATGGTCCCTGTCTCTCAAACACACCACTACGCACCCCTAAAATGGCTACGAGAGCTTCAAGATGACACCCTACACTCCATCTTTGGATGAGATATAGGACATCAATCTCTCAGATATACCCCTGCGCACCTCCAGAATGACCACTTTACTTACTACACCCCAACTGCGCATGCGCAGATTGGCCTGAATTCCAATGAAAAACACGCCTATCTGACTATCCCACGAAAGCTTCACTAGGATATCCCAACCTGTCCATTTGGACCAAACATGGGTCCCTTGATTGCCCAAACATGTCATTGCCCACGCCCAAAATGACATCTTTTGTTACTACTGCTCAACTGTGCATGGGTAGCACGATGCGACTTCCAACAAAAACCATACAAATTCGTCATCTACATGCAGAGAGTTACAAGATGACACCCCAGACGGTCCATTTTAATCACGGATGGTCCATCTCTACCCCAAAAACCTTCCTTCAAACCCTCAAAATGCCTACTTTGGCTACTACTCCTACTGATGACGTCAGCAATGACGTCACAGATCATGTGGAGATCCCTCAAGTCGTGGTCTACATACCGAGGGCTTCACTTTGACACCTCACACGACGCATTCGAGCCAAGAATGGTCCCTCAATCGCTCAAGCACACCCTCACGCAACCCAAAACGCCCGCTTTCGCTACTACTCCTACTTTTGTATGTATGGTCCCTGTGTGACGTCATACCCAACAAATAGTGATATTATCTTGTAAATATTCGATGCAGCAATCAATGCTGAATAATATGTGGCCAACATTATAAAGATTGGATAATAATTATGGAAGATAATACTATTCTTGTAACCCTACCCCCTATTGTCATAAAAATTGTACTTATTAACACAGGAGTAATTTCAAAGTGTTTAAAAGGGTAGTGAATCCCAGTTTATCGACTGTTAACAAATTGTTTCTTATTTCTTATTTGACATGTCCTAACGCACATAAGAAACATAGTTTCGGTCGGTAGTGGGGTGCAAGGTGAGCCCTAGTAGCTCACGGACTACTACAGTTACATGACTGATAATACAAAGTAGAGACGGCTTGGAGATGCATGTGGACCATGTACTGTATGCAGAGAAGTCATGCATGTGAAGTCATTTGTGACATCATCAGTGGTAGAGAAACAGCATTGTTGTCAGCGCACTAGAGTCTAAGCTATACAGTAGCGCATTTGGGAGATTAGTGACATTTGGAACCTGCCTGTGCTGTGTATCCTGCAAAAGTCAGATTACTGTGACGTCATCAGTAGTAGAGAAAGAGCTGATACGATCGGTTACGCACTTGGGAAATAGACCCCTTTATATTAGCTCATAGTTGCTCAAAACGGCTCCAGCACAATCATCGAAAATTAGCATTATTCACACACCCACACGTATACCTACGGGTGTGACTCATGCTAAAATAGCACTCTTCCACAGGTGTTTGGATGAGAGAACAACAACGCATGATTGCAAGTCAACCATTGTATAATCCCCAATGTTACATCAAAATCAAACTGGGAGAGCCTCCCTGGGTATGTTTATTGTCTTTGTCGGCCAGGTTCGCTCATTACGTATAGCCATTGGTGTGCTAGGCGCCTCTTTGGTCATCTCCGTACAAAGATGATGTATCAGTTTGATAATGAAAAATGTGACGTTGGTCCATTGGGTGCTGTGGTGCTGTTTCTTGGTCAATGCTAAGGGATCCAATATGATGATCTGGAGCCGCCTCCATCGAGGCATGATTCGTGATGATGAATGGTTGGTCGAAAACGTGGGTGTTAACAATGTAGAAGCGGAGTTGTTCTGTCTCCTTATAGCTTAAAGATAAGCCATAAAGATACCCGAAGGCTAGATCAATTTGAAAGCGGCGGCTTCCTCGTTAAAATGGCTTTGACATACCTGCGTAAACGGGCGAGCTCGATCAGGCAGAAATTGAAGCGGTCTAGCTGAGGACGGTGACGACGAAAACACCGTTGGGTTGTGGGATGGGTAATGTTTGTTGCGGTATAGAGGGGAATTTTGAGGTGCAATTGAGGTGCAGCTGTCATTACAATGTGGTGACGTAGCGGAAGTGAAAAGGGTGATGACGTAGGGGTTTAGTGTATGGATGGTGATCATGGTATCGATTAACAATGGTTGATGAGTGAAGATAAGGAGTGTGTGGCTTAATAATATATGATTGTATATAAATATTTGTATAACAATATAATAATAATATATGATTGTGTATGAATATAGGAAGCATAATAGTTGATATGTAATAATTTTTGTATGTTCAAATTCATACCTGGACATGTATTGAGGTTTAATTTTTCCCACCGATATGGGAGGTATCTTTGATAATATGTCCAGCAGTGGTCGTCACTGAAACTAAATTAAGGGAGTCATTTTGTGGAGGAATGTGAAGGGTTAGACAATCGATGAGATTTAGGATTTAACTGATTCACTCGTATATGGAGAGTGTATAACAATGGACTTGTGTATCAGACTTGAGAATGAAAGGGTTCCACTTGAGCGATCCTTAGAGAGGTTCAAATCTGTGAATGGATTAAACGTGATCATCGCTGGAGTGGTCAGTGTCACACATCGCCGGTTAATCAAAGGTATCAGATGCGTTCATATTTCTCTCCTTTGTAATGTTGAATTGTTTGGTTGAGTGTGTACGTGTTCAAGACTACGCTATATGACCGACAACTAACACAATTTATATTATAACATGAGAGAATGTTTTCTCAACTTCAATAACAGTGAATGAGTGAGCGAATAGAATAAAGTAGCAGTGATTTGAGAGTATAATAGCGGAAGTCGCCGGAGCAGCACCGGCAAAAAATGTCAATCGATAGCCCCGGCAAAAATGTCAATCGATATTGGAGTCCGGAATATACAGCGGAAGTGACGTAACGGAAGTGTGTTTGCGTTGTCATGTTGATGACGTAATGAAAGTATAATGCGTTACCACGGTGACGAAATTTACAGAGTTGGCGTGGTATTTATTGTATTCTTTCATACGAATTTTCGGTGTTTTTTCTCCATGCATGCTTGTAAATCATTTATAAATGTCCGTAGGTCTCTTTTTTATTATCTTTTTTCTATCGCATATATATAATTTTCACCCACATATTTTTACCGAAATATGTACAATAAATTCTGTTGAATTTTCTTATGACTGTTAACTAATGTTGACCTAAAACAACTATTTCCTTATCGCTTGAATGTAATGGGTGGACGCCAGGTGTGATCGGTTATCGACGTGTGCGGTGAGTTGGTTTTATTGAAATTCCATCCAGCTTTACGATTACTAATGACGTTTAAGTCATTAGTATGAATCAATGTATGACATAAAAATAATTTGTTTTCACTTCGATCTCTAAATACGTGTTCTCTGAAGTAGTAGCATTTACTATTTTACGTGTACAATATATGAATATAAATGGAGAGTAGTATTTTTTGCAATGCATCAGCGTTAATTTCATCTTGAAAATCACGTTATTTTGATTACTTTAGTTCTATTTACTGAACCATGGCTTCCGTCACCGATTACCATTGCGATATCTGCCCTAAGGTCTGTTATTTCGAGGGAAGTCTAAGAAGACATTATGAGGACGTTCACAACATAGTTTATATACCGGACCATATAAATATTTGTAGGGATTTTTTGAGAGATTTTCATCGACTTTATAGCCTTTCGGGGACTTTCATTAAAGTTGGGCGGATTTTAAGGATGTTTATAACCTGAGGACTTTATATACGAACTCTTGAGGATGTTTATGAACTTACGAAGGGTGGACTTTCGATGACTTCCAAGGATATTTGAGGATTTTAATGACTTCAAGGGACTTACGACGAGGTATTATCACGGACTTGTAAGGGTAATAATATAGGACTCCATGGATTTTGTGGCTTTTGTGGTTTTGTGAGAACTTGCACGGAATTTAGACGAGGAATTATCATGGATTGTTGAGGGCTTGTCATGGATTTTCGATGACTTTCAAGATCTACGGATTTTAAGAATGTTTATAACCTGAGGATTATATGTAAGAATTTTGAGTATGTTTATGGACTTACGAAGGATTTTGGTGGACTTTCTAGGACTTCCAAGGATTTTTGAGGATTTTGATCTCAAGGGACTTACGACGAGATATTTTCATGGACTTGTAAGGGTTTTATGGATTTTGGGATCGTTTATGACTTCCATAAATATTTGAGGTATTTGGGATAGTATTGCTTTTCGGTGAGGCCGGAAGAGAGAAGAACACAACTTCGGTTGTTAAAGTTTAAAGTATATATTTATTTATTTATTTATTTATACAAATTCATTTATTAAGAACAGTTTCAAAACGAATATACAAAATGGGCATAGCGATAATTCTAGTACCGATAAGTCAATTTCATCGCCATAACCCTGTGAATTGGCTGAGGGTATATCGATAACAAATGTAACAACACGCCCTGGTTGCGAAATCAAATAATCAAAAGGATTGTCCGGCTGTCTTGTGTATTCGAGCGGCAAAAGTCGGTTTATTAAGAATTTACGCATCTCAACGGCAGATTCTTCCGCTTCATCGTTTGACAAGTCGTCTTCCTCACGCATCCGTTTCTTAGTCGACATTACTTTCTGATGAATTGGGTGCTTCTGTAGTTTTCTCCATAACCTTTATGGACGTAAATATTTCGGAAACTTGTCTGTATTCCGGGTAAAAGCTTGTCGTATGCCATCTGCTGTGCAACTGGCTGCTTTATTCCCTCTTCTTCGTAAGCTTCAGCAAGGTCGTTTAGATCAGATTCATGATCAACAATCGCTTTATCTGCGAAGAGATTCCACAAACTATCCTCATGCGAATCCTCATCACCATGTTCATTCTCGTCATTCTCGACATCCTCGTTGTCATCATCATCATCATCATCATCATCGCTGTCATCTTCATCATCATTGTCATCTTGATCACCATCTCTATCATCATCATCATCATCATCATCATCATCCGTAATTTCACTGTCCTCATCATCGTCTACATTGTAGTACTCATCTTCCCCATTGCCTTCGTCATCAGCATCATCATCATCATCACCATCATCATCGGCGTCAGTAGCGTCGGTATCACTTCGATCACCATGATAGTCGAAAGTTTGACCTGAAGTACATTCATTTTCATCATTACTACCGGAACTGGAAAATTTATCGACATTACCTCCGCCCACTTGACAAAACGTCTTAAGGTTACTCGAAGTTCCCAGAGTTGATGTGTTATACATATTATCGCTATCGGCGCCTGGACAAGCTCCGGTTTTCTGATGTTTCAACATATTGGATCGATTGGCGAACTCACGAGAGCATCCATGGCATTGAGAACTCATGTTTGCTTTAGAACGACCGTACCACACTAGTCACACGAATTTGCCAAAGATGAATGATGAATAGAGTTAAACATCGACATTCGGCTAAAGTGAAATGACTTTATTTGCCGACAGGGGGCGTCGTTTCATACGTCATTTGAGTTGGTATCGCCGGAAGTGACATCACCGCCTGAACTGACCCCTCAGAAATCTATGAAAGTTCACAAAAGTTCATAAAAAGTCCCAAGAAAATCTACGAAAGTCCATGAAATGTCCCCAAAAGTCCATGAAAATTCCCCGAAAGTCCATAAAAGTCCACGAGAGTCCGTGAGAAGTCCCCAAAAGTCCATGAAAAGTCCTTAAAAGTGCACGCAAGTCCATGAAAAGTCCATGAAAAGCCCCAAAAGTCCACGAAAAGCCCTCAAAAATATAAAGCGTTTCTGGTATTCCATCTTAGGGGCAGAGGTTGTTAAACATCGACATTCGGCTAAAGTGAAATGACTATCCGCCGACAGGGGGCGTCGTTTTATACGTCATTTGAGTTGGCATCACCGGAAGTGACATTATCGGCTGAATTGACCCCTCAGTAATCTATGAAAGTCCACGAAAGTCCATGAAAACTCCATGAAAGTCCACGAAAGTCCATGAAAAGTCCTTTAAAGTCCATGAAAAGTCCTTTAAAGTCCACGAAAGTCCATGAAAAGTCCCCAAAAGTCCATGAAAAGGCCCCAAAAGTCCATGAAAAGTCCCCAAAGTCCATGAAAAGTCCCCAAAGTCCATGAAAAGTCCTTTAAGGTCCACGAAAGTCCATGAAAAGGCCCCAGAAGTTCATGAAAAGTCCTCAAAAGTTCATGGAGAGTCCCCAAAGTCCATGAAAAGTCCTTTAAAGTCCACGAAAGTCCATGAAAAGTCCCCAAAAGTCCATGAAAAGCCCCCAAAAGTCCATGAAAAGTCCCCATAGTCCATAAAAAGTCCCTAAAAGTCCACGAATAGTCCTTAAAAGCACACGAAAGTCCATGAAAAGTCCAAGAAAGTCCTTGAAAAGTCCCCAAAAATATAAAGCGTTTCCGGTATTCCATCTTAGGGGTAGATAAGTCTGTTTGAACAGTTCCAGGTTATCTCCCATTATTTGTACCGGAAGTGACCATTGACCCCATGCGTATGGGCACAATACCGGATACAAATGGTGCAGGGGGTCAATGGTCACTTCCGGTACAAATAATGGGAGATAACCTGGAATTGTTCAAACAGACTTATCTACCCCTAAGATGGAATACCGGAAACGCTTTATATTTTTGGGGACTTTTCACGGACTTTCTTTGACTTTTCATGGACTTTCGTGTGCTTTTAAGGACTATCCGTGGACTTTTAGGGACTTTTCATGAACTTTTCATGGACTTTTGGGGGCTTTTCATGGACTTTCATGGACTTTTGGGGGCTTTTCATGGATTTTTGGGGGCTTTTCATGGACTTTTGGGGACTTTTCATGGACTTTAAAGGACTTTTCATGGACTTTGGGGACTTTTCATGGACTTTCGTGGACTTTCATAGATTTCTGAGGGGTCAATTCAGACGATAATGTCACTTCCGGTGATGCCAACTCAAATGACGTATGAAACGACGCCCCCTGTCGGCGGATAGTCATTTCACTTTAGCCGAATGTCGATGTTTAACAACCTCTGCCCCTAAGATGGAATACCAGAAACGCTTTATATTTTTGAGGGCTTTTCGTGCACTTTTGGGGCTTTTCATGAACTTTTGGGGACTTTTCATGGACTTTTGGGGACTTCTCACGGACTTTCGTGGACTTTGGGGGAATTTTCATGGACTTTTGGGGACATTTCATGGACTTTCGTAGATTTTCTTGGACTTTTCATGAACTTTTGTGAACTTTCATAGATTTCTGAGGGGTCAGTTCAGGCGATGATGTCACTTCCGGCGATACCAACTCAAATGACGTATGAAACGACGCCCCCTGTCGGCAAATAAAGTCATTTCACTTTAGCCGATGTCGATGTTTAACTCTATCATTCATCTTTGGCAAATTCGTGTAACTAATGTAGTACGGTCGTTCCAAAGCAAACCTGAGTTCTCAATGCGATGGATGCTCTCGTGAGTCCGCCAATCGATCCAATATGTTGAAACATCAGAAAACCGGAGCTTGTCCAGGCGCCGATAGCGATAATATGTATAACACATCAACTCTGGGAACTTCGAGTAACCTTAAGACGTTTTGTCAAGTGGGCGGAGGTAATGTCGATAAATTTTTCAGTTCCGGTAGTAATGATAAAAATGAATGTACTTCAGGTCAAACTTTCGACTATCATGGTGATCGAAGTGATACCGACGCTACTGACGCCGATGATGATGATGATGATGCTGATGACGAAGGCCATGGGAAAGATGAGTACTACAATGTAGACGATGATGACAGTGAAATTACGGATGATGATGATGATGATGATAGAGATGGTGATCGAGATGACAATGATGATGATGATGCTGATGACGAAGGCAATGGGGAAGATGAGTACTACAATGTAGACGATGATGAGGACAGTGAAATTACGGATGATGATGATAGAGATGGTGATCGAGATGACAATGATGATGAACATGACAGCGATGATGATGATGATGATGATGATGATGATGACAACGAGGATGTCGAGAATGAACATGGGATTCGCATGAGGATAGTTTGTGGAATCTCTTCGCAGATAAAGCGATTGTTGATCATGAATCTGATCTAAACGACCTTGATGAAGCTTACGAAGAAGAGGGAATAAAGCAGCCAGTTGCACAGCAGATGGCATACGACAAGCTTTTACCCGGAATACAGACAAGTTTTCGAAATATTTACGTCCATAATTTGAGGTTATGGAGAAAACTACAGAAGCACCCGATTCATCAGAAAGTAATGTCGATTAAGAAACGGATGCGTGAGGAAGACGACTTGTCAAACGATGAAGCGGAAGAATCTGCCATTGAGATACGTAAATTCTTAATAAACCGACTTTTGCCGCTCGAATACACAAGACAGCCGGACAATCCTTTTGATTAGTTGATTTCGCAACCAGGGAGTGTTGTTACATTTGTTATCGATATACCCTCAGCCAATTCACAGGGTTATGGCGATGAAATTGACTTATCAACCGAAGTTGTGTTCTTCTCTCTTCCGGCCTCACCGAAAAGCAATACTATCCCAAATACCTCAAATATTTATGGAAGTCATAAACGATCCCAAAATCCATAAAACCCTTACAAGTCCATGAAAATATCTCGTCGTAAGTCCCTTGAAGTCATCAAAATCCTCAAAAATCCTTGGAAGTCATAGAAAGTCCACCAAAATCCTTCGTAAGTCCATAAACATCCTCAAAATTCTTACATATAATCCTCAGGTTATAAACATCCTTAAAATCCGTAGATCTTGAAAGTCATCGAAAGTCCATGACAAGCCCTCAACAATCCATGATAATTCCTCGTCAAAATTGCGTGCAAGTTCTCACAAAACCACAAAAGCCCCAAAATCCATGGAGTCCTATATTACCCTTACAAGTCCATGATAATACCTCGTCGTAAGTCCCTTGAAGTCATTAAAATCCTCAAATATCCTTGGAAGTCATCGAAAGTCCACCAAATTCCTTCGTAAGTCCATGAACATCCTCAAGAGTTCGTACATAAAGTCGTCAGGTTATAAACATCCTTAAAATCCGCCCAACTTTAATGAAAGTCCCCGAAAGGCTATAAAGTCGATGAAAATCTCTCAAAAAATCCCTACAAATATTTATATGGTCCGGTATATGAACTATGTTGTGAACGTTCTCATAATGTCTCCTTAGACTTCCCTCGAAATAACAGACCTTAGGGCAGATATCGCAATGGTAATCGGTGACGGAAGCCATGGTTCAGTAAATAGAACTAAAGTAATCAAAATAACGTGATTTTCAAGATGAAATTAACGCTGATGCATTTGCAAAAAATACTACTCTCCATTTATATTCATTTATTGTACACGTAAAATAGTAAATGCTACTACTTCAGAGAATACGTATTTAGAGATCGAAGTGAAAACAAATTATTTCTATGTCATACATTGATTCATACTAATGACTTAAACGTCATTAATAATCGCAAAGCTGGATGGAATTTCAATAAAACCAACTCACCGCACACGTCGATAACCGATCACACCTGGTGTCCACCCATTACGTTCAAGCGATAAGGAAATAGTTGTTTTAGGTCAACATTAGTTAACAGTCATTGGAAAATTCAACAGAATTTATTGTACATATTTCGGTAAAAATATGTGGGTGAAAATTATATATATGCGATAGAAAAAGGATAATACAAAAAGAGATCTATAAATGATTTACAAGCATGCATGGAGAAAAAACACCGAAAATTCGTATGAAAGAATACAATAAATACCACGCCAACCCTGTAAATGTCGTCACCGTGGTAACGCATTATACTTTCATTACGTCATCAACATGACAACGCAAACACACTTCCGTTACATCACTTCCGCTGTATATCCCGGACTCCAATATCGATTGACATTTTTTGCCTGTGCTGCTCCGGCGACTTCCGCTATTATACTCTCATATCACTGCTACTTTATTCTATTCGCTCACTCATTCACTGTTATTGAAGTTGAGAAAACATTCTCTCATGTTATAATATAAATTGTGTTAGTTGTCGGTCATATAGCGTAGGCTTGAACACGTACACACTCAACCAAACAATTCAACATTACAAAGGAGAGAAATATGAACGTATCTGATACCTTTGATTAACCGGCGATGTGTGACACTGACCACTCCAGCGATGATCACGTTTAATCCATTCACAGATTTGAACCTCTCTAAGGATCGCTCAAGTGGAACCCTTTCATTCTCAAGTCTGATACACAAGTCCATTGTTATACACTCTCCATATACGAGTGAATCAGTTAAATCCTAAATCTCATGGATTGTCCGACCCTTCACATTCCTCCACAAAATGACTCCCTTAATTTAGTTTCAGTGACGACCACTGCTGGATATATTATCAAAGATACCTCCCATATCGGTGGGAAAAATTAAACCTCAATACATGTCCAGGTATGAATTTGAACATACTAAAAATTATTACATATCAACTATTATGCTTCCTATATTCATACACAATCATATATTATTATTATATTGTTATACAAATATTTATATACAATCATATATTATTAAGCCATACACTCCTTATCTTCACTCATCAACCATTGTTAATCGATACCATGATCACCATCCATACACTAAACCCCTACGCCATCATCCTTTTCACTTCCGCTACGTCACCACATTGTAATGACAGCTGCATCTCAATTGTACCTCAATGGCACCTCTACCGCAACAAACATTACTACTGCCGGTACATCTCCCTCGACAGCTACGTTTACGGGACCATCCACGAAGTGCACGTCACCTTCATCACCATTACCAACTTGACGGAATCGGTGTTCACATGTACGTCAAAGGGTTGGGTGGAAGGTGGATGTGAAAATTAGTCAGTCACTTGCCGACGGGCGGTAGTACTCTACGGGTACTCCGGCTTCCTCCACCAACGAAACTGACTGTCACAATATCAGTGAAACAACTTTGAGACATTGAGCCAAATCACCCCCCCTCCAACCGCCTTCATCTTAGACTGTGGTGCGGTTTGGGCATCCGACTCTGTATGTTCCTGTACCCTTATACATTAGGTGGATGGTCCATCTGCATCGATGTTGGTCTCTACGGTCCGTTCAATCTGCAAGCACGCCTGCGGCCTGTTTCGAAACGCTGATGGCGGCTCAATTGACTATTGGGCTTTTGAAGAATCGTCCACAACCCGTAGGTGCCCCATGGACTAACCGATGTTAACCATGACTATGAACTACACAATCAAATCCTGCATTGCATATAGTACAGCTACTAGTGTACTGGATGTAATGTGGACAGTTCACCATGCAATGACATGTAATGTGGACAGGTCTTCCATCCTCAACCGTGCAAGGATTGCAGTTTGGAGACGCTGCAATTTACTCAGGCATTGGTAGCACATTCATGCTTTCCCGCTGACCCGTGGTGTAACCCTGAATCCGCTGTAAAACGCCTGACCTTGCAGCTAAATTGGGCGCGAGCGTCGTGGATGGCCTCGTGGCCTAATTGCCGATCTCTAGGCCGGTATCTATAAAATGTAATTTATTGATAGTTCCAGATCATCTTGTGGAACTTTAAGAAGATGGATGCAAGTCCTTGACTTCTGCGGAGGAAGCTTTTATCCATAAGCGGTTACTCGGCTTTCCTGATGTGTTCACTGATGTGTTCACCAAACACATATTATACCTATGCGAAATTTCAGAATATAACACAAGATTCATACTGTTAATTCTGATCAGTGATGTTACGAATTAGACGGACTCCTCTGGATTTGATCTTGAAGAGGAAAAGCACATCCATGTGATGTGTTAGGCTGGAGTTATACAACCGTCAGAGTCGAATTGAGCTCTGGTGCCGGTATCAATTAGAAAGGAGTTCGGTAGTTCACGTTGTAGACTATAGAGAACTGAACACGAGAATAACGAAAGATGCATCCCCCTGCCTTCGGAGAATGTTTGTACACTTTGTATGGGTCCGAATTCTTTAGTACCCTAAATTTACCAGAAGGGTATTGGCAGAAAGTAATTAGCCCAGAAGATCGTCAGGAGACTTCGCTAAAAAAAATGAAAAATTTGAAAATCAATTTTCCTATTTCTAAGCATAAACTTACCTTCACATACTTCATTGCTATCATGTTCTTACGCATTTGCCCTATTGTAATATATTACCACAGAACTAAAATAGTCCCTGTACTGCCCAATGCCCATGCGCGAGTACCCAGATCCCATTTGACCGACCACGTCACTTCCTTCTTCCCTATTCAACGCAGAGTGAATAACCCATCAGCGGGGAGGCTGGGAGGGCCATCACAGTATGTGAAGGTAAGTTTAAGCTGAGAAATAGGAAAATTGATTTTCAAATTTTTCATATTTCTTGCGCTGTAAAACTTACCTTCACATACTTTATTGCTAGAATACCATAGCAGGACGGAGGGAATGAGTGGTCAAAAAACAAAAGGAATCCCGAGCATAGGCGAAGGGAAGTACAGGAGTCAGCAATATAATCAAAGGCCATAAAGGTATAATAGTGACGATATGGCCCTTGATATAATCAAGCGGCCTATAATAATCACAGGCCCAGTGAGTAAGCTGACCGACACTAGATCCAAAATACCCCCCCCCATCCTTCTTTGAAAAATTGGAGAGAGCAAGACAACTCACCAAATTTTAAAAACTGGTAAAATCACTAGGGGTCTAGTGTTTAGAGGACGGGTCTGCAACGGACTGGGCAGCCACCAGGGGGCCCAGAGAGTAGATGTCCCGTCGTTGAAGCGTCATATCCCGGAGGTAGTGCGATACAAAGGTTACGTTGCTCCTCTAGTAGCAGGCCCTCATGATATCCGACACGGATCTATTGGTCCATAGAGGCCAGGATGCCGCCATGGCCCTGACCTCATGGGCGGAGACCTTGGTTAAGGTAGTTAACCCAGAAGGCATGTCCGTATAAGAAAATCGAATAGTCTTGGAAAGCCTAAAAGATATAGTATTTTTAGATATCTCTTGCTTCGACGAGGGCCCAAAAGGGATAAAAGACGCACCCGCCCTGCTCTCTGCTGTTCGACACGAGCTAAGTAACAGGAGAGAGCTCTGACGGGGCACATGACTCTGTCGTCGTCAACACCTGCAGACAAGATGTTGGACAGAGCCGGGATGACGAACTCTCGCGGGAGATTGTCGTAGAGGGACTGGTTCTTAGCGACAAACTCCGGGAGAGTAGATAACGCCACCCAGGTCCACTCAGGGTTATATCTCAAAGACCTAAAGTCCAAGGCATGGATTTCTGATACGCGTGCGGCAGAGGCAAAGGCGATCAGAAATGCGGTCTTGTAGGAAAGAAACTTCATCTCACACGTGCCGATAGGTTCGAAGGAAGGCATAGAAAAGCGCCTAAGAACCAGAGCCAAATCCCATTTAGGAAGCTGCGGCGTCGTCGAAGGTCTCTCTACCTGAAAGGAACGAAGGAGAGCAGAGAGGTTGACGTCGAGCGATGGGTTGACACCTGTGGTCAACTGAAGTACCCTGGCGATAGCAGACCGATAACCGTCGACCGTGGCCGGAACAACCTGCCTGTCATGGAACAGATGCAAAAGGACGTCCGCTACCTGCTGAACAGTGGCAGACGTTGGAACAATTCCGCGACTAGAACACAAGATTCATACTGTTAATTCTGAATCAGTGATGTTACGAATTAGACGGACTCCTCTGGATTTGATCTTGAAGAGGAAAAGCACATCCAAGTTATGTGTTAGGCTGGAGTTATACAACCGTCAGAGTCGAATTGAGCTCTGGTGCCGGTATTAATTAGAAAGGAGTTCGGTAGTTCACGTTGTAGACTATAGAGAACTGAACACGAGAACAACGAAAGATGCATCCCCCTGCCTTCGGAGAATGTTTGTACACTTTGTATGGGTCCGAATTCTTTAGTACCCTAAATTTACCAGAAGGGTATTGGCAGAAAGTAATTAGCCCAGAAGATCGTCAGGAGACTTCGCTAAAAAAAATGAAAAATTTGAAAATCAATTTTCCTATTTCTAAGCATAAACTTACCTTCACATACTTCATTGCTATCATGTTCTTACGCATTTGCCCTATTGTAATATATTACCACAGAACTAAAATAGTCCCTGTACTGCCCAATGCCCATGCGCGAGTACCCAGATCCCATTTGACCGACCACGTCACTTCCTTCTTCCCTATTCAACGCAGAGTGAATAACCCATCAGCGGGGAGGTTGGGAGGGCCATCACAGTATATGAAGGTAAGCTTAAGCTGAGAAATAGGAAAATTGATTTTCAAATTTTTCATATTTCTTGCGCTGTAAAACTTACCTTCACATACTTTATTGCTAGAATACCATAGCAGGACGGAGGGAATGAGTGGTCAAAAAACAAAAGGAATCCCGAGCATAGGCGAAGGGAAGTACAGGAGTCAGCAATATAATCAAAGGCTATAAAGGTATAATAGTGACGATATGGCCCTTGATATAATCAAGCGGCCTATAATAATCACAGGCCCAGTGAGTAAGCTGACCGACACTAGACCCAAAATACCCCCCCCCCCCTCCTTCTTTGAAAAATTGGAGAGAGCAAGACAACTCACCAAATTTTAAAAACTGGTAAAATCAGTAGGGGTCTAGTGTTTAGAGGACGGGTCTGCAACGGACTGGGCAGCCACCAGGGGGCCCAGAGAGTAGATGTCCCGTCGTTGAAGCGTCATATCCCGGAGGTAGTGCGATACAAAGGTTACGTTGCTCCTCTAGTAGCAGGCCCTCATGATATCTGACACGGATCTATTGGTTCATAGAGGCCAGGATGCCGCCATGGCCCTGACCTCATGGGCGGAGACCTTGGTTAAGGTAGTTAACCCAGAAGGCATGTCCGTATAAGAAAATCGAATAGTCTTGGAAAGCCTAGAAGATATAGTATTTTTAGATATCTCTTGCTTCGACGAGGGCCCAAAAGGGATAAAAGACGCACCCGCCCTGTTCTCTGCTGTTCGACACGAGCTAAGTAACAGGAGAGAGCTCTGACGGGGCACATGACTCTGTCGTCGTCAACACCTGCAGACAAGATGTTGGACAGAGCCGGGATGACGAACTCTCGCGGGAGATTGTCGTAGAGGGACTGGTTCTTAGCGACAAACTCCGGGAGAGTAGATAACGCCACCCAGGTCCACTCAGGGTTATATCTCAAAGACCTAAAGTCCAAGGCATGGATTTCTGATACGCGTGCGGCAGAGGCAAAGGCGATCAGAAATACGGTCTTGTAGGAAAGAAACTTCATCTCACACGTGCCGATAGGTTCGAAGGAAGGCATGGAAAAGCGCCTAAGAACCAGAGCCAAATCCCATTTAGGAAGCTGCGGCGTCGTCGAAGGTCTCTCTACCTGAAAGGAACGAAGGAGAGCAGAGAGGTTGACGTCGAGCGATGGGTTGACACCTGTGGTCAACTGAAGTACCCTGGCGATAGCGGACCGACAACCGTCGACCGTGGCCGGAACAACCTGCCTGTCATGGAACAGATGCAAAAGGACGTCCGCTACCTGCTGAACAGTGGCAGACGTTGGAACAATTCCGCGACTAGAACACCAGGTAGCGAAGATCTTTCACTTGTTCTGGTACACCAAAGTCGTTGATGCTCTGGTGGACCGGACCATCCTCTCGGACGCTTCGACAGAAAATCCAGCCTTAGCGAGCTGATGTTGGAACACTTGAACGCGGTCAGACGAAACAGACCGGGATTCGAGTGGTAAAGACTGGGTCTCGACCGACGAAGCAGGTTCCACCAAAGCGGCGGTTGACGAGGTACGTCTATGAGAAGATCCATCAGGTCTGCAAACCATGGCGAGTGGGCCACCATGGAGCCACAAGGTAGACCACGCACGGGTGTGCTCGGATCTTCCAGAGAAATTGTGACAACATTGCTGGCGGCGGGTACGCGTACGCAATCATGTCGGATCAGTCCAAAGACGGGGCATCGACTGCCAGTGCTGCTGGATCCGGAACAGGAGACACATAGACCGGCAGTAGATGGTTCCAACGGGTGACGAACAGATCTACATTCGGCATCTCCCATATCCGAGACATCTGGGCTAGGATGTCCTCGTGAAGCTGCCACTCGGTCGATATTACCTGACTTGGCCAGGATAATGTGTCTGCCAATACGTTCAGATGACCTGGAATGTGACGAGCTTGCACAGAAATTCCGTTGTTCCAACAAAGATTGAAGAACTTCTGTGCCTGATCCAGAAGCTGGGGGGATTGGGTTCCCCCCTGCTTGTTTATGTAGGCCGGAACAGTCATGTTGTCGGTTGCTACTAACAAGCTTTGGTTCGTTAGGTCTGGAAGGAATCTCTGTATGGAGAGGTACACAGCAAGAAACTCCAATACATTGATGTGCATCTTCCTCTGGTTGTCGTTCCACAAGCCGGATACTGACCTCGAACCCAAATGTGCTCCCCATCCCTCCATCGATGCGTCCGTGAACAGTTGACGGGACGGCTGAAAGGGTAGGAAGGAGACACCGATAATCACGTTCTCCCGCTGCAGCCAGCAGAGAAGGAGACATCCTCTGTCACAGGGACAGACGGACATAGGTGTCGTTTCGGCCAAAAGTTTTTGAGGTGTATCGTCAACAGCCGAAGCTGCAACCGGCCTCGAGATGTTACATCTTGAGTAGATGTTAACAGGCCGATAATTGCAGCGAATTGGAGAGCACTCCTGTGCGGTGCCGAAATGAACTCCGGCACCGCCACCTGAATTTTCTTCCAGCGGTCTTCTGGAGGCTTCGCTAACGCAGATAGGGTGTCGTACGAAACTCCGAGGAAGACTCGAGACTGCGATGGCGTCAACTCTGATTTGCCCTCGTGAGGAAAGTAGCCCAAGGCAACTAGGATCTCCCAAACAAAGTTGGTGTCCTTGATGAGGTCGTTCCTGCACTGATTCCGCAGGAGGGAATCGTCGAGGTAGAAGTGATACTTTAGACCTCGAGAGTGCAGAAACGCCGCCACCGGATTGACAATTCTGGTGAAGACCCATGGGGACGTGGAGAGTCCGAAAGGGAGTACAAGTAGCTGAAACTTCCGGTTGCCGACCAAAAAGCGCAGGTACTTGTGGTGATCCCTGAAAATCGGAACATGCAGATAGGCGTCCTGGAGGTCCAGTGACGTCATCCAGTCCCCTTGCATTAGAGCCATACGAATAGATTGGTATGACTCCATGCTGAAATTAATGAAAGCTTGTTTGAAAAACGGGCGAAGAGCATTTCCCCAGATAATTTTGTAACACATAATTTGGTACTCACATGGTTTTAGATCTCCCCAATTTGGGCACACCCCCTATTAGGGGTGGCAATGTTTTTCAGGATGGGACAGAGTGTGGGGGCACATACCCCTGGATGATGAGCAATCAGGAATCATCCCTGGTAGAAGTGCCTCTGAGAGAAGATTTCTTCACCAATGTGCGAAACCCAGTGTGAGGCAACACCAACTTTATCTTGCAGGCCCACCGACATAAAAAATCGAATAAAAATAAAATTTCAAATTGCCACTTTTATATTTCCTACTAAAGTTTGAACATGAAGATTTTAACCCCCTTTTCAGTCCTGATTGTATGAAATAGGCTGTTGTATTCTATCTGAAACAACGCCAGCAAATAAAAATGCCAAACAGCAAAAAACAAATACCTTCCACTATAATTTCCCACTGCAAGTCAGCGAATTGTTGTTGTTGTGAAATGCTGCTAATACTACTTCGGCAACGACGAAATTCAATGAAAATCGGGAACCTTCACTGGCTGTGTGATCTATCACTCTGTCATGGTACCCATATTTCGACAGCGATGCAGTATGTCAGAGCTAGGAAATGGAGGATGTTTCAACAGCTCAGCCGATACAGCATGGTTTAAGTTACTGTTGTTGAAGTATGAGGCTGTTGGAACACATGCAGCTGGATTGTTCTGGAAGACAACCACAGCAACAACAAAATGATGACAATGTTAGATTTGAAGTGTATGTTGGCAGTTAACATATGACTTAACATACAGTTTTTGACCTTGAGAAAATAGGTCAACGTCAGTCATATTCATAGACTTCAGGTCCATCATCAATTGCATATGTGGTATCAATTTAGAATGTCTAGCTACATTTCATGTTATATCACAATATACAGTATACAACCTTGAGAGAATAGATTCAGTCAATTTGGATAGGCTTCTAGTCAGTCAAAAATTGCACAAGTATTATGAATTTGGAGAGCCTATCTTCACTTCTTTAAAAATTATTGCTAATGCTAAATTTGACCTTGAGGAAACAGGTGACGGTCAGTCATTTTCATTAGGCTTCTGATCCATCACCAGCTGCATATGTGGTATGACAAGAAAGATGGGCAGACAGAGAGACAGACAGACAGATGACATGGAAAATTCAGTTCATTTTGGTGCATCATTACATATCATCTTCAAAGTCTAAATATTCTGTCAAAATGCACCAGTACACACCATTTTACTTCAATTTATATAGAGAAGAAAAGCAACTCCGAGTAGGGATGACAATTTCATTCTGTATATTTCGCTAAATCATATTTTTTAATAAATATATTGTTATTTTGAATGATGTGCATTGCCAATGATGTGCAACCACAAATGATGTGCCACCCTGAAGGGCTCAATCTTTTTGCAAAGCTGCATGTTCTTGTGATTCTCCCAGATTTAGAGTTCTTGAGTTGCTATCAATTATAGCATCTTCAGCAGTGAACAAAGTTACAAACAGCTCCATACGCACAGTATATATATACAAGGCATAATGTGATCTTATATCCAATACGCATTTATGAAAAGGCAAGCCAGTAAATTATGTCAGTCAGGTTGGACGGATATTATTAAAATGCCGTCATTTTCAGAAATTGTTAAAAGTTAAGCGATAATCTGACAGTGATCTACAAATGGTGTGATTCAGGTGATACAATACACACTCTAATTGAGGAAAACAATACATTATCCACTTATTTGGTAAGAACTAAGGAAACTGTACATAAATGAATAAAGTATGGTGATATAGTGGGTATGTACCTACATTGAATATTTCTACATGTATGAATTTTGGATAAGGACTGTCATTTTAAGATAATATAGGTATAATTTTCTTGGCAATCCACATCAGAATTGATGGAAACCTACAAATGTTGTAACTCACATGGGAATATACAATTATGAAACATGAGACAACATTTGTAGGTTTCCATCAATTCTGATGTGGATTGCCAAGAAAATTATACCTATATTATCTTAAAATGACAGTCCTTATCCAAACTTCATGACATGTAGAAATATTCAATGTAGGTACATACCCACTAATCACCATACTTTATTCATTTGTGTACAGTTTACTTAGTTCTTGCCAAATAAGCAGATTATGTATTGTTTTCATCAATTAGAGTGTGTATTGTATCACCTGAATCACACCATTTGTAGATCGCTGTCAGGTTATCGCTTAACATTTAACAATTTCTGGAAATGACAGCATTTTAATATCTGTCCAACCTGACAGATATAATTTACTGCCTTACCTATTCATAAATGTGTATTGGCCAAGATCACATTATGCCTTGTATATATACTGTGCATACGGAGTTGTTTGTAACTTTGTTCACTGCTGAAGATGCTATAACTAATAGCGAAATATACAAAATGAGATTGTCATCCCTACTCAAGAGTTGCGTTTCTTCTCTATTATTGGAAAATCATCAGTGATTCCAATGGATTACTTCAATAAGGATATACATGTAAAAATTGCCCAGGTGGGATGTGCCATATAGCAGGTATGTGGAAGTTCCACTTCAAAAATCTTTCTACTTTTTCAGTTTAAAAAATAATTATCAACAGTTGTAACTATGCTGTCAAAATGCAACGGTATGTGCAATTTCAATCTCGAGTTTCAAATAAATTCTGGGAACCTCCACATAAAACAAAAAATTGAGCAGATGTGAATTATAACACTGGGAATGTTACATTCATGTTCAGCAAAACAATTACTTTTCCCTGACTATGAAGCAAATTTCCATTTTTGTGAAAACCAAATCTTATTTTGAGATGCAAAAATGCGTCTCCATGATCCGTCAACACCACAAAAATCTTGTCAGTCCTTTGCCTATCTTGCAAGATCATTATTCCCAAATTTCATGGAAATCAAACACGTTGTTCAGAAGATATGATGTTACACATGTTTACCTGCATTCATGTCTATAGCACCACCTAGTGAAGACCAAATGCCACGAAAAACAAGCAGGTGAAATCTAAAGCCCTAGAGAGATAGCACATAAGAGTTCAATGGAAAAAACTTTAATCATGATAATGGTTATGGAGGTTTTGACATTAAGTCAGACAATTGAGATTTTTCATTTAAATGGCAATTTCGTTCGCACCGAAAGGGAATTATCCATCATCCGAACGCATGGCACGATCATACGTAGAAACTTCTGCTCGTAGCCATGCGGTAACTATCCGAGTTACTATCCGAGGTGCTATCCGAGTGTAATAGGGCGTTTCCCAAATGGTCACATCCGATTGGTCCCGTTACATCCGACATCGGTGCAATCACATTCATACAACGAAGACACACCTCCAGAAAGCGATCGATTGAAATGATCCCATGGTGGGCCTCGAAGTGCCCCCATCACAAAATAAAAAGCATATCATTTTCCTGTGGCCTGCCGCCGATTTTATTTTGTTTTCAAATATGTTAGGCCGTTTGTAATATGATTTTCTTAAGATAAACAAAGAAGCATGCTCCACTAGAGTGAGAAATAAAATAGCTAATTCGCACAACTTCGTTTTGGTCTCGCGTAGACTCCCCCAGTCTTGCGCCTCGTGAAACTGACATGTCTGCATGTCTGAGAAATATTTGAATACAGATAATATCATTAGCTCGTTTAAATGGGACCGACATTTGACCTCATGCTTTGGGAACAACTTTCGAACTGGATTATCTCCCTCTAGATAGATGGCGCCGTGTGAAATACATGCCGAATCACAGCGTAAATCTAAGGGTAGTGTTAAGTAAAACGTGAAATGCCCTTAGCAAGCTAAGATGGGAATTATCATGTCGGCAATCCTATATTTATGCTTGGCAACCTAGAATGGAACAGTTTTTAAATATTTCTCCAAGCGAATTGGTAAATTTCACGAAAACCTTTTTTTGAGACGCAAAAAACTTGCCTTTATAGTTACGCCAGCGACACCAAAACCTTTTCAGCACATTGACCATCCTTCAAGACCATTGTAATACAATTTCAAAGAAATCAGAGAAGCCGTTCAGACGAAATCGTCACAGAAAGGTTTACATATGCTCTGACTACAACGCCACCTAGTGGTGAGCAGCGGGTATCGAAACACAACCAGACAAATTTCCCAGCCCTAAGGAGATAGCACACAAGTCTGACCCGAAAATATTTAACGGTTTCAGAGATATTCACGTTTAAAGTCGCTGCGGCGGCGGCGGCGGATCCGTTTCTCATGAAAACATAAGAGGTATTCTTCTTGGGGACCAGGAATACCGGAGAATAAAAACCCGGGGACATATCAGTTGAAGGAAGTTCCATAACTACACCCTTCTCTACCAACTTGTCCACGGACTCTTGGATTTCCATCAGGTGCTCCTGCCGCACAGGAATCCGTGACGACATGGGTGACGTAGTCAACGGGGGAGTTGTGGCGAACTCCAGCTGATATCCGTGCCGTAAGGTATTCACCACCCACGGATCCGCCTGAATTGCCTCCCAATTCTGCCAAAAGTCTCCCACCTACAGGAAGAACCGGATTTGGCCTGATCGGGAAAGGCGGCATCTTGCGGTCTGGCCATGCAGAAAGAACATCTGCATGGCCGGTGCCCTCATTTCTTGGGGGTTTAGCGGACTTCCCTTTTCTTTCCACGGCCTCGTTTAAATCGCCCCCCCCCCCCCCTTTCGAAGTTCCGTCCGATTGCTTTGAAGACGAGGACACAAACCTTTTGGGCCCTGAAGAACTCTCAGTAAGGGCTTTCTTAGACTACGAGGAAGACGACGTCGAAGCCGTAGGAGCTGATCGCTTGATCGCTTCCTCTGGGGCGCAAAATATGTATGCGTGGTACTGGCAGCGGACATTTCATTCTATAAGACCGGACGAATGCCGGCGAACAGAAGTCCTGAGGCGGGGGACTGCTCCCTTAAGGCGATCTTCACACTGTCCAGGGTGTACGTAGGCAGGGCCTGAAACAGTGCGAGTGCTAAGGTGTACGAACATGGCTGATAAATAGGCAGATGAGGCCATTAAATCAGCGTCCGCACGCGCAGCTGCCGTCAAAAAGTCCTTCATCAGGTTTACATCCTCAAGCGGAACAGGAACAAAACCAGTTGAGGATGTTTGAAGAATGCGATTCAAAATCGATCGAATAGCAAAAAGAAACCAATCGAGATGGGAAGTGATCGCAATCCCCTGTCCAGATGTGTCTTCCAGGGTACACATTTGACGGACAGAAAGAGAAATATCTTTCTTGGGTGGAGTTGCCCCAATAAACTGCTCGAACTCCGGCTCTGGACCGCAGCTCGATGATGCCAGGGAGAGCCATGCACTTGATAAGCCCCGAAAGTAGGCCTCTCCAACGGGAAGGCTCCTTTAGAATGCTTAAATAACGATCTAGGTTGTAGGAGTCTCTGCCTCTCATCCAGGGTCCGAGGTTGAGAAAAGGCATCCCGCATACGGTCAGCGCATTCAATAACGGCTCTGGACAGCGGGAGAGATGTACGATGAGTAGGCTCCGACTGGAGGTCCGACATCGCAGTCACTCTGTGGTTCCAAATCTGGTGGAGGAGGCATATCCGGGAACAAAGTCTGGGCATAATTGGCCGCTGACGAGTTCGGATCAGCATCAAATAGAGAGGTATCCTCTTCCGTTTCCGGTTCAGCGTTAGTCGCTGTCACATTGTGGTCAGTAGTTGGAAACCTAGGCACGAAAGAAGGAGGTGCAGGTCTACCGGCTACCGACAGATCAAGTGGTTGCATAGCATGGGAAGGAGAAGGACGTCTAGATGACACAAGGCATGGTTGATAGCCAGCCCAGCGCGGCACAGGTGTAGGCGGTGGGGGAGGAGGCATCAACATATCTGGTTGAAGTGCTGCAAAGTCCGCCACTGGAGTCTGGTACTGCCGGACAGACAGAGGAAGTAGTGGAGTACCGGAAGCAGCAGTATACTGAGACATCGCCGGCCTAGCTGGGTATCTAGGCAAGTGCGGGTGTGCAACCGTAACTTCACGTCTCGGTATAGGCGCATGATACGGCATAGAACGCCTCACGGGCCTAGGAGATGGAGACCGGAAGCAAGCACCCGATGTACCAGAAGTCAACTGTGATGGCACAAAAGAATGAAAAGGTGACGTCACACGACGAGGTACATCATACGGCCGCTCTACAGAAGCCACAGAAGGATATGATGCAGGCTTATATACTGCAGGACCGGAAGCGGGCAGTATGCAGGAGCAGTATAACAATCAGCCGACCTGTTAATCATCGAAGGCATACCAGAAGTATGCGATGTAACAGTAGCATCACAAGTAGTAGCAAGCATGTAGTAGGCATTAGCTACAGACAGAGACGGAGCATGCGCAGATGCAGCAGGTCCGTGATACAACGATGATACCCGAGGGTATGAAGATCCCGTATGGCATGATATTGATGGTTGCATGTAAACATCCGATAAGATCGGACGTGACGTAGACTGAGTCAATACGTGTAGGTGCAATAGTAAAGGTAGCTTGCGCAGGAACAGAAGCGGAAGTACCATTACCTAACGACGATACCGGAAAGTATGTAGATACTGGAAGGTATGACGTTGATGATTGCATGTAACTATCCACAGAGGCCGGGATAGACGTAGACCGAGAGACGGGCCCACGATAATCCAGTTTAGATATAGCAGAAGACAGAAGCCATCTTGGTTTTATTAGATTCTCTCAGAATACTCCCTGATACGTGATGAAGTCCAGGCCAGTAACCGCTCTCAGAATCACAGTAAATCCCACGTAATAAATATCCGAGGTAAATATCCAACGTAAACTCCCAGGTAAATATCCAAGGTAAATACGCAGGTATTCCGTGGTAATCCAGTGGTAGAAGTAACTTTTTTTCGGAGACACAAAGAACAACTCTCCACTACAAGTTGTAATGGGAAGAAGGAAGTGACGTGGTCGGTCACATGGGATCTGGGTGCTCACGCATGGGCATTGGGCAGTACAGGGACTATTTTAGTTCTGTGGTAATATATTACAATAGTGCAATCGCGTAAGAACACGATAGCAATAAAGTATGTTAAGGTAAGTTTTACAGCGGAAGAAATTGGGTCGTTTTGAGCATATTCGAATGGGATGTGGGCTCCGAAACGCGTCAGCAAACGTTCCAGCGCTCGATAACGCAGAAGGCAGATTCTATTATAAAGAGTACCAAAATCTGTCATTATTTCATGTCATATCAGAAATGACGTTAGCAACATTTCAAATGAGGACAACAGAAAATAACAAGAGCCCAAGGGGCTTCAATATACGCCCGTGTAACTGGAATTACACCGGTCCAAATTTCAAGGTTGCTTAATAGCCTTGATTCCAATTGGTAGCTAGTCTACAATTTTGTGCTTCTAAGAATGTAACATATATAACATCTTATATTGAATGATAAACTAAAACGAGCTTAACTCTTGGTAACTAGTTGACCTTGAAGCAAGAGCTGAGAGCTCACATATCCCACACTGAAATCGACAAATTTAGTCAAACACAAGAAAATAGTAGTTTTCTTGCAAATGGATTCCTTTCAGACGAGAGAATTTTTCATGAAGGAAGAAGAAACTGATGACGTAAGCCTTTGTTCTTGAGTTAATAAACAGGTATGAAGTCCATAAAGGACCCCTCTCCCCGTTAAATTAGTAAATGTATGGTTATTATTTCACAACAGTTCAACTAAATGTAGCTTTTTCAAACATGGGAGACAAAACTTCACAGGACATTACCATATACATGTAGTTTTGAATATTCCAACCTAACACATATAGTCAGCTAAACTTGATTCAGTTTTGGGGGACTGTCACCTTGACCTTTGACAAATTGATCTCAAAATGTATGGCTCCTCTTTGCCATGCGAGTAAGGTATACTCAGTTTGGTACCAATCCATACCTTGAAACTATAGAATCGCATGGACAACAAATATTAATGGCATTACACGACCTCGTCCTCGACAGGCATATGAAAATGTGATGTTTAATGATTCTTGATTTTGGGGTCACAGTGACGTTGACCTTTGACCCACAGTTATTTATAATGATTTCCTGATTTTGGGGTCACAGTGACCTTGACCTTTGACCGTGACCTAAATTTTGGTACACGACTGACACATCGTCTTCCCTCAATGTATCAATGGACACAAAAAATCATGATTGTTATGAATTTCAAGATTTTTGGGGTCACAGTGACCTTGACATTCGGCCTTGACCTGCATTTTGGTACGTGACACATCATGTCCCCCTAATGTATCTACTGACACAAAGTCATTTTCAAAGATTTCTTGATTCTGGAGTCACCGTGACCTTGGCTATTGACCTTGACCTAAATTTTGATACATGAAAAACTGTCTCCCCGTAATTTCTCAATGGACACAAAAAATCATGATTTTTAACAATTTCACGATTTTGGGGTCACAGTGACCTTGACCTTTGACCAGGTCACTTGACCTACATTTTGGTATGTGACACATCGTGTCCCCCTAATGTATCTACTGACACAAAAACATGTTATTTTTAATAATTTCCTGATTTTGGGGTCACTGTGATCTTTGACCTTGACCTAATGTTTGGTATGCGACACTTCATTTTGCCCTATTGAATCCACTTACGAAAAATTAGTAATTTTTAACGATTTCCTGATTTTTATGTCACACTGACCTTTGGCCTGGATTCTGGGGTCACAGCGACCTTGACTATGGACCTGGATCTAAATTTCGGTACATGACGAAACGAATCCCCGTAATATCTCAATGGACTCAAAAAATCATGATTTTTAACAATTTCACAATTTTGGGGTCACAGTGACCTTGACCTTTGACCTTCATTTTTGTAGGTGACACATTGTCCCCCTAATGTATCTACTGACACAAAAAAGTTATTTTTAATAAATTCCTGATTTTGGGGTCACAGTGACTTATGACCTTGACCTATTTTTTGGTATGCGACACCTCATTACCCCCTATTGAATCCACTCACAAAAAATTAGAAATTTTTAATGATTTCCTGATGTTTCTGTCACTGACCTTTGACCTCGACCTACATTTGGTATGCGTTCCTCCCTAGAGCATACTCACCAAAAATTACAACTGTAGATAGAAAACTGTCAATGATCAATGATTTCCTGATTTTAGACCACAGTGACCTTTGACCTCTGACCTCGACCTCAATTTTGGTAAGCGACACATCGTCTCCACCTAGCATATCCACTCAAGAAAAATTGCAACTGTGGATAAAAAACGTTCACATATATAGACCGGACACGAACACTTCAGGGATTTCCTTTTTTAGGCCAGTGACCTTTGACCTCTGACCTCGACCATTTTGGTATGCGACACATCGTCTCCCCGTAGGGTATCCACTCACCAAAAACTAGAGGTTCCGCTTTGACCCTTGAGTTGCCGCTCCGGCATGAAGCCTATGCTGGTTGTTTTTTTAAGCAAAAACATACGTCTCCCCCAACCTCCCACCTTGCCTTGAGTGGGCACATAATTTAAGGGAAAGTGCTATAAAATGAATGTAGCAATAAGTATCCTAAACAAAGCTGCGCATCTAAAAATATTAATTACAAAGAGGCGATTTTCATTGTTGCAGTAACCCAATGAGGAGTCGGGATTTTTATAGCAATGAGTGGATTGCCGACATCTACATCGTCCAACCAATGTGAAATACATGTAATTGTGAAGCATCAACTATTTCGAAATTGATCACATTATAGGAAAATGCAAAACATACAAGAGCCACACCTATAGTATACTTTTTTGCATGAATGCATGCACACACACCAAAACCTAATCAAATGAGGAGGCTATCCCAATGAAGCTTCCATCCAAGTTTGGTGAAGTTCCGTCCAGTAGTTCTCAAGATATCTTGCAGACAAGGCCTGTATATACATGTACAAGTAGATAGACAGACGGACACCGGACACGGATGAATTTACGCACACACACCATAACGTAATCAAATGAGGGGGCTATCCCAATGAAGCTTCCATCCAAGTTTGGTGAAATTCCGTCCAGTAGTTCTCAAGATATCTTGCAGACAAGGCCTGTATATACATGTACAAGTAGATGGACGGACGGACGGACACGGATGAATGCACGCACACACACCAAAACCTAATCAAATGAGGGGGCTATCCCACTGAAGCTTCCACCCAAGTTTGGTGAAATTCCGTCCAGTAGTTCTCAAGATATCTTGCAGACAAGGCCTGTATATACATGTACAAGTAGATGGACGGACGGATGGACACCGGACACGGATGAATGCACGCACACACACCAAAACCTAATCAAATGAGGGGGCTATCCCAATGAAGCTTCTGTCCAAGTTTGGTGAAATTCCATCCAGTAGTTCTCAAGATATCTTGCAGACAAGGCAAGGGGACGGACAGACATCCATCCAGACATCCATCCATCCAACCATCCATCCAACCAGACAGACAGACAGCACAAACACTAGATGTCTCCCCCCAACATAGTTGGGGGAGACATAATTAGAGTGAGTGAGTGAGTGAATAGAATTTAACGTCGCTTTCAACAATATTTCAGCTATATCACGACGAACCAACCAAGCACCACTCAGCCCAGTTGTGTTCCTGCTACTTCAAAGAAGCCAAAAATTAGAACAGTAGATAGACATGTGGCTGTCGCCATCGGGACCCCTCGGGCCGGGCCCAGAGCAATTGTGGAAATAATGTTTCTGACCCCAACAACTCACATATTTGGGGTGGGCATAATTTTACCTGTATGATATAGATCATAGACAGACAAAACAATATAGCAATAGAGCAGTGATTACCTATAGTAGATGTAGTCGAACGATTACTGTCTATTCACAGCAATCCACACAGGTTTGTGTGAACTCCTGAAAAACACATCCCATGGCACCGACTTTCAATAGGCTTCTGGTACTGGCTGTGTTAAACAACTGTATAAGTTTCATTGTTGCGAGTGAAGGACTTTTTGAGATAATGTGTTTACAAGGATATGGACCAACAGACATGTATAAAGGGGCAGAACTCCTGAAAAACACATCCGATTACACCGACTTTCAATAGGCTTCTGGTACTGGCTGTATTAAACAACTGTATGAAGTTTCATTGTTGTGAGTGAAGGACTTTTTGAGATAATGTGTTTACAAGGATAAAAACAGACAGACATGTATAAAGGGGCATAACTCCTGAAAAACACATCCAATGGCACCGACTTTCAATAGGCTTCTGGTACTGGTTGTATTAAACAACTGTATGAAGTTTCATTGTTGTGAGTGAAGGACTTTTTGAGATAATGTGTTTACAAGGATATGGACCAACAGACATGTATAAAGGGGCATAACTCCTGAAAAACATATCCGATTACACCGACTTTGAATAGGCTTCTGGTACTAGCTGCATTAATCAACTGTATGAAGTTTCATGAATCAGATATAACCCTTACATACTTTTCATTAAATGACCACTTCTGACTCATCAAGCTAGAAAAAAATTAGGGCAGGTGGGAATAATAAGAGATGAAAGTGAAATGCTAACGTCACATCTGTCAAGGTAGATGACGTTAGGAAAATTCAAACACTGTTTTGTAGTGCAAAAAATACACATAGGGTCTTAAAAATGGTGGGGATAAGAGTGCACATTGCAGAAAAGCTGGTACAACAAAAAATGTGAGTAAACATACTTTTGCGGACCACAAAAAATGTTGCTAACGTCATTTGTGTTGCTAACGTCACGTTCATTCAATGTCATCCTCTTAGATTTCAAAGCATACCTGTGACAGGCAGTTGATTTCAAAATGTCCAAGGGAATGAGTAATTTGAATATCCCAAAGGATTCAAATAAAGTTGAAATGTTAATGGATTTAGAACACCAAACTTGTAGCTAACGTCGATTGACAGAATGATATTAGCTACACCTTATTATTGTTCTCAAAATTCACATGAATGAATTTTGCTTTGATATTTCATTATCCTTTCAATCGATTGGGAGTTTTGTTGTGATAATTGTATACATTCAGGAATTATTAGCTTCTACAAACAAAAATTAAAAACAAATATGTGAGTCTGTCATGGATGACAGATGAAATAAGTAGATGGATGGTACCCTTTATAATAGAATATGCCAGGAGTGCATTGATGATATTGTAATCCTGGATGACAGATTTGGACTACGCTTAAAAATCTCCAGACAGCATTCCAGCGCTTCAGAGAGCATAACCTCAAATTTCAACCTAGAACGTGTGCCTTGTTTATTTAGGTGTGAGACGGACTTACTGGGTTGAAGAGTTAACAAAGATGGCATTTCAGATAAAGATGTTAAGATCTCAATTTGCTACACCGAGTGAGAAGGTTGGTCATCTATGGTAGGCCGTTAATGCCAAAACCGCGCTGAGTTTAACCGCGGTGTAAATCGAATTTAACTGCGGTGTAAATCCAATTTTAACCGCGGTGTACAATCCAAGGTTGTAATACCTATGGGTCGTCATAGCTCAGAAGGTAGAGCATCGGCGCGATAAACCGGGGTCGTAAGTTCGAATCCCGCGGACGACGAATTTATTCTTTCTCAATCCCGCTGACGACCTATTTATTCCTTCTCTCTCAAAAATAATTTCAGTTGAAATGTCAGTTCTTTTTCTCAAGATTAACAAAATTAGTTTTTTGCATATTTCTTAAGAGTAAGACAGAGCTCGAACAACCACATTTCTCCTACACACTCATACTACATCGAATACCTGTAACTTCATATATAATGTATTTATTTGGATCACGAAATAGAAACACATAAAGATTATTTATGCAACCATACCACACCAAATACTTGTGATATATAATTTGCAGGTGACTTTCAGCACTGCCTTCCAATCACTACCTACCTGTTATAAAAAACAAACACAAAACACATTTCTGTGTTGCATCAAAAACAACTTTAATGTTTTCATTTGAGATTTCGCAATATAAAATGAATTGGAAAAATAAAGATAGGTTCGATTTCCTTTGCTTATGACAATTACCTGTACAATTACCATTGCCAATAAATATTTCCATCAGAATATCCCAGCAATAAATTATCATCACTTATTAAACCTCTATATGTGCACCCTTTCCACATAAAACTTGCATTTGAATGAATTTGTAAAATACCACGAGAATCATCATATATTATCTGATATATAATAATTATTCAATTTCATAAATATGATTCTTCTTTTGGTAACGTCATGGTGTGGAGTAATTTCAGTATCACAATAGTGCTGACTGAACATTACAAATGTTCAAGTACAGACTTTACACAGTTTCACAACCATTGATACAATGGAATTTTATGAGTAGACATGGATAACTATTTTTTTCCGCATGTATGCCTGAATAATTTTCTTTCAGAGATTAAGATAAAATATTCTAACAGAATATCATCTATACCATGTTTTCTATTTGGAGGATTATCTTGTACTTGTGTAGGCCAAAACAGTTATATTGTGCATATATATATTGTAATAATTTGAACACAATGCATGGTCAACACTTGATAGGAAGATTTCAAAAATTTATAATGAAAATTACATGGGCCTCCACCTGATAAATAGAGCCCTTTTGGGGTTGGAATTCATTGAGGGGTGGTAAAATTATACCAACATTGCAGACTACACACAAATTTCAACTTTCTGCCAAGATATATTAGATACATACAGGCTTGAACGCAATATATGAGGGTTAGGCGAGGGTTAGTTTTGGAGATAGAGGGGGCTTGCTGCCCCGGGGGTGGGGACATGTTCCCCGAGGGTAGTGGACGGGGTTGAATAAGTGTAGCATGGGGTATATTAAATCTCCAGGAATATATGATGGTAGGGGGTCAGACAAGGCTTAGTTTTAATGATAGAGGACGAGTCTTGGTGCCCCGAAGGTGGGGGACATGTTCCCGAGGGTAGTGGACATGGTGGATGGGTCGAATAAGTGCAACAAGGTGCAAGCTCCTGGAATATATGAGGGTATGGGGTTGGGTGAGGCTTAGTTTAGGAGACAAGAGGGTGCAGCTTGATGCCCTGGGGGTGGGGACGATGTCTGGTGGCTTAGGGTCATTTTCAACATTAGCATTACAGGCCGGATAAAAGCGCCATATTTTGCATGATGCTTCCTCAAGGGCTACTGTTAAGTTTCTGTCAAGGAGCCCTCTTGACTTTCCTTTAGAATTCACGAGAAACACAAAAATCCAAGATGCTATCAAATTATGGCTTATTGAGGTCATTGAATCAAGAGATTTACAAATATAAACATTACCTATAGCTAATATTACCTGCAAGTGAACCCAACCAATTTCTGAGATACTTAATTGCTAATTATTTTCTAATTAATTAACAACTATGGTATTGGACCATGCACTTATTCTGCAAGGACAGTATCTAAATAGTATACTTTTATTAGTAACAATGTAACAATGTTAGAAATAGTTACTTAGTTTTGATATAATAAATATTCTGGATTTGCTTTCAACAAAAAATTCTTCCAACTTGTTATATGTAAAATTAATCGACACTTGTGTAACTGACGTGACATGTCACGTAAGTTACACAACTTAACTCCCCCAAATTTCTATCCAACTAATTTTTTTAACTAGTTCAGTGGTGTATGTTCCTAGTGGACATGAGGTAGTTTCATTGATGGAAGAGATTTTTTTATTTCTATTGCCTATATGATCTCTGGACAAAATGACCCATGAAATTTTGACAGTCTTGTCAACTTTACAAATTTCGCAAGTTCCCATGTTAGTATACATGGTTGGTAGTTACTTACATCAGATATAACCAAACTGAGATGAATACTTAGGATTTTACATCTTATTTTGAGGCCTACCGAAAAGTCACCTTTTTTGGCTGTCTGAGTTTTCTGGGTGTTTCAGTGGTATTTTTTCCTACAATGTGAACCAGTCAGTGACAAAAAAATCATTTTGTCTCAATAGTTCAGACACTGGTTGATACAAAAAATAAACAGATCTCACAATTCTAGCAGTTTGAAATTCGAGCAACTTTCTCTTTCTGTCGTAGAATCACCCATTATGTACTGACTCGCGGCCAATTGGATGAAGTGCCAGCCTTTAGTGCCCGCATCGCTGGTTCAACGCCCACCAGGGTATTGGAGGTTCCCCTTCTCTCGCGGCATAGTGTATAGTGATTTCCCTTGTCTTGCTGCATATATGGCTAGAACTTTGACGGTGCAAGATAGGAGTAAGTGAATAAGATTTAATGTCGCTTTCAACACTATTTCAGTCATATCACGACATTGGTTCCTATTTCTTTTCACACCCAGAAACCATATGGGTGGGGTCCTATTCCTTTTCAAACCCGGGATCCCCACTGGTGCCCCAGTCAGATGCCTCTTACAACAAGCTCTCTGAGGACCTGAGACCTACATGTATTCTTACAATGACCTGGGCAAGATAGGTTTGACCTCTAAGGTCAATTGCCCTCCAGACATCCCCGGAGATGACCCAACATTCCCGAAGACTCCCAGTGATTCAAGTGAAGCGACTGCCCCATTAACATTGACATGACTGGGAAACCGATTCACATTGAATGTGGACCAGTACCGGAACTGACTGCATCACTGCCTGAAGTGACTTATGATCTGGAAGTGACCTCACAACGGAAGTGACCTATGACCAAGAAGTGACCTTTGACCTGAAAATGATGTCAGCTCAACACGTCATTAGCCTCAACCTCAATGCGCTGAAATTTCACCTTTATATACTACTCCAATATCTTGATATTCGTTTATAGTAGTGTATTTGAAGCATTGCTATGCATGACCAAAACCATGCAGGTTAAATGACCACAGAACCTTTACCTACCTTGGAACTATGAGAAGTTCTCATATATCTCCTGTAAATCAAGGTTTATCATATATGTCGGCCATCTTGGATTTTGCAAAACTTGAAAAATTCGGGACTCCTCCTCTAGAGGCGGAAATTGAATAATAGGCACACAGGAAGCTACTTGCCAAATTTGGTGCTTTTATCCGCTCTGCAACGGTAATTTCGCTTAAAGCCACCTGACTGAGGGTAGTGGATGGGTTGAGTAAGTTTATCATGGTGTAGGCTCCAGGAATATATGAGGGTAGGGGGTTGGGCGAGGCTTAGTTCAGGAGATAAAGGGTGGGGCTTGATGTTCCAGGGGTTGGGGACATGATCTTGAAGTAGTGGATGAGTTGAGCAAGTCTAGCATTGTGTAAGCTCCACGAATATGAGGGCAGGGGGTCAGACGGGGCTTAGTTTAGGAGATAGAAAATTGGGCTTGGTTCCCCCTGGGCGGGTATATCGTCTTGAGGGTAGTGCATGGGTTAAATATGTGTAGTATGATGCAAGCTTCCGCAATATATGAGGGTTGGGGAGGGGGGGAGGGGGTAGGACAGGGCGTAGCTCAGGAGACATACAGTGAGGCTGAGAAGCTGTGGATAGAACAACAACTTTTTCAGAGAGGGACAGGAAAAACAGACATCCACGGACATCATTTAGATCCCTACATCGAGCTTTCAGCAGCTAAAGATATGGACTCAATAACAATATAACGAATCTTAAAAGCTTAATCGAAAGGATGATACTTCATTTAAGGATCCATTGCCCAGGAGTTTGCACAGCTGAAAAGTCATGTACATGATGTCATTCTTGTCCTCACACTTTGCTATTCGTCTGCATTGTGGCAGAGTTCTTACATGCAGTATGAACAAACAGAACACAACTAAAATGCAGAAATGCATACTCGGAAAATGAAATTTGGGGTACTGAAATAAATGCAAAATTGAAATAAGTGAAATCAGGTGGGATGAAACCATGACAAAAAGTGAATTTCTGTAACATATAATGAAATGTATGGTCTTGGTACGAATATACATATAACCGGTAATGACTGCAAAAATGCAGAGTATGCAATAACGACAAATTTGATTAATACTAAAACAATTGGAACGCATAAATGCAGGATTCAAGGACTGGTGAAAGTAGAATGGTAAAATATAGCATCACTATGAATGGGCTAGGTATTACAGTGGTTTCATCTTCTTGCACACACAGCATTTGTGGAATTAGCAAAATTTCACTGGTTTGAAGAGATGATAGGCTGAGAGGACATACAGGTACCATTTTTGAGAAAAGGTGCTAACAATTCATGAAAAAATTTACAGAGATACGTCAAAATTCAATAGACTTCTGCTCTGTGATGATGAGCACGTGTGATGTGAGACAGTCATTCAGAGATATGGTGTAAACAAAAAAAAATGGTGGCTGATGGACAGACGTGCATGATGACGACAATACCCAAGGCCAAGTTTGGCCAAAAGGTAAAACTTTCTTAATTTTCCTGAAATATTTATCTATTTTGCAAAACGTCCATAATACCAATGCCGCTCAGTCGTGACCACCCCTAAAAGTGGCTTGTTCATCTGGGATGCAGGCACGACCTAAAACAGCTTTTGATCTGATAAATCACACCAATGGTACTTCCAGAGTAGCCGATTTCTCTCACCGAGCTTCAATTCAAATATTATTGAAGCTGCGCATCTGAAAACCCCTCGGCTCACGCCGCTCTGGGCGCCAGCCATTCATCATGTATTCAATTTGAATCGAACTACTTTGAAGATGTCAGGAACACCAGCAGTTAAGTGACAAATAAACAGATTATTAAGAATTTTGCAGTTAGAAATGACCCCATAGGTTTCCGTCCAATCGCAGAAACTGGCAGTCATTACTTTTCTCTTGATGTATACCAAGTATCATACTGAACACTTGAACAGTATCAAAGGATAATAGATCATCAATGATTTTACATTCAACAAGAGCCCAAGGGGCTTCAATATACGCCCATATATCTGGAATTACGCTGGTCCGAATTTCAAGGTTGTTTAATGGCCTTGATTCCAATTGGTAGCTAGCAATCCAGAGAACGGTCTACGATATTGTGCTTCTGAAAATGTAACATATTTCACATCTTATATTGAATGATAAACTAAAATGGTCTTAACTGTTGGTAACTAGGTGACCTTGAAACAAGAGCCGAGAGCCCACATATCCCACACTGAAATCGACAATAGTCAAACACAAGAAAATAGTAGTTTCCCTTTAAATGAATTCCTTTCGAGCGAGAAAATTGTTCATGAAGGAAGAAAAATGTGAAGAAAGTGATGAAGTAAACCTTTGTTCTTGAGTTAATAAACAGGTATAAGTTCATAAAGGACCCCTCTCCTCGTTAAATTAGTAAATGTACGGTTTCTATTTCACAACAGTTTAACTGAATGTAGCCGTTTCTTACATGGATCAAACATAGGAGACAACTCCGCAGGACAAATGCCATATACATGTAGGGGAGACAACTCTGAATATTCCAACCTAACGCATATAGTTAGCTAAACTTGATTCAATTTTGGGGGACTGTGACCTTAACCTTTGACAAATTGATCTCAAAATGAATATGACTCCTCTTTTCCATGCGAGTAAGGTATACCCAAAGTTTGGTACCAATCCATACCTTGAAACCAGAGATATCGCATGGACAACAAATGTTAATGGATGACTGGACAGAACACAATATCGCATTACATTACCTCCTCTTTGACAGGCATATGAAAATGTTTCTTTACTGATTTCTTGATATTGGGGTCACAATGACCTTGACCGTTGACCCACATTTTAGTATGTAACACATCGTGTCCCTTAATGTATCTAGTGCCACAAAAAAAGTTATTTTTAACGATTTCCTGATTTTGGGGTGACAGTGACCTTGACCTTTGACCTTGACCTGAATTTTGGTACATGACACATCGTCTTCCCTCAGTGTATCAATGGACACAACAAATTTTTAACAAATTCATAATTTTGGGGGTCACAGTGACCTTGACCTTCGGCCTTGACCTACATTTTGGTATGTGACATATCATGTCCCCCTAATGTATCTACTGACACAAAAGAGTAATTTTTAAAAATTTCTTGATTCTGGGGTCACAGTGACCTTGACTATTAACCTTGACCTAAATTTTGGTACATGACAAAATTGTCTCCCCTTAATACATCAATGGACTAAAAAAATCATCATTTTTAACAATTTCACAATTTTGGGGTCACAGTGACCTTGACCTTTGCCCTTGACCTATATTTTGGAAGGTGACACATCTTGTCCCACTAATGTATCTACTGACACAAAAAAATATTATTTTTAATAATTTCCTGATTTTGGGGTCACTTTGACCTTTGACCTTCGACCTTGACCTATTTTTTGGTATGCGACACTTCATTACCCCCTATTGAATCCACTCACAAAAAATTATAAATTTTTAATGATTTCCTGATTTTTTTGTCACACTGACCTTTGACCTCTGACCTCGACCTAAATTTGGTATGCAACACATCATTCCCCATGTAGGGCATCCACTCACCAAAAATTAGAACTGTAGATAGAAAACTGTCAACGATCAATGATTTCCTGATTTTAGGCAACAGTGACCTTTGACCTTTGACCTCGACCTCAATTTTGGTACGCGACACACCGACTCCACCTAGTGTATCCACTCACAAAAAATTGCAACTGTGGATAGAAAACATTCACAGATATAGACCTCTGACCTCGACCTTGATTTTGGTACGCGACACATCGTCTCTCCGTAGGGTATCCACTCACCAAAAATTAGAACTGTAGATAGACATGTGGCTGTCGCCATCGGGACCCCTCGGACCGGGCCCAGAGCAATTGTGGAAATAATGTTTCTGACCCCAACAACTCACATATTTGGGGTGGGCATAATTTTACCTGTATGATATAGATCATAGACAGACAAAACAATATAGCAATCCACACAGGTTTGTGTGAACTCCTGAAAAACACATCCCATGGCACCAACTTTCAATAGGCTTCTGGTACTGGCTGTATTAAACAACTGTATGAAGTTTCATTGTTGTGAGTGAAGGACTTTTTGAGATAATGTGTTTACAAGAATATGGACCAACAGACATGTATAAAGGGGCAGAACTCCTGAAAAACACATCCGATTACACCGACTTTCAATAGGCTTCTGGTACTGGCTGTATTAAACAACTGTATGAAGTTTCATTGTTGTGAGTGAAGGACTTTTTGAGATAATGTGTTTACAAGGATAAAAACAGACAGACATGTATAAAGGGGCACAACTCCTGAAAAACACATCCAATGGCACCGACTTTCAATAGGCTTCTGGTACTGGTTGTATTAAACAACTGTATGAAGTTTCATTGTTGTGAGTGAAGGAATTTTTGTGATAATGTGTTTACAAGGATATGGACCAACAGACATGTATAAAGGGGCATAACTCCTGAAAAACACATCCGATTACACCGACTTTGAATAGGCTTCTGGTACTAGCTGCATTAAACAACTGTATGAAGTTTCATTGTTGTAAGTGAAGGACTTTTTGAGATAATGTGTTTACAATGATACGATGGACAGACGGACAGACGGACGGACGCCCCGACGGACGGACACACGGACGGAAACCGCCATCACATAATACGTCCGCCTTTTTGGCGGGCGTATAAAAATGATCGCCAAGGTTTCCATCCAATCAGAGAAATGGTTCCGTCATTCATTGTTAGTATCTTGATGTAAAACACTTGAACAGTACCAGAGGTATAGATTTTGAATAAATTAAAGATGGCCCATCAAGTTTTCCACCTAATCAGAGAAACTGGTTGTCATTAATTGTAACTTTCTTAAAGGTGAACTGCAAAGCTTTTAATTTTATCCAAAATCTTGCTTATATACATCTTGTCTTGTGTAACTTTTATACGTTTTTGGGGCAAATATATTTTGCAAAATTGTACTAATAACAATATTTAAGTTATCCTGTTATAAAGCCGTCTTGAAAACTTGCATCGCTTGTCTCTCTTGGTTTGTAGAATGTTATGACGTTATAGTGACCCCTTTCATTCAAGTTTTATTTAAATGTGACGTCATGCTACGTCGGATGAATGAGCGAGGACCACTATAACGTCAGGACGTTCCAAAAACAATGGGAGGCAAGCGATGACGTTCTGGCTCTCGTTTTCTGGTGGTAAAAGTTTTGACTTCTCATATACCCAAAATAAAACAATAACCCACAGAACTATTACCACATATATTTGTAATAACTATAAAAGTTCTTGTTTTATGACATTTTAACAGAACATTGGAAAGCTTTTCAGTTCACCTTTAATGTATCGATGATGTATAGCTTCACATGAAACGGTACATCAGAGATATAGATCCCTAATGATTTCGAATAAATTAAAAATGGTCACGAAGTACGTTTGTGCCCAATCAGAGAAGTCAGTTCTGTCACTCGTTATAAGTCTCTTGATCGCTGTAAGTCTCTTAAAGATGGCCACCCACCCCTAAGCACATCAGAGGAACTGATGTGGTTATTCAGTGCAAGTCTCTTGATACATCGATGCTGTATACCAAGCCAACCCGTAGCACATTAAATGATTAATTTGTATAAAGTGAAAAATTTGAGATCAATAAATCATTAAAATCTATAAATTTGTGATTCACTACTGGAGTACACGCCTGTCACTGGTCAAGAGGTTGTCAGGGTAATATATGTTATTTCATGGGAGGTGAAGACCCTCATGGGAATTCCCCAGTACATGGTTCCCATGGAAACATAGACATGACTGTCGGCACCATACTTATAAAGTCCAGCATAAAATGGATTCACCAAGTAGGCTCCAATGGTCAGTGGAAACATTTGACCCCCATGAGTATGTCCTGTAATGAGACAAAACAACAAATTACCGGTACATACTTAACCTTTAAGACTCGACCTTCATCAGATTTTACAAGAATACAAACAGATTCGCTTAATTTCACTCTGAAATCCATGGAATCCAGAGTTATTACTTTTATACAGTTTGATCGAAATTTACTGATCTGTGAATTTCTGTGAATTATGTTTTGGGAGTGCTGATGGGAACTAAAATGTAGATATGGTAGCAAGGCTCACAAATACCTTGTCTGACCAGGGGCTCTCCCTGTGCAGGCTAGCTTAAAATGGGACTCCCATAAAAGAAGCAAATCCCGACCTCTCAGTAATTTGAATAGAATTTAAGGTGAAATGAAACAGCCATATTTTGATTGCATAGTAAAAGATCAATTGGTTAGATGAAAAAGAAATTCAAGCCTCAAGGGTCCATTCACAGGCAATAATGGAAGTGTGAACGATGGCCTATACCAATACCAAGCTACGTATCTGAAAACCCCTCGGCTTTGGGCGCCAGCCATTCATAAGTTATTCAGTTTGAACTGTACTACTTTGAAGGCTTCAGGAACGCCAAGCAGTCGGGTGACAACTATACAGATTATCAAAAATTTTGCAATTAGAAATGGCCCCCAAGTTTTCCGTCAAATCAGAGAAACCAACAGTCATTACTTGTCTCTTGATGTATCGATGATGCATACCAAGTATCATACTGAACAACGGAACAGTATCAAAGGATATACAGATCATCAATGATTTTACATAAATTAAAAATGGCTGCCAAGGTTTCCATCCAATCAGGTTCTGTGAATTCATTTTTAGTCTCTTGATGTATTGCATCAAAGATTTTGCATAAATTGAAGATGGTAATCAAGTTTTCCACCTAGTCAGAGAAACTAGTTGTCATTAATTGTAGGTGTCTTGATGTATCGATGATTTATAGTTTAATATGAAGCACTAAAATGGTATCAGATAAAGATCATTACTGATTTGCATAAATTAAAAATGGTCGCCAAGATTTCCGCCCAATCAGAGAAACCAGTTCTGTCATTCATCGTAAGTCTCTTGATGCATTGATGATGTATACCAAATTTTACATCAAGCCGTAGAACGGTATCGGAGATAGAGATTAAAGATTTTGCATAAATTAAAGATGGCCGCCTATCCTCCCCATCACTCAGAGGAACTGATGTGGTTATTCATTGCAAGTCTCTTGAAACATTGATGTTGTATACCAAGTTTTGCATAGAACACTTAAATGGTATCAAAGATATACAACATTAATGGTTTCGCATAAATTAAAGATGGCCACCAAAGTTTCCAACCAATCGGGTCTAGATTCAATAGGCTTCTGGGTCATGGGCATATGGGTGTGCACTGCAAGTTTGGTGTGCCTAGGGTAAGTCATTCTAAAGATTATCTTGGTAACGAGAAAGCTGTGACGGTTTTGCATAAATTGAAGATATGTGCCAAATTTTCCAACCAATCGGGTTCTGGGTCACGAGCATATGGATGTGCACTGTTAAGTTTGGTGTGCCTAGGGTAAGTCGTTCTAAAGATATCTTGGTAACGAGAAAGCTGTGATGGACAGATGGATGGACATACATGATGACGACAATACCCTTCGACCTGGCTGAGGGGTAAAAACGCATCTCTTAAGTCCCTTGACGATGGCGCTGGTGACAGTAAGTCTATGATGTCACCCGAGTCTTGCCAATATCAATGAAACAAGCCGTCCCTGTGGAAGTGCAACATTCTGATATCATGCCAAGTTATTTAGTTGTCGTGTCATATTTATCCCATTGACCATTCACACACCAGATGGCATGAATAACTGAAAAGTAACTACCCCATTTCTTCTAATTATTCAGACGCCAAAACCTAACTTCAGGCTTACTGTGGAAAGAAATTATGCAAACATTCTACAAATTTCACTAGCTATCTGCTTCTAAGTCGTTAAATGCTGTTCAAAAAAAAATTAGAAGAAATAGGGTAGGTAGTGAGCCTAGATGATGTCCCTGATTGCAGCTCACCAATGCTCAATCCAACATGTGAAGAGGAAGTAGTCAGGCAGCTGTTCTTCTCCTGCAATTGTTTATGTGTTTTAAATGCTTCAGTTTGGTGAAACTATCAGGCCGAGTTTCAGCATTGACTCACCTGATAACACTAGGTCTATCCTGTACTTAGAATCCAGTGCTTGCTTGGCAGCTATTGGCTGATGAGCCAAGAGGATTGTAGGAAATTGACGGTCACATGACTGAACAGCTTTGTCCAGATCCATGCCATGGCCTTTATATCTGATAATAATGATAAATACACAAAAAAATGGATCATCACACACACTGATACAATACCAATATTTACAAAAACACTAATTAAATGGCTTATCGAGTAATGTTATCTTGCCCAAGATATAATACAGCCTTTAAATTAGTATTATTCTGATGATATTGCTGTAAGTATGTTGTTCTTATCATGGTACACATGAAGATTCTTTACTTCATTTTTGTTAGTTATCCACCAGGACAGGTAACTGAATTATCTCCCTTGGATAACCTTACTGTAATATATCTATCAGTTTCAAGAGTGTATTCACATTATCAAATTTCTTTGACATATCATGGCACCAAATACATGCTGGATCTCTTACTTTTAGTTTTGTTATATTATCTCATCATACTTTCAAAGTAATTAATAAAATCTAATCAAAAAAAAAATATATATTCCATTTAATATTTCCTAACATGTTTACTGAAAACATTTTACCATACCCTATTTTGTTCGCTGCGATGTCGTCAGTGCCTGCCATACAGAGTTGACCAGCACCACCATCCATGGGGTAAACTTTGATGTTGGAGTTATGGAGTGGTGTAACTCCTAAAGCGGTCAGATATTCAAACCAATTGTCCACATCTCCTGTGTAGTACTCATGGTTACCTGTAAGTCAGCAATCATACACAGGTTATAAACTTATATTATTATACAAGCCTGTACCTGTCCATTCTCCCATTACCAGATATGGTAACCTTCTAAACTGGTGGTGTACATGTAGCACCCTCCCACTGGACTGGGGTAAAAATTAAGCCAGGCAAACATGTAGAGTCAGTCTTCACTGATTTGGATCGACACAGGAAGCATTTATCTGCATTACAAAAGAGATGGACAATGCTTCCAGTGTATGATCTTGTGGAAGAATGAAGAAGTAAGATGTTTATCTATTTGACAAAAACACATGGTACAACATCTTGTTTATCATGCTATCCTGGGCCCTTTCCGCTCCAAATAATAATGAACAATACTGACCGATGGAGGGCCATGCACATGAAACACTGCATGCCATGTTTTTAACTCGAGTGCAATAAGCGGGTATATCTGACAGTAGGAGGTACACAGAATGGTGCCCGTCAAGCGGACTTGTAGCTACATATCCGAACCCTTGGAACCATGCAGAGTTCTGGAACTGGTTGTTTAGCTTTTGGGAAAAGCCAGATGTGAATCTGAATTCAAGGAGAATTTTAAAAGAGGTAACTTCGGTTTTTTAATGCCGGCTGGGCATATGTAATTTCAATCTGATTAAAACCGGATCTAAAAAATTAAATGCTCCCTATCTTGTACGCGTTAAGGTCTGAGACCAAGGGCCCGGGTTTCCGTGTACAACAACAGCTCTCGACATATTAAGGTCATTTACTCAGGTGTTTAATATCTGGATGCGACTCCCACTTAACCCATGTTATTTTTGGAAAAGATTTTTCTGGAGGTCACAGCAGGTTTCTGGTAACTCACAGAAATTCTGCGAGACTTGGCTGGCAAGTCTGAATACATGACACTTGATTATACACAAGCTTATCACATAAATGAGTTCATATGTTAATGTGTAAATTCAAATTCAGCACTTTCAAATTAACTAATGCATGCAGTTCCACTTGGTAAAACTTGCTGTCTTATGGAGTTATCTCCCATTATGTGCTAGTGTGAAGTTTCTGGTTCAACATGTTGAAGCCAGAAATAGAAAACATGCTCTAAACAATTTGAAACCGAATATAATTCATATGAACAGTGTGAAAAATGATAAGTACAAGTACTTGGATACTATAATTTCCTCAGCTATCACCACTTCTGTAGTGATTATCATGACAAGCAAATAAATTAGAGAAGATAATCTAGCCTACGACAAGTGCAGAACAAACACCTACATGCACCTACATATCGAGGCTGGACAGTAATTGTAAATCACATAGCATACCATTTCTAATCTTATCTTCTCTGAAATGAATAGCTTTTTAACATCCCAGTTAAGTTTTAAGTCTGGGATGCCCCTTCAATTTATCATTTTGGAAATTTAAAAAATAAACTAGAGCCTTAGGCACTGAAATGGGGCTATTTAAATGTAAAATAGGCTGTTGGAATAATTCCACTAACTCTTTGATGTTCAGTCTCATGGCGAAGAGCCACACAATTTGTACAGTCTCATACATTTCTTTCAACAAGGATCTCTAGTGAATTAGTGTAATTGTACATATATATATTTAAAAAATAACTTGTGACCGAAGGGACAGGTATTTATTATGAAACCAAGTAATGAAAGGATAAATAATGTCTTCTCTGCATGTTACCAATATTTGTAAAATATTATTATCATCATATTATAGACAGCATATCCTTCAGTAAATGGAAAAAACAAGTGAGAAATGACTACATTGTAGTCAAAACCTGCGGCAGTGGCAATAATACAGTGAAAGACATATCAGCGGAGGTAGTGGTAATTGTAGAAAAAAGCGCCATCTGCCAGTGTTTTTATGCCAAGGGAAGTAATTTTCAACTTGTAACCCACAATTGTAGGGATTGCGTAATAGTTCTGATACCATATATATATATTCACTTTCCCCATTCAAAATCCACGATTTTGACTCGGCCGTGCCGTCTATACTGAATTGACAGACGAACTCACCATGATCGCTTTGGCAATGTTTTGGTACAAGTATCGTGTATGCCAAGTTTCAAAACATTCGGTCCAGTCGTTACTGTTTGCAAATCAAAAAGGCTTTCAAATATTTGGAAATCCAAACAAATTTCGAGGATTTAGTCATAGCGCGAAAATCTGCGCTCTTCAGTCTCCCTTCTCGCTTAATTTGCCGATCAAAATGGAAAATTTATATTTCCTTCAAAGTTATTTTTCAATAAATTTAGTATCAGGTCTATCACTTCGATCTGTGAAACTACGGAATGGTATTTAAGGCTTTAACGAACTGTCCAAGAGGCATAATGACCCTTTTTCACTATTCAAATTGAGGCCTGTTACAGTCTTGATATTCGATTAAAATAATTAATTAGGTTTCTGCATTTACGTTCGTTATCATATGCGGACTAAATTCCTTGCCACTCTTTTCCACGCAGCAAGTCAATACCAAGACATGGTTTTCTTCTTAACTATTTCATTCTTAGGAAATATCATCTCATCTAACATGTTCGGCCAAGCCTTTTCGAAAGTTGCTAATTTTATTAATTTCTTTTCTTTAAAATCAAATTCTGCAAACAAGAAACATTTCTAGTCAGTATCTATGCATATCTTCCTATACTCAATTCGCGAATATGTTTGTCACTAAGTCATTCCGAACGTGATTCAAGTGCGAAGTTTCGGGGCTAGTTCACTAAACAAGGTCTGTGTGTAAGAGAATGATGTCGAATTCTTGTTATTATCTTTTGATACATCAAATTGTCGCATTCGCGAAAATGACTGCCAAGTTAAAGTCAATGCGAAAGGTATCTAAGTATCAAAATCAAACTAAAAAAACCCTCCAGGAAAACAAAGGCCCTAGCTTTTGGCCACAAGGTCAACTAGGTCGTTTTTATGGCCAGTATCTGATATATATGACGTAATTCCATTCGTAAAACTGATTGACAAAGTAACGTAAATTTTGTATAGAAACAGTCAATTCTAGCAGAAATGGGCTCCGACTTGAGAGAATGATGTCAAATGCAATATGTTTCTGCGCATTGTCTGCTGATACACATACGTATTGAATTTACGGAAGTGACTAATGCTATTCTAAAGGGATTCTGAGTGCGGAAGAGGACTGGAACATCAATACCAGCGAATCAAGGCCCTGGCTTGCGAGAATGAGGATAGAGAGGGCTGTGTTCCGAAAGAGAATCATTTAAAATAGCTATTTGCCATATGTCATGCTTGTAACCGAAAGTGCACAATATAACTGCACGACTGTGAGGTATTGTTCGCGCACAGGTGTGTCTAACCCATTTCTGTCCCTTCGAAGTGGGCTACCATTTGAAATTGTCCGGTAATGAGTGAGTCCATCTGAATCCTTTTGTCGGCAAAATAAGCATTCAAGATTCAAGATTTTATTGTACAAACACCAGTCAAAGGCAGAGTACAAAATTTTAAGAGGAATACAACAAGAGAAACAATGGAACAGTGACATGAATATTAATATTCATATATATGTTATATCTGAGAGATATGTTATATCTGAGTGTTACCGTTGATATTAGAACCTTGATTTTTGGCATGAAGGTGCAGCAGGGGACTGTTACCAGCATGTTTCGAGCTGACCTACTTTTGATGAAAATGTCTGGTGATTTTTGATTAAAATCACTGGTGATTCTAACTTGGGCCGTGCCCATCTTATTATTGGCAGGATTTCAACTGGGTGTCCAAGAGTTCAGCGTGCGTCGGACTCCTAATGCCTACCCTACTTCTTATGTCCTGTGACGTTATTCACACTGGGCATGAAGGTGCATTAGGGGACTGTTGCCAGCATGTTTCGAGCTGACCTACTTTTGATGAAAATTTCTGGCGATTTTTGATTAAAATCACTGGTGATTCTAACTTGGGCCGCGCCCATCTTAATATTGGCAGGATTTCAACTGGGGGTCCAAGAGTTCAGTGCGTGTCGGAGTCCTAATGCCTACCCTAATTCGTAGGTCCTTTGACGTTATTCACACTATTCTCATGTATAATAAATCCAATTCGGAAATTAACGAAGCCATAATTCATTCATTCCACCGAATATAGTTGCAAATGAATTCAAACGCGCTTGAAGACAGTGTTGTCATGTGAGATCGGAGGTTGAAAAGAAAAGTGTTGCAGAGATCACACTCTCTTAGCGCATGCGCATTTCAAAAAGTCACAAGAAGAAGAAGAACAACAACAACAACAACGCGAGCCTCCCGTAGACCTGCGTGCTGTACAATGTAAAATCCTCATGGTTTATACATGGACTGGAGCCATGCTGAGATGCATCCTCTCATGGCATCATGTAGCTCCTTCTGTCAGTACTTACACCCCCAGTTTGGAAGGTTACAAATTCTGACAATGGTAGAATGACAAAATTCTGTGCCGACTGGAAGATGTAGATCACTTCTGTTTAAACACTGATGACTTGACCCTATCAATTGACCCTATCCAGCCAAGTGAACCAAGCCATTGAGGTCATGCATGTGTCTGGTGGTGGAGATGTTTGTTTGTATGTAAGTCCCCAAGTTACATACCATGAATACAATTTCTGCAAGAATGGGAACCTAAGAAATTAGAATTTCTTGCCAACATGGCAAACATATAAACATATGATATTATAAAGTATGCCTTAAACTATATAAAGTTTTTAACAACCAGCGATTTATGACGTCACAGCCCATCTATTTTGTATCCATGCTCTAAAACAGAAAAGCTCTGTGAAAATTACATCTGAACATACATTTATAATAGCAGAAAATATTTAACTTCACTAATATAGACCAGGTGTTACAAAAGTTGACCAAACTATCTGCAGTAGCTCAATAACTTGAGGACTCTTTTCTTCTGCTCTTCCTCTCAAAATCTAAAGCAGTTAAATAAACAACCAGTCACCCCGGTAATGGCACCACCTGTGTCCAAGTTTTTCCTCAATACAAGACAGGACCATTAGAACCTATGGGTCTAAATCGCCCTGTGAAAAAAGATATAGTTGTTTTAAGAATAAATTTTTCATCCCTGATAATATAAAGTGTTTGACCAGGCCCTGCTGAAGTAGCTGACACTCCATATTAATGAAGCACATCTACATGTACCTGATATGAAGAACTTTCCATATTTGGTCGATATCTCTTTTATCGGTTCAGCAGCATTTTTCAATTTCAACACACTCCCATCCACAAGATCACCTGTTATCACCAGCATATCTGTGAAAGAGATGTACAAGTCAATTCATGGAGGCTCAGTTTAGTATTAGGTTATCTAACACTCCCACCTCACAAACAAAACAAAATTACGAATAAATTTGTTCTTGCAAATATGAGTATCCGATCTGACTTTCAGCAAGGCTAAAGCAGCTCTCGCATAAAATTTATGTGTTCATGTAAAATCCATGTCCATTGTTTTGTAGTGTAAGCTTGTACCCTATTTCTCCTAATTATTCAGACAGCAAAACTTAACTTCAGGCATCTGTGGAGAGAAATTCTGCTCACATTCTACAAATTTCACTGGCTAGTAGATTTCAATTCTTGGGATAAATAACATATTCATGCCAAAATATTTGGCCTCGGTTGACATAAAGATGGTTTTATTCTGCTTTTAAGTCTAAGAATGCTGTACAAAAAAATTAGAAGAAATAGGGTAAGCTGTTTCATATGATCAATGATATACAGGTATTAAAATTAAACCCACAAATGGTACAAAAAATATATAAATTCGCTAGGGCATTTCAAAATTCAGATTTGCTGCCTAAATTTGAAACAGTTTGAATTGGGTAGTTATATATCAAGAAGAGTGTGATTGTTTCATGATTGTCATCATAACATTGAAAAAGTATTTCTTACTAAACGAGTATGAATACTGTTACATGTAGAGCAAATAAAGCCTTGTATTATATTAGACATGCCATTGACTTCCGCTTAATCAATCCAGAACTGTCATGTAAGCCGTTCGACTCCATGATCCGTCCAATTCTAACATATGGATCTAAAGTATGGATCCGTTATCTAAATGAATGGACCAATGTTTCCAAGCTTATTAATGCTACCAATGGCATAAAAAAAGCTCATGTAAAATTTTGTAAAATTGTGCTTGGGGTCCATTCAACATGTTCAAGGGCAGTGAATGCGGCGGTACTGGGAGAACTTGAGCGATCGTCAATCAAAATAACAGCAATAATGAATAGCATTAGCTACCTCAGTCATATTTTCCACTCCGACCCCCAATCACTTCTGTACAAAGCATTCATTGAACAAAATGAGGACCATGGCATAGATTAAATAACAGAAACAACTGGATATGTTATATAAATTAAAAAACATCTTGAGTGTGGTCAAGTCCGACCACATCTGTCAAGTCCGACCACATCTGGGAAAACCTTGGTTGTCGAATCCCCCACTCGACTAATAAGTTCATTAAAAAACAACTTGAAAATATATATATCAATACCTGGAAAGAGCAAATAAAACTTAGCAGCAAGCTCTCTACATACAGTGAATTGCAACATGCTCCTCGCCTTGCGAGTAACATAATGGCAATAAAAAACAACAAACATCGATCTGCGTTAATCAAACTCAGAATTAGCGCTCATAAATTACCAATCGAAAAGGGGGCGTTACACCAACACACCCAGACATGCCAGATGTGATCGTTTGTGCACGATATGTGACACTTCGGAGGATGAAAAACATTTTTTATTGTACTGCTCTGTATTTAAAAAGCAAAGAGAGTCCCTGTTTAATGAACTTTGCTTACCCACGGGCCCATACCTGCAGACCCTAACAACTTATTCAAGCAACTTGCGGATGGGTCAAATTTTATCATGGTTAAAGCAACTGCAAAATTTGTCTTTGACTGCTTCAGCCTCTTGGGTTAGTGTACATGCTGGATCACATAAATATTATACACCTCACTCAAGCATGCCTATGGTTATTTTAATATGGCTATTTTAATGTCGGGTAAATGGAAACCCTTTTATATATTTGCATGTTTTATCTGTTATCTGATGTTTGTAGTTGTGTATGTAAATGTTTTATATGTATGTACGATTGCGTTTTAGCCCTGCTGAGCACAACTTTTACGCAAATAAACTATTCTATTCTATTCATGTAAGATATGTATGTATACACAACATATTGAAGACCATCTTTTTTCCTTACCAGGTTTTAGCTTGTTTGCCATATTGACTATTGTCTCCACTCGACTTCGCCCTACAGTGGGTCCCAAATGAATGTCCGACAACTGGACAATCTTCAATCCATGGAATGACTGTGGCAGACCACGAACTGGTATAATCACATTCTTGACAGATGGGGGCTTGGAAGCTGTGTAGAACCCATACACTGAGACACTCATGGAATACACAAGTGCAAACAAAGTTTTTGTTCTCACAGAGAGCAGTTTGCCATTACTTCCACTTTTGGGAAGTAGTTTGGACAAAAATGCGAAGACTTCAATGAAGACAGTGCCCGCAATAAGATGTATAAATGAACCTAAGCATGTATATGTTACCATACTTACAAAGTAAGGCTCTGTTCCTATAAAGAACAAGTTTGTAACATAGCTCAGATGGCAAGATAATAAGTAAAGTAGCAAAATTATCCTCCATATTTTAACTTCTGCTTTGACTCTTTCGTGGTCATGTCCTGACACTGGTTTACTTCCAAATGACACAGATGGATTGCTATGACCAATATTTCTTTGGTAGCTATCCGGTAATGATGTTGTTGTTGCAACGTAGTCAGTGTCGACTTTCAACTTCCCGCTTGAATGACTGTCAAAAACAGTGTTGAACCTTCGCCACACGAAAATCGACAAACACAACATGATAGTTTGTAGGATGAGTATTAAATGAACCCTGAATATCCTGGCCCTGATCCCATGATCTAGGATACGGGAATATATATAAAAATCTGCCAAAATTATTGCTATCAAAACGGAGAGTCCAACACCCACGTTCCTCGTGGACAGCGCCATAACAGACGGTAGCGCCACCTGTCGACCGATACAGGCAGCGCAAATGTCAAAGTCTGTAGCTGCGTTCGGACGTGCCGTTCTTGGTTGGCTATCCTGGCACTTTTTGAGATATGATAAAATAATACATAAAATATTGGCAGTAGATATTGTTCCGTAACACGGTATAATAGCGCGATCGGGATATTCAACCTTTTCTGTTGATGAATAACCACTGGTGGATATTGTTCTGTAAGGTTCTGTAATGCGGTATAATAGGCGATCCATATCTGGCCTGTGCTAGATTTGCTCCAAGGGCGCTTGATGTTTGTTTAAAGAGCCATAAAATCCACAGGAGTCCAAGTATAAATTAGCTGAGATGTTCAGTGCCATCTATCAAAGTCTTATTAAGAAGTAGTTCCATAAGATTAGGCAGCCAAGAACCAGGTCACAATTTATTATTTACAGCTGGGACAGGACCAGCTAAAGATATAGGAAAAAGGCCAGTCACCACAGCCGCTCTCAGAATCTACATGTGTTACCAATTCGCTTGCTTGAATTTCATATCTGAATAATAGGAATGCAGCCAACGTTGGTAAAAAAGGACTGTGAATAAATTTGTGATGTCAAAATACACTTTACAAGTATTATTATCAATAAATTTAGCACATTCAACGCTTCCTCTATGGGAACTTCTAGTGCCAGCTGTGCACTAATGTTTGCGAGAGGATCTGTTTGGTTTAACCGTTTTCCTCAACAATTGCACACCAAATTGCTGAATTGTTTTGATCATCTCTAAAATACAGGAACTCACTTTGTAGCTAATACATGTATGTATGGATCATCATGTAGAAGTAGTCTTGTCTGGTATACACTTCAATACCAAGTTTTATCAGGTATTGGCAAACCTGTCCCTTTCGTCTTTCAATATAGATACACTCACCCTTATATGCTCACTGTGTATCTCATATTATTTTTAATTTCATCGAAAGCAAAATTGATTTCATGGATGAGAAAGGGGTAATTCTACCGAAATATTGTAAAATGTATTCAGATTTCAAATACTATTGTTATGATCGGGATATTAAACCTCTACGTAGGCCTATCATGTGCAAATCAACCTGTATCAATGCTAAGGATAAATATATGATTATTTTACCTTTCTGTTGACAGAGCTAGTTTCATAGCCTAGCCCTCACATACTAACTTTTTATTCCGGAAAAAGTTGGAAAACAAAGACCATGCACTAAAATTTTAAAATGCAAAGTTTGAAGGGGATGTACTGCTGACCGATCTGGTTAGATTTGCATTTGTGCAAGGTTTGAAGGGTATAGTAAGAATGTCAGAGTATCGAAACTTATGCCCCACCAGCTAGATGTACTGGATCTAGTTTCTATCAGAGCGATAAAAATACCTCCATGGAATAAACGTTTACATTAGAACAGTTTGCCTGTTTGTTGATTTTGGTTAAGATGTTGAAAGAAATAATTTTTGGTAATTGGTTTTCAATGTTACGCTGCGCCCACGGTTTCAGTTCTCTGTTATCCTTTTCATTGTGAAACATCATACATTTTTAGTGCAAATAAACCTGTTGATTCTTTTGCTTCGAAATATAGGAAGGAAAAAAGTCTGAGTAAAAATTTAAATTAAATCGCTGTGGTTTTGATCACATCAAACCCCGAAAGTTTTCCATTTCATGCAGATTAAGTGATGGGATGATATTTTGACCCCATTTTGAAGGTGTGGCGATATTTTCTATTTTCAAATTTCCGTTTACTTCCTGTTTCAACACGAGGAAAATTAAATTAAGTTTAGTTAAATTTCTTCTAGTTTCTACGAAAAAGTGACTAGAAAAACTATCATAAAGTACTATATATATAAACGTAAATCTCTTACATTTGAGAAGGATAAATCGAGGAGGGTTGACCGTAGAACAATGATTGGCAGTGACCCCAGTATAATTTCATAATGGGGTAGACCGTCCGTGTTATGCTATATTATAATTCTTCTTGCATTCTTAATGGCTTATATCAACAATGCCATCCTGTTCAGGATTGTCAGTACTGCAAACGGGCATATACGGATCGATGGCTGGGTTCCTCTACGCCGGGATTGGGGTCATGGATTATCCTGCCTCAATTATGCCCGTTGGACACGTGTAAAACTCGAGACTCAATTTCGGCGAGAAAACCTGAAAAAAAACCCTGGTAGGTCGACCCTCTTTCGCCCTTTTCGAGTTGACACTGGACCTGGGAACACGGGACAGAAATTTAATTTAAATCGCTATTACAGGTTTTTTTTTGGATTTTGGGCCGAATTTGACCATTTTTCTAAGAAAAATGAAGCAAGCTTGGAGGGGGATGTTAACCAAGTCATTTCCACAGTATGTATCTCAGTCATGCCTTGATTCTGACCGTTCATTTGAACATCATGGAGATGTAAACCCCATTAGATTCAAACGCCCCCAATCCCTTGGTTAAAACGGAATTATACACAGGTTACGAAACGTAGCTTACTTTACTTTATTTCCATACATGAATACATATAGAAACATAAAAAAAAATATATACATTATGTCAATGGTTGTTAAAAACAATGCCATGTACAAACAAGATTATCACAATCTCCAGGCAAACATGCACATACGTACTTCATACAGCTCTAACAATACAGAATAGTTAGTTGGGATAGGCTTAGCCTGTATCCAAGATATGGGGTCGGCTAAAGTGACAAACAAATGAATGCTGCCCTAAAACCCACTATATTGGGCCACCACTACCTCGAACATAAATTCGGATCCAACTCCGCACATCCATCTGGACACATTGCCAAGAAGAGTGATGTGTGGAGTCGCACCACAATCGACGAGGGTGCAATAATATTCATGCTCAAGTCTGTGTGGCAGGGGTGCCGGCTAGCTGCGATGTTCTCTGTTGTAACATTTCGTAAATAAACTGTGCAATTTTGGGGGACAGATGGTTAGGTGGGTTGATCAAAAAATAGAATTTTTCTTGATCTGTTAGATGTCTGAAGAAATGACAAGTGTTGTCGATTAACTTGTATAATATACCGGTATCTCGCAGTTTTTTACCGCTAGGACACTGACAAAGGAAGTGGTATTCATCTTCCACAGTTTTATTTAATAGATAGATAGATATATTTATTGCCATATAAGGCGCCCCACTTGGAGCAAGTACATGTATATAAAAATTACAAAGGACATAAAATATACATAGCATAAGAGCACAGTTATATTAAGAGCACAATCACATTACGTACAAAGGACATAAAATATATATAGCACAAGACTAGCACAATTACATTACGTACAAAGGACATAAAATATATATAGCACAAGACTAGCACAATCACATTACGTACAAAGGACATAACATATATATAGCATGAGACTAGCACAATTACATTAAGAGCACAATCACAACGTTTGCACCATCTTTTGTCCCGAGTCTGTGGGCGCATATTCTGAGTTTTGTTAAAGATTGTCTAAAATTCTGGTTTTTTAGCCCATCATCAAATCGCTTTTCGTCCGTGGTCCGTCGTCCGTCCGTCCGTCGTCCGTCGTCCGTCCGTCCGTAAACAATTCTTGTTATCGCGATTTCTCAGGAACTACTGCATGGATCTTTCTCAAATTTGGTACACAGGTTCCCCTTGGGGTCTAGTTGTGCAAAGAAACCTTTTTTGGTCCGATTCGAAAATCCAATATGGCCGCCAGGCAGCCATCTTGGATTTCCCCATGAAACCTTGTTATCGCGATTTCTCAGGAACTACTGCATGGATCTTTCTCAAATTTGGTACACAGGTTCCCCTTGGGGTCTAGTTGTGCAAGATACCTTTTCTGGTCCGATTCGAAAATCAATATGGCCACCAGGCAGCCATCTTGGATTTCCCCATGAAACCTTGTTATCGCGATTTCTCAGGAACTACTGCATGGATCTTCCTCAAATTTGGTACACAGGTTCACCTTGGGGTCTAGTTGTGCAAGAAATCTTTTTTGATCCGATTCGAAAATCCAATATGGCCACCAGGCAGCCATCTTGGATTTCCCCATGAAACCTTGTTATCGCGATTTCTCAGGAACTACTGCATGGATCTTTCTCAAATTTGGTACTCAGGTTCCCCTTGGGGTCTAGTTGTGCAAGAAACCTTTTTTGGTCCGATTCGAAAATCCAATATGGCCACCAGGCAGCCAGCTTGGATTTCCCCATGAAACCTTGTTATCGCGATTTCTCAGGAACTACTGCATGGATCTTTCTCAAATTTGGTACACAGGTTCCCCTTGGGGTCTAGTTGTGCAGGAAATCTTTTTTGGTCCGGTTCGAAAATCCAATATGGCCACCATGCAGCCAACTTGGATTTCTCCATGAAACCTTGTTATCGCGATTTCTCAGGAACTACTTCATGGATCTTTCTCAAATTTGGTACACAGGTTCCCCTTGGGGACTAGTTGTGCAAGAAACCTATTTTGGTCCGATTCGAAAATCCAATATGGCCACCAGGCAGCCATCTTGGATTTCCCCATGAAACCTTATTATCGCGATTTCTCAGGAACTACTGCATGGATCTTTCTCAAATTTGGTACACAGGTTCCCCTTGGGGTCTAGTTGTGCAAGATACCTTTCCTGGTACGATTTGAAAATCCAGTATGGCCACCAGGCAGCCATCTTGGATTTCCCCATAAAACTGTATCGTCATTTCTCAGGAACTACTGCATGGATCTTTCTCAATTTTGGTACACAGTTTCCCCTTAGGGTCTCGATATGCAAGATGCCTTTTTCGGTCCGAATCAAAAATCCAATATGGTCACCAGGCGGCCATCTTAGACTTCCCCATGAAATTGTTTTATCATGATTTCTCAGGAAGTACAGCCTGGATCTTTCTCAAATTTGATACACAGGTTCAATTGTGCAAGATACCTTTTCTGGTCCGATTCCAAAATCCAATATGTCCATCAGACAGCCATCTTGGATTTCCCCATGAAACTTTGTTATTGCGATTTCTCAGGAACTGCTGCATGGATCTTTGTTAAATTTGGTACACAGGTTCACCTTGTCGTCTAGTTGTGCAAGATACTAATTCAGCATAAAATTGTGACTTTCGTCTGCTGTATGAGAATTTCTCTCTCTCGTGGATTAGAGGTACCGTTAATAACTGCTCCTGCACGTGCAGGGAAAGGTCACGTAACCCGCTAAACTCCTCCGAGGGAAGGGTCGTGAACCAGTCATTAGTCATGTCGGTTTTTGTGTCTCTCAAGAAATTACTTTCGTATGAAATTAAAACAAACCGTGAAAAGCGTACGAGAACTAATCCCAAGCCCATATTGAAGCTTGCCCCACTCTCCCCTACAGATTGGTAGAGACTGTCACTGGTTTATTAATATGTTGTTTCTTATTTTTCTGGTCGTCGCCAATTTGTTTAAAATTGGCCGAAAACATGAGGCCGAAAATATATCATTAGCAATATAAACTCTGCAAGAGTTCCCAAAGTGAACACAATGCGATTGTCACAGATTGGACATTTTCACTGAGCAGACAGCTGTGCCCATCTTAATATTGGCAGGATTCAACTTGGGGCGTGGGGATTTCCAATAGCTCATCCAACGACAGCTTTGATTGGCTGACGAGAGTATTAATAGGACAATCTAGCCCCAGAACTCACTTTAGCTGCGAAAATGTTCCGCCAATACGGAAATAGCCGAACGTGAGATTGTTAATAGGATAGACATTTTATTCCAAATCAGTAGCCATTTTGACAAGTAAGTGTGCTGATCAATTTGTTCTCCCGTATAATTGTTTATTCATAATTGACAATAAATAGTCCCAAGCGTTTTAGCGGACAACTCTGAACTACATAACGGATAATACCAATGTTAACACTAATGAAACACGAAAGTACGGTACCGTAGTTTGGAATATGAATTTTTTTGTGTGTAGGGAAGGCGCTTGTGATCATCGCAAATTATGCCAATGTTGAACTGTTGGTGCGGTGTTTCGCGCGGCGACCTGCGCTTTTTAGGCCTCACAGAAATGAAACTTGCAGCATGATTAAAACTTATCAGGGCTAGCAGAATGTAAATTTTTATGTGTAATATTTACAAAAAATTCTCTGTACCGAAAATTATTTATGGCGAGGTCATTGTTTGTCAGAACCAACCTCGCCACCAGGGGTCGCTCTCCGCTGGTAAATGGCCGCTTCGACGAACCCCTGGGACCACGCTCACTGAAAGTGGGTCCCATAATACATTGAAAAATTCGTTCACGTGTCCTCTTCCGGTTCCATTGGAACACATCCAATTCCTTATGAAACGTCAGTCATGAGTCACTTGCATGGCCAGCGTCATGACGTCTTGACGTCATAATAGAAAATATTTCGCAAGAATGCATATTGAGTACGTCATCTCGCAGACGCGCTCGTAACATCCATGACGTCGGGACGTTGGCTTGATCTCCACAGATACGCTCTCGTTATGTTCTAAATTCTAGGGTTTTGTGTGCTATCCAATGACCGATCGTACTGCTGAGCGCCCTCCCAGAGCCTAGTAGGGAGGACAGGACCGGATGGCTCTGGTTTCGAGATTGTGTCAGAACAGTGTCATGTTGTGACGGCACAACAACAACAGTTTGTCCTAGATAATATATTCCGAGACGTTTTCGGCAATATTTCGGAGACAATTTATCGTACAGCATTGAAACTTCAGACAGTATATCAACTAAAAAATGCTATTTTTTTCTCCCAGATTTCATTAAAATGTGTTGGAAATTGACGCAAATCACCAATACCTACCATGTTGGGATTGGGGCTATGATGATGCTGATCTGCCAATGTTATAACATGCAGACTTGACGTCATGACGTCAAAAAATAACCTACGAATCTTCCATCTAATTCTTGTTTTCGCGATTAGTTGAGGATTTTCTTGATACTTTGGAATAAAATTGGTACTTTTTATACGCCCATCCGTAAACTTTTTCTTGTCAACGCAACTCGCCCTAGAGGTATGGCATCGTTCATCCGTAAACTTTTTCCCGTCAACACAACTCGTCCTAGAGTTTTAAGTGGATTCTTTTGATATTTGGTGCTCGTGATCGGTACCATGTGTAGATGTGCACAAAATGTTTTCGGCTTGATTCGACATTTTCTTGAGATATTCCCCTTGATTTTGTTCTGAAATCCATGTATTCAAAACCTTGTCATCGTCAACACAACTCGTCTCATCAGAGTTTTCAATGGATTCTTCTGAAATTTGGTACACATGATCGGTACCATGTGTCGATGTGCACAAACATTTTTCGTTCCGATTCAGCGTTTTCTTCAGTTATTCCCCTTGATTTTGGTCTGAAATCCTTGTATTTGGCACCTACTGTCTTCGTCAATGGACCTCGTCCCAGAGTTTTCAATGGATTCTTCTGCATTTTGATACACATGATCGGTACCATGTGTAGATGTGCACACACTTTTTTCGGCCTGATTCGACGTTTTCTTGAGTAACTACCCTTGATTTTGGTCTGAAATCCTTCTATTTGGCACCCACTGTCTTCGTGAATACAACTTGTCCCAGAGTTTCCCATGGATTCTTCTGAAATTTGATACACATGATTAGTATCATATGTAGATGTGCACAAACATTTTACAGCCCGATTCAACGTTTTCTTGAGTTACTCCCCTTGATTTTGGTCTGAAATCCTTCTATTTGGCACCCACTGTCTTCATGAATGCAACGCGTCTCAGAGTTTTCCATGGATTCTTCTGATATTTGATACACATGATATCATGTGTAGATGTGTATGAACTTTTTTCAAACCAATTCGACGTTTTCTTGAGTTATCCCCCCTTGATTTTAGTCTGAAATCCTTTTATTTGGCACCTACAGTCCTCATGAACGAAACTCGTCCTAGCAGTTTCATTGCATTGATTTGAAATGATTGGTGCCAAGTGCACATGTGCAGAAACTTTTTTCGAGTTGATTGGACAGTTTCTTGAGTTAATCCCCTTGATTTTTGTCTGAAATCTTTTATTGCAACTACTGTCCTCGTGAACGCAACTCGTCTCAGACTTTTCGATGGATTCTTTTGAAATTTGGTACATATGATCGGTACCATGTGTAGATGTGCACAAACTGTTTTTGAGCTGATTCGATGTTTTCTTCAATTACTCCCCTTGATTTTAGTCTGAAATCCTTGTATTTGGCATCTACTGTTATTTCGACCCCATTCATCAGGCTGATGAGCTTACTTTTGCAGCTTTTACTATAAACACACATTTTGTTTTAAAGTTACTGATACATAGATGAGCGCATATTTACAGTATTATGACTATTGCAACAATACAAACAACATACAGTCCAGGTAGGTTCACTTGTATTGTTAACCTTTGTCTATAAAAACATTCAGGAGATAAAATTGTTTTTCGACTGTATTTTTTACGGGCGTATTTTGGGTTCAATTGAAATCTTGTTAGTTTATCTCCTGTTTGAATTTTCAATAACCAATCAATTGTCTCCGAAATATCGCCGAAAACGCCTCGGATATATTATCTGGCACAGACAGTAAATTTGTCAAATTGTCACCATCATATGTTGACATTAGCCATACAAGTTTTAATGGATGTATATATTTCACAGCATGGGAAGGAAACGCAAATCCTCGCGTCGACAGGGTGAGCAGCAGAAGTCGCGGATGAGACAGAGGAGGGCGGAAAATTCTCATTCGTCATTCCATGGTCTGGAAGAACCATCCCTTCTGGAGGGAAAATCTTCAAATGCCCCGAGGTTGACAACTCCTCAGGGAAGTCTGTCCATCCCACACGGGGATGTCCCACCGAGGTCTGATTCGCATCCGTGCGTCTGTACACCATCGAGTGTGCCACCATCAGCTACACCGGATAGTAGAACTGATGGTGCAGGGCAGACAACCGCCACTGACTCGGAACCTTCCGTTTGCACCTCACCGAGGGTACCATTGCCACCGTGCAATGCAGTGGTATCGAAATTATGTACAAAAGTTGCAAGAACTAAGAACAAACGAACAAATCCAACCACCTCAAGAACTATGAACAAGCTATTGAATACATCTATTACAAACACTGAACATAAAAAACCATGCAAACCTTACCTACCTGAACTTCCTGTTGATAAGCAAACGGACAAAATATTTGTTTCAACACATGACACTCATTATGATGATGTTATAGATGCTGAAGGAGAACATGAATCAGCAGAAATGTGTCGGGGTATAATTTCACAACATAGATTCGAAGGAAACAGATATTTCAAGTTTGCCAGTACCAATACAGGGTCATTTCGACCAAAGCCATCCAAGATTTCAGGACAATGCTGGTAAACAGTGTGTAATGAATAGTCTATCAGCTCTCATATACAGTCAAGAGAAACCAACAACAATTTGGACATCAAATGATGTAGACCATATACTTGTAAATGGAAACGAAATGTATGAATTTTTGCAGCGAAGTAGCACAATCCATCATGAGCTCCTAGCCATTAATGACATTCGTGGTTCAGTGGAATATACAAATGGTAACCTGTACAATTTTGCATTTCAAGAATCACTGATGGGAACACTGGGCAATACGAGAGAAAACCTAGATGAACTGCAGTTTGTAACACTGGCTGAAGCATTACATGCTGCTTTACTTCAAAACAGTAGTGATGCTGCTATTGTAACATTCAAAGGAAGTACATTCATTGTAATTAAGCAGAATAACTTTTACTGTGTTAGCGACTCTCACTCTAGAAACTTGACTGGTTCTGTTGATCCAAATGGATCAAGTATTGTGCTGCATTATAGTGACATACACGACGTATTTGAACATTGTCTTCGTCTAGCACAATCAATGGCTTATCGAGCAGATGATATTTTCGAAGTAACAGCTGTCGAGATATTGAGGATAAGTTCATACAATTGTACTGATCAGACACCAAAGAGTTCTGAGAAGACTACAGGATTGACTGAAGAAACGGCAAATGATAGACTTCTGTTATATTTTCAAGATCAGAAAAAGAGACAAATATTAAAGAAGAAAATACCTTCAACTAACCACAAAAGTGACAAAACAATAGGCCTACATTCTTGTACACGGCGAGCGTACATGCGTACGTACATGAAGAAAATGAGACAAGGAAGTTTAAAGAAAAAAATATTGAAAGAATCTGACAAAAGACGCAAATCAAGTGCTAGAGAAAAATATCCAGAAAAGCACAGATTAATTGATGTCCAAAGTAAACAGAAATCTAGAAAAAAAGATCCGGAAAAGCACAGAGTGATCGATGTGCACAGTAAACGGAAAGCCAGGAATGATCCAAGCTTCTTAGCGACTGAAAAACAAAGTAAGCGGACAGCCAGGGAAAAAGAACCAGAAAAGCACAGAGTAATAGATGTCCAAAGTAAACGGAAAACAAGGAATGATCCAAGCTGCTTAGTGATTGAAAAACAAAGTAAGAGGACAGCCAGAGAAAAAGAACCGGAAAAGCATAGAGTAATAGATCTCCAAAGTAAACGGAAAGCAAGGAATGATCCAAGCTTCTTAATGATCGAAAAACAAAGTAAGAGGACAGCCAGGGAAAAAGAACCGGAAAAGCACAGAGTAATTGATGTCCAAAGTAAGAGGACAGCCAGGGAAAAAGAACCGGAAAAGCACAGAGTAATTGATGTCCAAAGTAAACGGAAAGCAAGGAATGATCCAAGCTTCTTAGTGATTGAAAAACAAACTAAGAGGACAGCCAGGGAAAAAGAACCGGAAAAGCACAGAGTAATAGATATCCAAAGTAAACGAAAATCTAGGCAAAAAGAACCGGAAAAGCACAGGGTGATAGATCTGAATTGTAAGCGGAAATGTAGAGAAGATTCTCAGTTTTTAGAACAAGAAAGATTATTGAAGAAAAAAGCTAGACTTGATCCAGCGTTTTCACAAGCGGAGTCAAAGGCAGATTTGACCAGAAAGAGACAACTGCGACAGGATAGAACTTTCCTCACAATTGAAAGAATGAAACAATCTGAAAGAAGAAGGCATATTACAGAAGAAGAAAAAGCCTCCGACAGAAAACGAAAATCAGAAGATCGAAAGAACCAAGAGTATTTTCAGCATGAAAAAGAACAATGTAAAAAAAGACGTTTCGGACATGATATAGACGGATGTATCAATGTTTTCTATAAAAAAAACTGAAAAAGGACCAGAATATGTATGTACCTGTTGTCATCAAACATGGTTTAGAGAAAGCGTAACAGAGAGTTGTCCTGTTCCTATATTTCAAACATATAAAGATTACTATACAGGATATAAATCTGTAGATGGAAAGGAATGGCTTTGTCACACATGCTTATCCACATTAAAGAAATGTAAAATTCCAAAACTCTCTGTTGCCAATGGGATGACCTGGCCTGATAAACCCCCAGAGTTGAAGTTGCACCCTCTCGAAGAACGACTTGTAGCGCTTAGAATACCCTTTATGCAGATAAGAGAATTACCACGAGGTGGACAGTATTCAACAAAAGGCAATGTAGTCAACGTCCCGATTGACGTTCAGCCGACACTGAATGCATTACCAAGACAAATGGATGAACATTTCAGTGTCTGTAAAACTGAAGAAAAGACTTTCATACAAATCGTGTGTGTTTTCTGAAAATGTGCGACCAACTGTTGTACTCGCAGCTTTACACTGGCTTATGAACAATAGTCAGCTGTATAAGAATTCTGGTCTGGCAATTGATGAGAATTGGGTTAAGGAGACTACCAATAGTGCTCAAGAAATTGTTCAAGAATTTACAAGACCACAAAACTTAAACGACGAATTTACACGTTGTTCGGACACTGCAGATGGTAGACGATCTGAAATTGTTTATTCAGAAGCATTTACTGATCCTGAAAACGAGTTAGAAAACCAAGATACATTTATCGAAATCCATGAAGATGATCGCATTCAAGGCAATTCTGACACACTCATCGACCAAACAAATCTTGATACCAACAAAGGCCTAGTTTTAGCACCTGGCGAAGGACAACAACCACTTAGCATTTATCATGATAAAGATGCCGAAGTACTCTCTTTTCCAACTATATATTGTGGACAGAAAAGATTAGAAAACAATGACCGGCATGTATCTGTATCTTACAGTGATGTTTCAAAATGGGAACTACGAAGTGTTGATCGAAGAGCCGCAACATGTCTTCCAAATCTCTTTTTCAAACTGAACAAAATACAAAGGAAACAAGTGGTTGATAAAGTGAACTTAGCTGTTCGAAGGAAGAAAAGTGAAGGAAAGAAAATTACAGCAAAAGAAGCGCGAAACCCTGAAATTGCTGACAAGATAGTTAACTTGAACGAAGGTTACTACATTTTTAGAACACTTCGTAATTCTCCAGCATACCTTTCTTCAAGAAAAAAGGATGTATTTGCTATGATTAGACAATTAGGTCTCCCAACATGGTTTATGTCATTATCTTCAGCTGATACTCGTTGGACAGAGTTACTTAAAACTTTAGCTGTCTTAGCTGGTGTGCCATGTTCCGATAAAGACATAGAAAATATGACATGGTCTGACAAAGTCAAACTTGTTCAAAAAGACCCTGTAACAACGTCCAGGTACTTTGACCACAGAGTGCAAGTATTTGTAAACACTGTACTTAAAAGTGAACACTCTCCAATTGGAACTGTTACTGATACATTCCAACGCATTGAATTTCAAAATCGAGGCTCGCCACACACTCACATGATGGTATGGACAGAGAATGCAACAAAATATAATGTGGATTCTGAAGACGACATTGTTCAGTATGTTGACAAATATGTGACTTGTTCCCTAGATGTCGAGGAAGACCTACGAGACTTGGTTAAACTCCAGATTCATAAGCATTCGAAAACATGCAAGAAAGGTGGTAGATCTGTCTGTAGATTTGGCTTTCCCCTTCCACCACTTCAAAAGACAATGGTCTTAGAACCACTAGAAAATGATGTCGAGGAGTACAGGAAAAAATACTCAGAAATACATGCTAGAATGAACGAGTTCAAGGACGGATGTGATATGTCATACGAACAATTTCTAAAAGATGTTGTGCAAATGGAAGAATCAGAATATATTAAATGCATACGAAGCTCTCTCAAAGGGCCCAAGATGTTTTTGAAAAGAAAACCATCAGAGATGCGTGTGAATTATTACAATAAAGTTGTGCTTAGTGCATGGAGAGCAAATCTGGACATACAATTTGTACTTGACCCCTATGCCTGTGCAATGTACATTGTTTCCTATATCAGCAAATCACAGCGAGGTATGAGTACTATGCTAGAACAGGCATCTAAAGAAGCAACAGAGGGAAACATGGATCTCAAGAGGCAGGTTCGACATATTGGAAACCAGTTCCTCAATTTTGTTGAAATAAGTGCCCAAGAAGCATCATATCTCGTGTTACAGATGCCACTGACACGAGCATCTCGTGAAGTAGTATTCATCAATACATCTCCTCCAGACCAGCGAGTTTTTCTCTTAAAAACTGAAGAACAGCTGGAACAGCTTCCAGATGACTCAACAGACATTGAATCTGACAACATCATCAAGAGGTATGCAAAAAGACCCCGAAAAATTGAAAAATACTGTCTTGCTGATTATGTTTCCGAGTTAGAAGTGAAGTATAGACAAAAGGAACCTACTTTTGAAGTTGAATGCAATGATGATGATAAAAGTCATTTACCGGCATCTGACAACGAAGAGACAGACAGTGATACAGAGTTTGGTGATACAAATATTGTGATGAAATTGCGAGGTGGCATAACAATCAGAAAAAGGAGGAACCCAAAGGTAATACGATATGTAAGATACAGCAAGAGCACAAATTCTGAGAACTTCTTCTATTTATGCCATGGAGAGATGAAAACAAAGATCTTAAGGGTGGATGCGACACATATGAAGGTCATTACCAAAATAAAAGTGCAGAGATTTTACCACTGCTGCAAAAATACGAACACCATGTTGAAGAATTAGATCTAGCGAGGCAACAAGCTGAACAAGACCTGGCCACAGAGTTTGATATTTTAGCTGAACAAGTGCAAGCAGAAGATGCTGAGCAATCTACCAGTCAGTCAGAGGAGTTTATCCACTTTTTTACCCCGACACAATCTCAGGGCACAGCAGATATTGGCCAAGATCTTGATTTACCAGATATCTCTGTATCCGTTGAAACAAATTCAGTACTGCTTCCAGATGATGAATACAGGGCGTTGCTCTTAACATTAAACAACGAGAATTCTTCAATCACGTTATACGATGGATTTCTACAAAGACTGATCCCCTTTACGCATTCCTGTCGGGAGGAGCAGGCGTTGGAAAATCTGTAGTAATACAAGCTCTCTACCAAACACTACATAGACTTCTAAATTCCAAAGATGGTGATGACCCAGATACTATAAAGATCTTGCGAACAGCATTCACAGGAAAGGCAGCTTACAACATAAATGGAGTAACAATAGCCTCTGCTTTCCACAAGAAAATGTTCCAAACACAACAGCATATGTACAGTGATGAGCTAAATACATTTCGAACAACTTACAAAGACCTTGCTGTTATCATTATCGATGAAATCTCCATGGTTGGTAACAAGCTATTCGCTTTCATGCATGACCGACTACAAGAACTAACGGGTACAAAACGAGATTTCGGAGGGATAAGTATAATAGCTGTCGGAGACTTTTATCAATTATGTCCCGTAGCAGATTCATGGATCTTCTCTGATTTGTCTATCGGTCTAGCAAGCAACTTATGGAAAAAACATTTCCAAATGTTTGAACTCACCGAAATTATGAGACAAAAAGATGACTTGCCATTTGCTGAGATGTTGAACAGGTTAAGATTCAATAAACTCCAACCAACAGATAAAGAAATTATCACATCTCACACGATTTCTACAACATCTGGAAACTATCCCAGGAAAGCTCTGCATTTATTTACAGAGAACAAGAAAGTTGATAACCTCAACAGCACATTGATTCAAGATCTGAAAACTACAAAAGTAGACGTCTTCGCTGATACAGATATTATTTCCCCCGTGAACATGAACAAAGAGACTAAGATCCACTTCGTAGAAGAAATTAATAAGAAAGACAAACTCAACCAAACTGGAAACCTGCCTAGTGTACTGAAACTTGCGGTTGACATGACAAATGATGTAACAGTCAATGTTGATGTCGATGATGGATTAACAAATGGTGCATCAGGAATTCTGAAACACATCGAGTACAAAGGAACATCTAAGAGACCAGCCATTGTATGGGTGCTTTTTACCGATACAAACATTGGTAGCAAAAGAAGAAAGCAATACAAACATCTCTATTGTACAGATATTGATCGGCAATGGACACCAGTATTTGAAACAAAACGGACATTTCTTTATAACAAAAAAACTTACCAAAGAATCCAATTTCCACTTGCCCCAGCTGCAGCTAAGACTGTTCACAAAGCGCAAGGCGCCACAGTTGATGAACTTGTTGTAGATCTAAGCTCCAGTTATAAGCTCCAGCTCCATGTTCATTATGTTGCACTGTCACGAGTTCGCAAATTAGCAAACGTGCACATTCTTGACTTCAATGAGAAAGCATTAAAAGTGGATGAAAAGGTACACCAAGAAATGGAAAGGCTTTACAAGAATCCACTTCAGTTGTGTTATACACCTCTGTACAGTATTGACAACTCTCAGGTAAAACTACTGTTCAACAATGCTAGATCCCTGCATTTACATATAGACGATATCAAGAGTGACCCAAATATACAGAATGCAGACTTAATTGGAATTTGTGAGACACGTCTTGTAAATACAGACAGAGCTGATCAGTATGACCTGCCAGGGTTTCAAACGTACAGATTAGATGAAGCTCGGCCATCGAACATGACCAGACCATTTTATGGACTAGTCGCATACATAAAGGATGCTATAACTGTGAAGAAGATCAATTCTCACATCTATGATGACGTTGAATTTATCTTCATAAATGCACAAATCAAAAGAAATGATGTTCTAGTTATATTCATCTACAAAACACCAAAACTGTCAAATTTACAACTAGAACATGTTGTACGCAACAATATCCAGCCATTCATAAATACACAGAAACCGACTTTCTTTCTTGGAGATTTTAATATGAACTTGCTGGAGAAAGATAATACATTTGTACAATTCATGGAACAGGAATTAGCACTTACCCAGTTAATCAGTGAACCTACAACTGTAAATGGGACATTACTCGACCACATCTACACCAATGAAAAGAGTGTGCAGGCTGGCGTAATACCTACTTACTGGTCTAACCATGGACTTGTATTCTGTGCATTTACATCCGTTCATTGAAAGTCATCTCCAACATATTTCTCACCAAATCGGACAACAATCACAAATGAAAATAGAATGAATTTCTACACGAAAGCAAGAACGAATTCGAGCATACTAGAAATTTACTATATGAATTCTAATACATAGATAATTCTAAGCATCTACTCCCTTAATCCATAATCAGACGTCCAATAAAGGGTCCCCGTTCATAGCCAATGACCAAAATCAGTGTGATTTGTCACTTTTGAGCACCAGATTAAAAATGTGTAAAATACGGACAATTTACACTGACTCGAGGCTCCTGGCACATACTTCAAGCCAGTCCTTGAGTTACGCTCTACCAATGTCCATGGGTGGCCTGCATGGGCATCTCCAAGATGCCTTGACTTTGATGCCTTCAAATGGGTATCGTGAAGAAGAGATAGAGATCACCAGGATGCTCTGACGAGGTGTCGATTCCTGTACTTAATCGTTGGAGTGTCTTCTGACAAGTAAGTACAAACATTCCTTTTATTCTATTATGTCACCAACATCAGGTACTTCCCATACAGTTCATTGCAATTTTTTTATTCCGTCTTCAGTAATGGTAAGTTATAGCCAGAAAAAAAAGTAAAAGATAATTATTCCCTTCTCAATCAGTGACATGTCGTACATGAATCGGTAGCGAAAAGTGGGACAAGTTCCATAGTCTAAACCAATACATAACAGCGTTTATTTTTTTACAAATTCCAGGGAACTAACAGATTTTTTTTCAAATTTGGTACACAGGTCAGTATTGCAGTCTATTTATGCAACATGTGTTTTTAGTCCCATTTAAAAATTTAATATGTATCTTTCTCTCAGATATATGACCCCCCAGCTACTTTCCAACAGGAAAACCTCATCCTGGGAAATCCTCTATCTCGATGTGTGTAACAGATGTCCGAGCCCTCCCCATTCAGCCGAGGCTTCTGACAGGAACCTATGTACTCCAGTCAAACAAAGCTGTGTTCAACCTGTTTGCTGTGGATCCAACCTGCCAGCTGTGCTCTGAACATCCAGTCTCGCATACATATCCTTGTCACGTGCGACATCCCTCAGGACACAAGAGACAAATTTCTTGCCCTGGTTTACAAAACTGTGTGCCGAGTGCCTCAAAGACCTTCGTGACATTGCAAGGGCTTCAGAGGATATGCTTTTATCATAGACCCTTCATCTCGTCTGGGCGACCCTGGGTATGTCGCAAATCTGATGGGTGTTCTTAGGCGATAGCTGTACACTCTTCATTATGAGAGAACTGAACTCTTCAACGCTCTGTGATGTCACCTGTAGCCTTTCACGTGCAATGCTCCAAATGACATTCAACACCTTCCCGCATATTCTACTTTACTTTTTATATGCCTTAATACCGCTTATGCCTGTGCTAGGGCCGTGTGATCATATCATCCAAGTTGCCACATGAACAGGTACAATAAAAGCATACCTGAGATACAACACATATTCTTGGTATGTGTTTTAAAATAGGTTAACCGGAAGACTATACTGTGAAGTCATGTGGCTCGGCACCTCTTCCCACTTCCCTTATATGTGTTGTAATTAATGGACTTTCAATTCTATATATATATGCATGTATAACATTCCTAGCATTGGAGGTGCTCCTGTATACAGAAGGAATCTACGGAGTATGTACTATGGCCACCTACCTGCCATCTTTAATTTCACAGTCAAACCTTGTTACCAGGCATTTCATGTCATCGTATTCGACAGGGTGACCTCGACATTATGTTTTCTCAATAAATCTATATTGAACAACAAATTGTTTCTGTTTATATGTTGGGTAACAGCAGACCTACTTTGTGTCTTAGTAACAATGGACAAAAGATCCTCTTGTTATTAGCTTACAATTGTCGGATAATGGTGGGCGCCAAGATCCTTCAGGATCTCTCGTTATATATTGTAGATAGCCAGCAATCGAATAGGATTGTTTAATAGCGAGCGGAGCGCGGCCGCTTGCGAAGCAAGCTCTATAGGTATTGTGTAGACGTGCATATATGAAGCAAAACATAGCAAAATTTAATGAAAACAAAGCAAAATAACAACAACAACCGATATCCCTTGAACGAAAAAACGGTGATTTCCGTTTCCGGCACCCATGGAGAAATTGCATGCCGGGACAAATTACCCGTGATGAAGGCTTAAAAGAAGGAAAACATAATGCCTATAGCCTAGCTGGCATGTCATTTTTCGAAAGGATTCCAATTTATGAATAATTATACACAGATGAAAATAACTACAGACTAAAAATGATTCGTTATGCGGCTTTCGCCCTTGTCGAAGATGTCCGATGCAAAACGCAGACCACGTGACCAAGAGTTCGATCAAAAATGTTTCGCAGCGAAGCGGCACTCAAAACGGTGCACATCTTTCGACAAATTTAGTTCTATGGCAGGCAAAACCTGCATAAAATTCATATCTATGGAAAGCTTATTTATTGCGTTTTTTAGATCTGATGTATCGTGTAAATACGACGAAGCATTTGATAGAAAATAAACATTAACGACGTAGTCGTGGTTGTAAAACCAAGCCATTCAACATTGCCAAGAATGTTGATTTCGCCGAGGTCCGCGTGAAAGGGTCCTACTATTCATCGTCCATTCACGCCCAGGCGTACGCCCAGTCAAGTCCAGTGGCGTACAACTCACGTCCACTAAAGTTCAGTAGAAAAAAGATAACCGCCCAGGCACGCATCCAGCCACCAGGGACGTCTAGTAGCAAATGCCATGTCCAGTGGAGATAACTGTACACCCAGCATTTGAAAATTGTGATTTTGCGATTTAAGTTTAAAATTTGAATTAAAACCACTGAGTTCGAAAACCTATTTATGATCATTCTAACTTCATTGTTAATTTTAATTTCGAATTGCAATTTCAGTTTTTTAAATGAAATTTCAGTTTTAATTGAATTTGATCAAGATTAAAGTAAAATTATTTGTAAATACTTGAATTTAAATTTGAATATAATTCTAACTTGAAATTAAAATTTGATTGTTGAAAAAAAGTTTGAAGAAAACATTTCATATGGACTGAAGTCTAGAACTAATTTTTGAGTTCACCTCAAAATCAAATTAGTTCAAAATTGTCCCTAACCTGAAGCTAGGGAGAGTATGTTTCAATTTAAACTTTCAAAGTTTACATTTAAAATTAATAATGAACTTTTAAAAAATTCCTGAAACTTCAGTATGTTTTATAAACTAGACACCCTCCGATAATACCTGAAAATTGCACACCAGAGATAGGCCTACATATATTTTAAAATTTATTTATGGCAATTTATTTGTATGTCCACATTTTAATGACATGGGAACCGTACCCCAGTTACAGATGAGGGGGAGGAGGAAGCCCCCGGGCCGCCCCCTCTATATATTTTTGCTATCCCTAAGGCTAGAGTCCTGAAAATTACCACACTATATCTGTGGGTCAAGCTCTACCAATAAAAAAATGTGAAAACAAACCAAAGAAAAAAAAAAAAAAAGATTGCCACCATGATGACGTCGCAGTGACGTCATTTTCAAAACATATTTTTAGTCATATTACCCCCCCCCCATGCCATTCCCCATTATAGACACAAATGAATTTTAAATATCAATATCCAATATGGTTAATTATGGTTTTCATGTCTTGTTTATCTATAACTTTATAGATTATATATTATAATCATAGCCATTACAGGTTGTTTCTGTCCATTATAAAATTATTCATTAAAATATGTAATTATAATCATTCTATCAATTCCTTAAATTGATTTAAAATGTAAAAAGAACAATATCCCAATGTTGATAACAGACAATGAAATGATTTAGTCGATCGGTTTCACAGTCGCACATAGAACTATCTTAACATATCTGGTAAATCTAATTGATTGTAAATGTTTGCAAATATTGTTTCCATTTGGCAGATAAAGTAGTAGTTCGTCTTTATGTTCAGATCTGTCTATTAATCAAGATCTATTCTTTTCAATCTCAACTTTTGAACATGACTATTACAAGGACATTTAGTTTGGTTAAATGGAACCTACTCCACCAAGGTTTTACATATTGTGTGTACAATAAAATTAGAATTGAATAGAGTTCCATCAGTAATAAGACTAATTTTGACAGTATATATGTGACGTAGATTTTTTGTCTGATAATTAAAGGAACAGGATTGTTCTTATTAATAGGACTTTACAATAAAGCTGCCTTATGACAGAATATAACATCATAGCCACCTGGAACTGTGACAGGAAATCATAGAACCAGATAGAATTTGGACAATTAAATATTTGATCGAATCTAATAAAATTAAATCCTATCTGCTCCCCAATTTGGATATGTCGCCTACATAGCGACATATATGATTGGGGAGCATTGATAGGATATTAATTTATTAAGATTGATATTTGATCCTTCAATATTTCGATGGGGGCTCAAACCAAGAAGTGAGCGGTACATGTATCAGCATTTGTGAACCCAGTAAAAATGTTGATATTTGCCTGGAACTGTTCTGGCACAGGGAATGCCAGTGGTGGGTGGTAAATTAAGTTCTGCCTTTGTCCGGGGTTGTTTTGAATTGCTGGCTATATCTAAAGAGCTGGTTTTTACTATGATGAGGACAAGCATTTTACATTTGTTTCCTCAAGTGAGCCAGATGATTATTTCTTCTCTATTATAAATTCTGTCACATTTATGATCCAGGCTATGTCGATAAATTCTAGACAACAACAGTACCACATGGATTGTATTTGCTGTAAAGTTCTACATGAACTGACTTTCAAACAAACCATCGGTTTTGATGTAAGCATATGCATGAAATATTTGTTCAGTGTAAAATACTCTACAAAACGTGAACAGGAACAAGGAGGCCAAGAAGTTGAAGCAACTCTATCTGCCCATATCTGCTCCTGTGATGGATATGGGCAGATCAAATCAATGGAACCCTCTTTAGATTTCATCCATTTCAAATATTAGCTGTGTGAAACAAGAAATTATGCGAATGAGTAATACAAGTGCAAGTCCAATTGTGTTAATTTAGAGCTGGTGGAAAACTTGATATGAATAGGCAAAGCCAGAAACGAGAGGAAGAAGTATTTCTCCGCTCGCTTCTAGGCTTTGCCTATTCATATTATATTTATAATGAAGAAGCTTCTCTGATTCTTCTAGTTTGTTAATGTAGTATTCGATATATTTATCTTTTAGTTTATCTTTTACTTTTTTTTGATACGTGTTTGGATTTGGAATGGTAGCAACAGAGATCTTGCTCGCTACGATTGTATTTTGTCATCAGTGTACAATATTTGCTACAAAATTTGAGACACTTTGAATGGAGGCGTTTGGTGGTTTAACCCTGTCTGTCAGGTTTCTACAGTAATATTCTGTTGCGTCTGCAAGTAGTAGCATAAGGACCGTTCGATATGGATTGGTGTCAGTGCGCATGAGCGAGAAAAAAAATGGGGCGGTATTGGGGCGGTGTGCGCAGGAGTGTTGTGCGCAGGTATGACGTCACTTCCGGTCTGGATGAATGGGGCGTGACCTTGGGAGCATGTATTTCTCCGCGGTGATGCGGTCTGGCGGTGATGCGGTCTGCCTCCGCGGACCGAAAGTAGTCCCAAAACCGTGGGTTTTCGTGAGAATGTTCGGCAATCTGTAGGGACCACTAGTGGACCGATTGGGTCGAGTGAGGTATCAAAGTCAAGTATACGTAAAGGGGCATCTGATGGGCTGGGTGTGAGGTTAAAATATCGTCATTCTGCGCATGCGCGGTGGACAAAGGGTATGGAAATAGACGTTTTGGGGTCTAGGTGGGCCACTAATGGTCCGATGGAGTCGAGTGAGGTATCCATGTGAAGCATTCGTGATGGAGCATCCGCCTGTCGTTTGTCGACGTTCTGCGCATGCGCGGACAGGGAATTGTGGGAAAAGGGTATGGAAATAGACGTGTTGCGGTCTAGGTAGACCCATAATGGTCCGATGGAGTCGAGTGAGGTATCAATGTGAAGCATATGTGAAGGAGCATCCGACGGGGTGGATGTGACGTTACACTGACGTAATTCTGCGCATGCGCAGTAGACCAAGGGTATGGAAATAGACATTTTGGCGCCGACATTGGTCACTATGGGTCCGATGGAGTCGTATGAGGTCTTATGTTAAAGCTCTCGTGAAGCAGCATCTGACTCATGGTTCGCCCGTGTTCAAGATTCTGCGCATGCGCAGTCTGGTCGTAGTATAGAAAGTAGGCATTTTGGGGATGCGTGGGGGTGTGTTTGACCAACCACTATGGGTCCATGGTTGTGGTTGGGTGGTGTGGGTTATTCGCACAGACGTCACTTCCGGTTTCACTAAAACTACCTCCGAACCCAGAAGAGTTCCAATGTTCCCGTGGACGTAGGGTCCGGATTTTCAACATCCGGGTTTTCCCCGGCCCGGCCGCAGCGCGCGCGCTCGGGTTTTCCGGCCGCACGCGCGCGCGGGTTAAAGGGAAGTTTCGGAGGTGTGCAAGGGCACTATATCACATCGGGGTATATATTCCATCCAAGTATAGCGGAAAGCGGTTGTTGTGAATAACAACAAGTTCAGCAAGGTTTATACAGTTTATTATCCCCCAATGTTACATCATACTCAGGCTGGGGCAGCCGCCCTGGGTATGTTTAGTATGTTCACAGCAAAACAAATTGAAATATCAAACATCATGTTTTATTATTTAACGCACCGTCACATTAGGTACAAGTGTTTACTGAGCTCAAGTCAACGATCAGCATGTAGACATAGCGAGTATATACGGCATGTTATGCTATTCATCAGTGCAAGGGTGACGCATTCAGTCGATGGGGGTGGTCGGTCAGCTTGGTAACGAAGAACGTAGCATTGGTGACCCTCTCTACGACCCATTGTGTATTGGGGCGTTGACGATGTGCCCATCTCAAGGGATCCACGGTGTCCAGTTTCTCCAGCATCGTCTCTAACGACGCCCGGTTAATGATGGTGAACGGTTGGTCAACCACATGGCTGTTATTACTGGCATAATAATACCGTAACTGTTCCGTCTTTTTGTGACGTAAGATGTACCCGAAAGCGACATTCAATCTGAAGACCGTAGCTTGGTCATTGAAAATGGCCTCCACGTATAGCTGCGTAGACGGGTGAGGTCGGTCAGTGGGAAATTGTAGATATCTGGAATGGGGCGATCACGGTGGAAAACGTGCCGTATCATGGGCCATTGGCGCCGATAGATGTCATTCACTGGATGGGCGTCCTGTAACAGATCGCTCAGCATCCGACTGGACTCATGGTTCGTCCGTGATCAAGAGTCTGCGCATGCGCAGTCTGGTCGTAGTATAGAAAGCAGGCATTTTGGGGATGCGTGGGGGTGTGTTTGACCAACCACTATGGGTCCATGGTTGTGGTTGGATGGTGTGGGTTGTTCGCACAGACGTCACTTCCGGTTTCATTAAAACTACCTCCGAACCCAGAAGAGTTCCAATGTTCCCGTAGACGTAGGGTCCGGATTTTCAACATCCGGGTTTTCCCCGGTCCGACCCGTCCCGTCCCGGCCCGGCTCGCCCCGGCCGCAGCGCACGCGCGCGGGTTACCCCGGCCGCACCCCTGCGCGGCATCACCGGAAGTACGCCGGTGCATTTCGGATTATCCTAGGCCACTGATTGGCTACTTTCTCCACGGTGTTCAAAGCCAGTTTCACCGAATCTCCACATGTCTGTTATAGCCTTCATGCATCATGCTCATATAGAAAACACACAAGACAAGGTTTTTTTTGGTATTCGTGGGTATTCGGTCATGTCTTCCCGCACCTATAACCTCTATAGTTTTTTTCACTCTACTTGTTGCTCTTGTAACTTGTAACTCATCGTCCAAATTTTTGTGCTGGAATGCCCGCTCTTAATCTAGACCTAAACATGTACTTGGTCTGTAGGCTGATTTCATTGGCTCTCCATTTTACTGCAGTGCTCTTGCATTGTTTTCTGGACATTGATGGGTTACATTTGGCCCCATCCTAGGCCACTGATTGGCTAATACGGTGTTCAAGGCCAGTTTGACCGAATCCCCACATGTCTGTTATAGCCTTCATGCATTATGCTCATATAGAAAACACACAAGACAGGGTTTTTTGGGTGAGATCTCATTTTGTTTTTTATTCAACAATAACTAACAACAACAGCTTGAGAACAACCACGTGAAAACTGAAACCCAGAACAGGGGGCTTGTACATTGAAAGAACTTAAGCCCAGAACAGGGGGCTTGTAAACTGAAGCCCAGAACAGGGGGCTTGTACATTGAAAGAACTTAAGCCCAGAACGGGGCTTGTACATTGAGATGATGGGCGGCCCAGTCATATACGAGTACATCGCGGTCCTCGGCCTTGGGGTACTCGTCAAACATCTGTACGATGGTAGATAAGGTTCTTCCCCGGCATCGATGGTACAGGTAAAACAAGCAATATTGTCCGCACACGCTACTGGTCAGGCTTTGCAACGTTTCACTGTTCCAACACCACGTCTCTGTGTCTTGATCCATGAAGTCTGTTAAATCGGGATGGAGGGGTGGCAGGCCGTACGGGTCAAAGTATTCGCCCTGCTGTTCTGTCAAGTACACGGCCACCAAATGTTCACCTGGCCGATCCATCGGGTCCGTGTTGAGAACATAAGCAGCAGGATACATACGGTCTAATGGGAACACATCTCGGGCGAACACCCCTTGAAAGACCAAACGTGTCCCTGGGTCCTTCTCCAGCACGGTGGTTATCTGGTCTGTATTCATGTTAGGTGGCAAAGTCACACAGGACGTTGCGCGCCTTGTCCACTTGAATGATGTTGTCAAACTCGGCGTAGCAGATCACATTGACGGTGCTCCGGACGGCTCGTGCAAAGTGGATTTCCAACCGTAAATTGCCTTGCTTGGCGAGGGCCAGCTGATTGTCGTTCTCTAAGGTGGGGGTCAGATCGAAACAGAACAACGTGTATCCGTTCGCGTAGTCCTCCCGACTGATCATATTCCCTTCGTCCTGGTTGATTTGACCGGTGGCTGTAAACAGGCTCTGATAGGCTCGAATGAAATTCGCGCGCCCAAAGTTCGGTGTTAAGGCCGTGGCTGGGACCTGTGGTCCATCCACATGCAGGGCCACAAAATTGATGCCGAAATGTTTAAAGTCAAACGAGTTCTCTGGGTAGGCTCCGCTAAAACTGGTATTTTCCACACAGGCCAGGATCAATCGCTTGGGTAGTTCCCCCAGGAACAGGTTTTCTTTGTTGGCGCTCATATTTCCAGCAAACACAGAGAACACTTTGGTTAGCACACGTCGGATAGGGTACTGGGCTGGTTTTGTTTCCAAGGCTTTGAGGTGTCCCAATTGAACGGCTGGATTCGGTTTCACTTTTCGGACATACAGGACTGCGTCTTGGATGACAATCTTATATTCAGCTGCCTGCCCGTCTACGTTAGTGGCCATCAAGGCGAAGGTCAGAGGCGCCCGTATCAGTCGGATTTTGATGGGGATCTTGTTCAAGAGGTACCGGTCTTGCATGAAAATGTCTGCGTGCAATCGACCCATGAGATCCACCGAGACGCCGTTCGCGGTGAAAGCCTTCCGTTTGTTATATCCCGCATTGTCGTTCTCTGTGACCATGTGCTCGGCTGTGCCCTGGTAGAATAAAGCGGCTTTTTTAGCCTCTCGTCCATGCGACAACAGCGCCTCGATGTAGGCTCGATAGGGGTACGCGTTGGTCGAGTCACTGATGAGTTTGTCGCTGAGAAATATATCCACCTGTTGAAACATCGAGTGCAGCCAGAGATTCGTCGGGCCCACCGTTGCTTGGTCGACGATTCTGGAGCCATCTCCTTTGACGGCCTTGGCTTTCACATACAAGTATGTATGGGCTAAATCCACATAGGCCGTATCCGCATTACTGATGGTGAACTCGATGGGCCCTGTTTCGTTGATGCTGGAGAGCGGAAGATGCTCCACCCATAATCCTTGTTCGGCACTGGTCTGTGGGGGCGGGACGGTCCACAAATCAAATTCACTGTTGGTGGAGGGGCAGGACTCTGTGTGGATCAAGGACATGTTTAAGAAAAGATATCCTGGGTCTTCGATGTGCGCCGTCGCTGGGTCGGTCGTCGACTGGTGCGTGGTCTCGGTGGTGCAGGTCTTTTATTCCCTACGGTGCGTTGTGCTTTGGCGTCCAAGACGCCTCCCGCTTCTTTGGCCCGCCGTTTCAATGCTTCTTTGGGTGCCGTACCGCCAAGACATCACCGGCGACTTGCAGTCCACTGCGTACCGCTTGTTTGCCGATTGCTTTCACCCCACGCGTCACCAAGGGCAGGAACGTTTTGACGATGATCCTGAGTATGTTCCCCAGTCCATGTCCTCGTTGCATGCGTGCACCACTAAAGACGGGAAGGCCACCCGTGGCCTGTTGGGCATAATAGTCCATACAGCTGCGTGCATCGCACTCGTAAGGCACATTCATTATACAAAGTGGGGAGCACGTGCTTGTCGAAAATGAAGTGTCAGCACCACTTTTCCTCGTTCGAAGGCCACCGGTCGTCCCGTGTCATCTCTTATATCCACCGTGATAGTGTTGATGTCGGTTTGTCGTACGGGTAGGTATAGCATGTGAGTGAAACTGTGGGTAACTTGATCTCCATACGTCTTTTTAATGGGGACCACCCGTAACAGAGGTGTGTTGATATCGCCCACGATGTGGTTGTCGACCACGTCCGAGTAGACGTAGAGTCCGTACATACCCGACTTCATATCCATCGGGATCTGGCCTTGGTGGGCGGTGGGACCATCGAACGTCTGTAGATCGAAACCCAGCATTTGCTGTAGGATAGGACTCAGTACGACACTCACGTTGGCGGTGAGGATGAGCTGCGCCTTGTCGTTGTGTGCGTTGTAATCGAAGTCCACGTGATTCTTGAAGGGAAAGGTTTTGATGGGTTTTGAAACATTCGTGGCCTCCCGTAGAGCCTTATAATGCAACAGTCTTGTCAGCCCCTCCATGAGCTCCTTGGGAGTATCGTATTGGCCTTCGGGGAGGGTGAGTCGGGTGTCTTTGCCTTCATAGGTCACCTCGTACCACACTTCATTGGCACTCACGTTGTACCACGAGTAAGGGTATTGGATATCCACGAGGCCACATTTCCATCGTCCAGGTAAATGCAACGGTTGCGGTAACTGGGTGACGTACTTGGCCAAGGTGTTGTCAGGAAACACATCCAGCGAACTGTTACTGGGTAGGGTGAGGTAAAACATGGCGACTGAGCTGTCCTGCTGCTGCTGTTGGTTTTAATAGGTGTTCCAGGCCTTGGGCGGTTGTGTCCGGCGTCGTGTTCGTCGCGGTGACTTGCTACGTGTCACGGCTCTGGAGATGTGGGGTGTCCTGATCAAGGATGGTTTTTTAAAGGTCTGAAAAGAAGGTGCCCGTTGTGGTGGTGGTGTTTTGGGGGGTGACTCCGGTTCCCATTCGGCTTCCCAAGAAGGTAGTGGGTCACTCGGCGATTGCTGGGTCCGCTGCATAAAGGCCCAGCGGTGGGGATTCCCCACCAATTCCTGTGGTACATGCATGTCTTTCAAGCCTTGGGCGAAGACATCCCATCCTCGAGGATCCGTGTGCGACCTGCGTTGACGCATTAGGTCATTCACTAAATCTGTCATGTGGGTCCCGGGGACCACCTGATTCTGTACCAGGAGTTCGCCTTTATTATTCCAAGTCATGTTAGGATTCTGTTTCATCCGTTGTAATACCAGGCCAACTTGTTTCTTGAACGATGCAGGTACACTCTTCAGCACTTCGTCTTCGACCCACTGTGGGGCTGTGGGTGGTACCCCTGGTAATGGCAGCTGTTGGAGCGGTGCTGAGGTAGGCAGTGTGTCACGTGGTGGTGGTGGTGGTGCTGGGGTAGAGAGGGTTTTGTATTGGTCCATGAACGTCATGTACCGCTGAAGCGTCTCATTGTACCGTTGTACTTTCTCACTGTCGCTTAACCCCGGTCTTTGTAAGATCTGTTGCATCTCTTCATCGAGGGTGTTTATGGTCTTCACCGTAGGTGGGACAGGGTAGGGCGATTGGAGGTTTTGAAGGAACCGTGGTTCGACGAGGACCATTTTTTTCGTGTGGTTCATTGTCGGCCGAAGAGTCCACCCAATACTGGACCCAACACGGAAGCGGCCAACGGTGATAAGATGGCCCCGAGAAAGCCGCCTTTCTGTAACACCTTTTTCTTTTGTGTTTGAGAGACTCGCTTCTGGACTAGGGTTCGGAGACCTGTCTTATGCTTGGCCAACTTGGTCTTCTGAGCCGGAGTCAGTGGTACGTTGTCTTTTAACAGTTTGTGCCCGATCTCGCACAGACAGCGTACAAGGTCAGGGTCCGCACCTCGTACAATGGTTCGGACCAACTCGGGTGGGGCCGTCTTCAATACACGGAGCGTCGGGGCGTGCTTCCGTACTCGCGCATACATCATGTACAACTAATGCTAGAACCCACAGCTCTGCCCTTTTTATCTACCTCAGAGAACAGAGACAAAGTCAATCATGCTGTGGTATTAATTCTTTTTATTATCCCCATCATCAAACACACACACTTCAGCTGGGGGAGCCACTGTGGGTGTGTTTATACAGGTATGTATGAGGGTCTGGGTGACTGGGAGGTGACCTGGCAATATGATAGGAATGCATGTACTGACCTGCCTATGGGTTTTTTCCCGCCAGAATTTCGCTGACGTCCGTGTCTTTTCGTTGACGTCCGTGTCTTTTCGGTGACGTCCGTGTCTTTTCGGGTGTGTATGAGGGTCTTGAGGGGGTGACTGTATGTGGTGAGTTGTATGTTGTTTTTTTTTCGGTGACGTCCGCGCCTGCATCCGGGTACTTCTATGTAGGTGTATAAAGTGGGAATGTTGAGGGCATTGTTGCATTCATTGACCTGCTTGACCTGACCAGCCTGAGCCTGCCTGACCAGCCTGAGCCTATCTCACGAGAGGAGCTACTTGCCTCACCAGTGCAACTTCACCAGCCTATCTGACCATAGCAGCTACTTGCCTGACCAGCCTGAGCCAACAGTCATGGAACCATCTCATCGAGCTAAGCTTCTACAGCACCGTATTCGCCTCGTTGATGACCGATATGAGTGATCTGCTTATGATGGAAAACATAATCCTTAAACACGGTGTGGAAGATATCATGGCGGAGAAGACCTATATGGCACGAAACAGCATCAAGATGTTCATTTGCACAACTTGCCAGAAGCAGTTTACTCGCCTAGAAGATTTGCGACTGCACGAGTCCTCCATCCACAACGGCGCACGGTATACTTGTATAACCTGCGCACGATCATTTAATCGGGAGGATCATTTACTGCGCCACAACGCTCATTCCACGTGGGGACGACGGAACAATGTAATGAATGTGGTCACGGCATCATCGTTTGATTCATACCCCGTCTCTACGGTTTGGGCGGCAATTTCCCACTAAAGAGGCACCCAGGAGGGTCAGGCCCAGTGAAGATGAGCCCGGGGAGACGAATGCCACTGGTGATGCGATGACGGAGGGCCCGCCTATACCCACAGTTCAGAAGAGCCTAGATATCCAGCCAGTCCCTAGCATCACTGTTGCCAGTCATACGCCTGACGACATCGAACATTTTCTGGAAGATGCAGTGGATATTCCTAGCGATCTGTTACAGGACGCCCATCCAGTGAGTGACATCTATCGACGCCAATGGCCCATGATACGGCACGTTTTCCACCGTGATCGCCCCATTCCAGATATCTACAATTTCCCACTGACCGGCCTCACCCGTCTACGCAGCTACGTGGAAGCCATTTTCAATGACCAAGCTACGGTCTTCAGATTGAATGTCGCTTTCGGGTACATCAAACGTCACAAAAAGATGGACCAGTGACGGTATTATTATGCCAGTAATAACAGCCATGTGGTTGACCAACCGTTCACCATCATTAACTGGGCGTCGCTAGAGACGATGCTGGCGAAACTGGGCACCGTGGATCCCTTGAGATGGGAACATCGTCAACGCCCCAACACACAATGGGTCGTAGAGAGGGTCACCAACGCTACGTTCTTCGTTACCAAGCCGACCGATCACCCCCATCGGCTGAATGCGTCACCCTTGCACTGATGAATAGCATAACATGCCGTATATACTCTCTATGTCTACATGCTGATCGTTGACTTGAGCTCAGTAAACACTTGTACCTAATGTAACGGTGCTATAAATAATAAAACATTATGTTTTATTATATTATAATTTGTTTTGCTGTGAACATACTAAACCCAGCCTGAGTATGATGTAACATTGGGGGATAATAAACTGTATAAACCTTGCTGAACTTATTGTTATTCACGACAACCGCTTTCCGCTATACTTGGATGAAATATATACCCCGATGTGATATAGTGCCCTTGCACACCTCCGAAACTTCCCTTTAACCCGCGCGCGCGCGTGCGGCCGGAAAACCCCCGCGCGCGCGCTGCGGCCGGGCCGGGGAAAACCCGGATGTTGAAAATCCGGACCCTAGGTCTACGGGAACATTGGAACTCTTTTGGGTTCGGAGGTAGTTTTAATAAAACCGGAAGTGACGTCTATGCGAACAACCCACACCACCCAACCACAACCATGGACCCATAATGGTTGATCAAACACACCCCCACGCATCCCCAAAATGCCTGCTTTCTATACTACGACCAGGACAAACACGGACAACCCATGAGTCCAGTCGGATGCTGCTTCACGAGAGCTTCAAAATAAGACCTCATACGACTCCATCGGACCCATAGTGACCCATGTCGGCGCCAAAATGTCTACTTTCATACCCTTGGTCTACTGCGCATGCGTAGAATGATGTCAGTTTTACATCACATCCACCCCGTCGGATGCTCCTTCACATATGCTTCGCATTGATACCTCACTCGACTCCATCGGACCATTAGTGGCCCACCTAGACCCCAAAACTTCTATTTCCATACTCTTTTCCCACAATTCCCTGTCTGCGCATGCGCAGAATGTTGAAGACGAACGACACACTAGTCCAGGCGCATGCTCCCTCACGGGAGCTTCAAAATAAGAACTCATACGACACCATCGGCCCATTAGGGGCTCCCCTAGTTCCCAACACGTCTATTTTCATACCCTTCTCCCACAATTCCCTGTCTGCGCATGCGCAGAACATCGAAAACGAACGACACGCTAGTCCAGGCGGATGCTCCTTCACGAATGCTTCCCATTGATACCTCACTCGACTCCATCGGACCATTAGTGGCCCACCTAGATCCCAAAACGTCTTTTTCCATACCCTTTTCCCACAATTCCCTGTGTGCGCATGCGCAGAATGTGGACAACGGGAGAAAGACTAGTCCAGGTGAATGCTCCGTCACGAATGCTTCACATCGATGCCTCATACGACTCCATAGGGCCACTAGTGGCCCACCTAGACCCCAAAACGTCTATTTCCATACACTTTGTCCACCGCGCATGCGCAGAATGACGATATTTCAACCCCACACCCAGCCCATCAGATGTCCCTTCACGAATGCTTCATATTGATACCTCACTCGACCCAATCGGTCCAATAGCGGTCCCTACAGATTGCCGAACATTCTCACGAAAACCCACCGTTTGGGACTACTTTCGGTCCGCGGAGGCAGACCGCATCACCGCCAGACCGCATCACCGCGGAGGAATCTATGCCCCCATGGTCACGCCCCATTCACCCAGACTGGAAGTGACGTCATACCTGCGCACAACACTCCTGCGCACACCGCCCCATGACCGCCCCATTTTTTATTCTCGCGCATGCGCAGTGAGGCGAATCCATATCGAACGGTCCTTATACTACTACTTCTACTATAGACGTTTTGGGGTCTAGGTGGGCCCCTATTGGTCCGATGGAGTCGTATGAGGTATCAATGTGAAGCATTCGTGAAGGAGCATCCGACGGGATGGGTGTGACGTGGAACTGACGTCATTCTGCGCATGCGCAAGCAGGAATTGTGGGAAAAGGGTATGGAAATAGACATTTTGGGGTCTAGGTGAGCCCCTAGTGGTCCGATGGTGTCGTCTGAGGTCTTATTTTGAAGCTCTCGTGGAGGAGCATCCGACTCTGCTAATGGTTCGTCCGTGTTCAAGAGTCTGCGCATGCGTAGTCTGGCCGTAGTATAGAAATCAGGCATGTTGGGGGTGCGTGGCAGTGTGTTTGACCATCCACTATGGGTCCGTGATTGTGGTTTGGTGGTGTGGGTTCTGCTCACAGACGTCACTTCCGGGTTTCACTAAAACTACCTCCGAACCCAGAAGAGTTCCAATTTTTCCCTTACACGTAGGGTCCGGATTTTCAACATCCAAGTTTTCCCCGGCCCGGCCGCAGCGCGCGCGCACGCGTTATCCGAAAAGTGTGCAAGGGCACTATATCACATCGGGGTATATATTTCATCCAAGTATAGCGGAAAGCGGTTGTCGTGAATAACAACAAGTTCAGCAATGTTGAAACAGTTTATTATCCCCAATGTTACATCATACACAGACTGGGGGAGCCGCCCTGAGTATGTTTAGTATGTTCACAGCAAAACAGATTGAAATATCAAACACCATGTTTTATTATTTAACGCACCGTCACATTTAATATTTGCTGAGCTCAAGTCAACGATCAGCATGTAGACATAGAGAGTATATACGGCATGTTATGCTATTCATCAGTGCAAGGTTGACGCATTCAGCCGATGGGGGTGGTCGATCAGCTTGGTAACAAAGAACGTAACATCGGTGACCCTCTCTACGACCCATTGTGTGTTGAAACGTTGACTATGTGCCCATCTCAAGGGATCCACGGTGTCCAGTTTCTCCAGCATCGTCTCTAGCGACGCCCGGTTAATGATAGTGAACGGCTGGTCAAACACATGGCTGTTATTACTGACGTAATAATACCGTAACTGGTCCGTCTCTTTGTGACGTAGGATGTACCCGAAAGCGACATTCAATTTAAAGACCGTAGCTTGGTCATTGAAGATAGCTTCCACGTAGCTGCGTAGAAGGGTGAGGTCGGTGAGTGGGAAATTGTAGATATCTGGAATAGGGCGATCACGGTGGAAAACGTGCCGTATCATGGGCCATTGGCACCGATAGATGTCACTCACTGGATGGGCGACCTGTAACAGATCGCTAGGAACATCCACTGCATCTTCCAGAAAATGTTCGATGTCGTCAGGCGTATGACTAGCAACAATAATGCTAGGGACTGGCTGGATATCTAGGCTCTTCTGAACTGTGGGTACAGGCGGGCTCTCTGTGATCGCATCACCAGTGGCATTCGTCTCCCCGGGATCATCTTTACTGGGTCTGACCCTCCTGGGTGCCACTTTAGTGGGAAGTTGTCGCCCAAACCGTAAAGACGGGTCATGAATCAAACGCTGATGCCGTCTTAACTGACTGGGTCGTTTGAAGAGTTGATCACATTCATTACATTGTTCCGTCGCGCCTTCGTGGAATGAGCGTACGTGGCGCAGTAAAGGATCCTCCCGATTAAATAACCGTGCATAGGTTATACAAGTATACCATGCGCCGTTGTGGATGGAGGACTCGTGCCGTCGCAAATCTTCTGGGCGAGTAAACTGATTCTGGCAAGTTGTGCAAGTGAACATCTTGGTGTTGTTTCGTGCCATATAGATCTTCTCCGCCATGATATCTACCCCCATGTGTTTTGTGATTATGTTTTCCAGCATGGGCAGATCACATATATCGGCCACATGCTGCATCTCATCAACGAGGCGAATACGGTGCTGTAGAAGCTTAGCTCGGTGAGATGACTCCATGACTGTTGGCTCAGGCTGGTCAGGCAAGTAGCTGCTATGGTGAGATAGGCTGGTGAGGTTCAGGCAAGTAGCTCCTCTCGTCAGATAAGCTCAGGCTGGTCAGGCAGGCTCAGCCTGGTCAGGTCAAGCAGGCCAATGAATGCAGCAATGCCCTAAAAATTTCCACTTTTATACACCTACATAGAAGTACCCGGATGCAGGCGCGGACGTCACCGAAAAGACACGGACGTCACCGAAAAGACACGAACGTCACCGAAAAGACACGGACGTCACCGAAAAGACACGGACCTCAGCGAAATTCTGGGGAAAAATCCCACAGACAGGTCAGTACATGCATTCCTATCATGTTTCCTACAGGTTCCTCCAGCGTGGATGTGTTGTGATGGAGGGGCTAATAAAAGGATTGACCTGTAATCTTTGTTGTTGTTGCTCTCTTTTTGGACTAACCAATCAGAATAGTACGTATCACGGTCTAGATTCGTAGAGCTACGTCTAGGCGCGCATGTGTGACATGGTCTATAAAACACGTCCCTCTGCATACCACACCCACATTCCTACGGCTACAGAGCCATGACGGACACCCATCCCTATGCGACTCGCATTTTACAGCATGCGACCGTGGTTAATTCACACACGGGTTACCGAGCAGTGGTTCGGTCCATGTTTGCAGATGGCGACGACAACGAGGGGCGACGCCAGATCCTGAAAGAGTTCACAGAAGCGGTCCTCGACAGAGTGCACACGATGGAGAGGTGTGCTATCACTCACCACTACTGGACTCTGACAGCCATCCTTGATGCCCGGGCTATCGACCACGAGCGCTCACGCCGGAACCAGCGACGGCTCGTTGGCCTAGTAATGGTCTGTGCCCTCTTGACCCTGGCGCTGTGGCATTGACAGTGGGACCTGATCATAATTACGAGGGTCAATCACAGTGTGCGTCATTCCCCGATCGTCATTGGGTCAATCATGTCACCGAGGCACCTGACCATAAATACGAAAGACAGTCAAAGTGTGTGTCATTCACCGTTCGTCACTGGGTCAACCATGTCACCAGTCCTACGCGGCATCCTTCCCCTTACAACCCGGGTGGGGTTACACGTCTATGAAGATAAAGTCACCCTCGTGGAATACCGTGGAGATGTATGCTGGTCGCGCGCTGAGACCGTATCGAATACGGTTACGCTACACCGTGACGGCTGGACCAAATTTAAACGGGTGTTGAGTGGTGAGCTCGAGGGAAACCTCATCCACATAGTCAATGTCATCTACGTACACCGTGGACCCTTCTTCCCACGCCTGGGCCTTTACCAAGACCCTACGCGAGGCTTCACCCTAGACCCCGGTCAGCCCAGTGACATGACCACCCGATCCTTTGATCTCACGGGGTTCTCCCTATAAATACGAGAGACAGTCAAATCTGGGACCATTCACGTACTGACCATGACGGAGCGTATCTCAGCTTGACCCCCGAGGTTTTCCTGCCTGTTTATGCGGATAAGGTCGATATCATGTAGGAGGTGGGAGACATCTGTGATGCGGACCCTACACAACCGTGCCCGGCTCACATTCGTTTGTCTCGGGAGGGCTGGACCAAATTCAAACGGGTGTTGTCTGGTGAACTGGACGGCGACCTCATTCACTTGTGTCACGATGTGTACATCCGACGCGCCCCCTTCTTTGCTCAATTGGCTCGGCTAGATGGGGGTACAGTGCATTTTACCCTTCACCCTGATCTATGGCCTGCATTGGAAGATGTCGTGGTAGATGTGGATCAAGTGCTTACGGAGTAAGATCGGTCATCAGACGAGTTGGACAATGTACTGGCAGAAGCCAACGAAGAAAATCAGGAACAAACTCCGGGCCATGATATACCCGTTATAAATAAACGATAGAGCCAGGGTCCATCATCATTTGTCACCATGAAGAGCTGGGAGAAGGTGTTGGATAACTTATACTACAGTCCCGACAGTCCGGCGGCCTATAGTGCAATGACGGCTCTCTATCGAGCGGCCAAACCCCAGGGGATACAACGTGCTCAAGTCCGAGATTGGTTAAGAAAACAAGACACCTATACCTTACATTGAGCTGCCCGTCGCCATTTTCTACGGAACCGGGTCATCGTGGGAGGACTAGATGCCCAATGGCAAGCGGATTTGGTCGATATGAGCGCCTTTGCCAAACACAACGATGGGAATCGGTATATCTTGACGTGCATCGATATCCTGTCGAAGTATGCGTGGGTGGTACCCATCCGGACGAAAACGGGGGCGAATCTCATAGCGGCGTTCAAGGACATCTTCAAGACCGGGCGCAAACCCATGTATTTGCAAACCGACGAAGGCACGGAATTCCTCAACAGACCGTTCCAACAGTTTCTGAAAGCCCAGAAGGTGTTTTTCTTCCATACGTACAACGAGACAAAGGCTTCCGTGGTGGAAAGGTTCAACAGGATATTCAAAGGCCGCAGGTATAAATATTTCACCTATAAGAATACAAGGCGGTACATCGATGTTCTCCCGAAACTTGTGAGTGGTTACAATCGAGCCTATCACCGGAGTATAGAGAGAGCCCCCATTACCGTGACCCAACGCAATGAAGCCCAAGCCCGGCGTGTCTTGTATCCCAGGCAATCGCAGCGAACGACGAAGGAGGTGTACAAGGTCGGGGACCCTGTACGGATCAGTAAATTACAAGCGTCTAGTCCGTCATTCATAATCCAGCCGTCGTCCATCAGAGAATATCCGCGTCCATAATCCAAAGACCTATTCCACATTCCATATAACAGTATTAACACCAATTCAAAAAGACAATCATAGTATACATAAACATAGGCTTGTTTCCTGCAAGAGAGAAGCGGTCAACAGTATTCAATGATGCCGTCAAGACATCATGATGTTCCAAAAATATCAAATCCGTATCGCTGATCAGTATTCTTAATCCATAATATTCGTAGTAAAGTCGTCATCTAAAGAATGATGTATCTCAGTCACGCTTTGATTGTGACTGTTCATATGAGTACCATGAGGATCTTGAAGTACATGGGTTCATACGGCCCCTAGCCCCGGGTTAAGCGGAATTAGACACAAGTTACGAAACGTAGCGCCATAGATCTTGCACGCTACGTTCGTATTTTGCTATCAGCATGCGATATGTATCGCCAAATTTGAGAAACTTTGAGTGGAGGCGCTTGGTGGAATAGCCCTGTTTTATAAGTTTCTGCAACAATGTTTTGTGACGTTGATTAAAATCATCACATTTAACACAGGATCTAGCAAATGCTACTAAGCGAGATATGTATACGCCATATGCAGGTCCCACTGGAATATTACTATCCAGAAAGGGATAGTTTACGATGTCGAAATTGTAATCATCTCTTTTGTCATAAAGTCGACGAGAGAGAATGCCCGCTACATTTTTATAGAGATAGAGATAGAGATCTAAATAAGATGTGCCTGTAGGGCTATCTGTAGTTTCCTTCAAATCCAGTGAAGGTGGATATATATCCTTCACTGCGTCATTTATATAGCAATTATCCACAGCGAGAAGATCGTCTAAATAGCGTTTGTTGAATGAGAAGGAACGGACTTTGAATGGATCGGTTTTTGAAAGCGCCTGCATATAGTCATATTCATAAGAGAACAGAGACAGGTCAGCCAACAGGGGTGCACAATTAGTACCCATTGGAATACCTATATGCTGCTGATATATTGTGTTGCCAAATTCCTACGAAGTAGGCTACGGATCGCAAATTGTCCGGTAATGAGTGAGTCAGTCAGTCAGTCCATCCGAATCCTTTCGTCGGCAAAATAAGGAGAACCGTTGACATTAGAACCTTGATTTTTGGCATGAACGTGCATTAGGGCATTGTTACCAGCAAGTTCTGATCTGAAATAATTCTGATTAAAATTAGATTTATAATTAACACTTCAGTATATTGTTATATATATGTAAGCTGTAGCCTGTAACGTGTATCCTGTTTCACATCCAAACATGTCATCATTGCCAAGAAAACTGTGGTCCGTTTTGCTCCAGCGTTTTATCGCATTTAATGACTAGGCCTATCAGTTACTCTCCGGCTAAAAATACCCTACTGCATATACCCTCAAAAATTCAGCGCTGTTTGCACAACGAAGTTGAGGTGGTTTAACGTTTATCATAAAGAAAATCACCGATCAACTGCCATAGAATATAATGTGAAACAAGGAAACCGGAATAGTACATTCATCAGATTGCCGATACCCAAAATGTGTTGTCTCATATATCTAGATAACAACGTGATGTAGAGACGCCATTTATTCGTCTTTGTACCGGTTATGCTCAGGAGAATCACATAGAATCATTATTATCTTGTGCATAGAAGGTGTTGGTCTCGAGTTGAATTACCGTAAACTACATAAATGCTACCTTTCTATACTATAGTACTATATATAAAAATTTGGTGTATTGTTGGGAAAATAATGTGATTTAAAAAGTTGTTTTGATCCTGGACAAGGGCACTAAAAACCACTAAAGAGATGTAGATGTATTTTCACACGTAAAGCTTGAAATCTAGTGAACCTATATTATTCAATCTGTTTCCTTTAAAAAAAAAATGTAAAATTAAATCGGTGATCGTTATTTATTTTGGAATGAAGGCGCATTAGGAGACTGTTACCAACAAGTTCTGAGCTGACCTATTTTTGATGGAAATTTCTGGTGATTTTTGATGAAAATCAGTGGCGATTCTGACTTGGGCGGTGCCCATCTTAATATAGGCAGGATTTCAACTGGGGGTGGGGATTTCCAAGAGTTCAGTTCGCGTTCGAGTCCTAATGCCTACTGTACTTCGTAGGTCCTGTGACGTTAGTCACACTGCTCATGTTTCACATAGATATTTTTAATGACAAATTCAAGCAACTCTATAAACAAAGAAACATCCCATGAATGATATCACTTGTATGTAGTCGAGCTAAAGAATGCTTTATGGCTTCCGACATTAATATATCTACGATCAGTTTTCTTGAACACAGATACTATTAATGAACTTAGACGGTCAATAAGGTCCTGATGAGGATTGTAGTATAGAGAGTCGAGAAATCCCATGTGGATACATGTCTGTACGGTATGTGACCTTTAGCATCAAGCTCTTCCGTAAGACATTTGAGTTTTTCAATATCCACATACATTCAATGCCAGAGTTCTTAGAAATAATGGCGCAATACCTTTCCCAAAATGCTTTTACCTCCTGAAGGGCCCTCGTCAATAGGGTTGAAAGAAGCTTGGTGGTGCAGCTTCTAGAACCAGCTATGAATCTAGCTTTGTATGGTGGTTTATGCATTTTGGAAGTCCAGTATATTTTTGGTATGTCGTTATGATTAGTTGAAAGATAAATACCTCTTTCGCTGAGAAAGTTTCTGTGATTGTTAAATAAATGTTCCAGAGTAAATGCAGTTTGGGAGTAAGTAGACGTATTTGATGAAGATATGTCTACACTCAATTCTTTAACCAGCACCTGGTAATAGTAATATTTACATATGAATATTATATTATTCGGAGCTTTGTCTGCTGGGACTATGACGAATTTACTCTGGAGATTTGCTAGAACTTCTTGCGAATTGAGGTTTCTCAGTACTTGTTTTGCTTAGGGAAGAGTACTTCTGTCAATAAGGCGGGTTGTTTCAACGACCTTGCTCTTGGTGAGGTCCAGCCAATCAGCGAGTACTGTAGGTTCAACTTTCTCTCGCTTAGACCAATCAATAACGTACTGTTCTAATGCAGACAGGACTATCTTCTGGTCGGCCTTCAGATTATTCTTCTTGGCTCTCTATATTTAGGTCCTTTCATCAGGAGTAATTTCAGATCATTATCACTCACCACATCAAGGTCACCAGTCACAATGTGTTTGCATGGTGTACAGATAAAGTTCGACAATTCACAATCACAACTATAGCCTCCTGACGTGTATAAGTTCCAGTCAAACCCCTTGACAGCATTGGAGTAATTTAATATTTTGGTGGCTATAGATTTAGTATACTTATATGAAATGCAGGGAGGTTCTGTGAACTTGAAATAGTTTGGTACAGCGTTGCGTACCTCTGGATCATTCAGGATTCGAGGTAAATTAATGATGTCCAGTCCTTTATCTAAGTAGTTGAGTTTCAAGAAAAGACTATCTTGAGATGTTTCGATTATGTTCACTGGACGATACAACCGAAAATACGCTATATCTTGACATACTTTACTGATTTTTGATGGTATTATATTTCCTGAAGACGCAGATTGTTGTATATCTTTGGCTATTTGATTTAAAGCTCTCAGAGGTAATGCATACAGAACTGTACGTCAGCTATGTATACTATTGGGTGCGTTAGTTAAACCCACTAAGTAATTTAAAGTGATATGATCGTGAATCATCGAACTATTAAACTTTCGCCAACCATGGCTGCGTTCTCTCCGTTGATGGGGTTTAAATAGTTGGGTAATGTTGGATATATTTGAACGGCGGTTTGTTGCATTGCCGAACCCACTGACATTATCATTTAAACCAAACGGAAACACTGACCCAAGTTCTAGCATCCAGAATAATTCCCGCTCTCGGAGTTTTCTCTCAAATCCAAAGGGGGAATCCTTAGTGGATGGATAGACGACGTCTATGATCTGAATACTAAAGTTATCCCAGCCATGGTCGGGTCCAGAAAAATGTCTACCTATAAGCAATTGCTTTTTCCTAACGGATTTTCTGTGACCGTTCACCCTAAGATGGAGTCTTTGGGTGGTCTTGCCAACATACTGTTGACCACACTTCTTACAGGAAACTAAATAAATACAGTTTGTAGTAGAACAACTAAGATCAACATACGAGTTAACAGAATATGAGTTACCAGTTAACGCGGAACTAAATGAAGCTGACGTATTAAAGAGTGGACACGTGAGACATCCACGATGTCCACACTTAGAAATTTTGAAATTATTACATGTAGAATTCGGTGCTAAACAATCATCAAGCGCAATATTACAAGGTTTGATGTCGTGGCCTTGCTTTGCTGTCAGAAATATATCTGTCATTTGGATTGAAAAAGGTCTTAGTGCATTTCGAACTATTAGAGACTCGGCCGAGAAACCTGCACTAAAGTTCCTCGGGTCTGTCTTAATATTATTTCTTTGTATTGTATCCATTATGAGTGTTGAGTGTGTTGTACGGAGGTGTGTTTTACGACGTAGCCTGAGTGTGGCGGAGTGCGGCTGAGTGTGTTGTACGGGGGTGTGTTTTACGACGTAGCCTATGTCAGCACGCTACTTAACCAACTTAGAACACCAGCCACCAGTCAAACCAGTCTACAGATAGCAAAAGTCAACCCCGTATCGAGCCCAGTCATCACCACCACCACACCCCGTGTATAAGCCACATCGAGCTCCACACCAAGTATACAGTCCACACCTACACCAAGAACACCCACTACGTCTGAAAACCCACGGGATTTCATCCCTCACAATGAACAGACAACGACGACCGACGTTGTACCCACCACCATCATCACTCACAGTGAACAGACAACGACGACCGACGTTGTACCCACCTCCACCACTCCCGTTCACTCGTACCAAATTTTCTCAAAGGTCAATTTGAGAAAAGTTACTTGCCCAACTGGAGCGATGAGCACTTCCTGATTAAACGGCGCCTACCCCGACAGCAGCGAGTCTATGAACTGGAAGATCTTCAAGGGGAACCGTTGCTAGGGACGTTTTACGAGACGGAATTACAGCCTGTCGTAAAAACACAGCAAGACTACTACACGGTGGAGAAGATTTTGAAAACGGAACGTCGACGTGGCAAACTGTTTCATTTCGTCAAATGGCAAGGCTGGCCCAGTTCCTTCAATTCCTGGGTCGCTGCCAACAAGGTGAAACGACTATACAGCCAGACACCACTGCCGTCATCCTTCATTCCACGTTCGACCACAGTGCTATGGACAAACAGCAGCTGCCTCTGAACACAGCGTCTCCCAAAACGCGCAAAGCGCAAGTGGGCTTTGTGGTGATAGTGCTAACCCGGCTGAGTGTGTTGTACCGAGGTGTGTTTTACGACGTAGCCTATGTCAGCGCGCTACTTAACCAACTTAGAACACCAGCCACCAGTCAAACCAGTCTACAGATAGCACCAGTCAACCCCGTATCGAGCCCAGTCATCACCACCACCACACCCCGTGTACAAGCCACATCGAGCTCCACACCAAGTATACAGTTCACACCTACACCAAGAACACCTACTACGTCTGAAAACCCACGGGATTTCATCCCTCACAGTGAACAGACAACGACGACCGACGTTGTACCCACCACCATCATCACTCACAGTGAACAGACAACGACGACCGACGTTGTACCCACCTCCGCCATTCCAGTTCACTCGTACCAAATTTACAAGAGCGGGTTACCACGACAGCGCATACAGCTCGAACCATGGACCCTCGGTGGCAGCATTCCTTCACTTGCGTCATCACAGGACGGACGGCTTCCGGCAAAACGCACTTCGTCAGGAAGCTCCTTCAACACGCCGACAGCATGATCACCCCACCCATTGCCCGAGTCGTGTGGTGAAACGGCAGCGTATGCAGCAATGCCCCACATCACGTTCGTGGAAGGCCTACCTAACCTGGCCGATTTGGAACCGGACACCTTGGTGGTTCTGGATGATCTCATGGCGGAGACGGATGCGCGGGTCACCCAACTCTTTACCAAAGGCAGCCATCATCGACGGCTCAGCATCATTTACATCGGAACATCAGCTTAAATGCCCACTACCTGGTGGTCTTCAAAAACCCGAGAGATACCCCTCAACTGCTGCACCCGGCGAGACAGGTGTATCCCGGCCGCACGCCGTTTGCGTTGGAAGCCTTCAAAGATGCGACAACCCTCAGCACGGGTATATGCTCTTCGGTCTCAAGCAAGCCACCCCCGACCACCTTCGACTACGGACCGGCATCTTTCCCGGAGAGACCCACCACGTGTACATGCAAAAATAATGTAAACACACCCACAGTGGCTCCCCCAGCTGGAGTGTGTGTTTGATGATGGGAATAATAAAAAGAATTATTACCACAGCATGGTTGACTTTGTCTCTGTTCTCTGAGGTAGATAAAAAGAGCAGAGTTGTGAGTTCTAGCATTAGTTGTACATGATGTCTGCGCGAGTACGGAAGCACGCTCCGACGCTCCGTGTATTGAAGACGGCCCCACCCGAGTTGGTCCGAACCATTGTACGAGGTGCGGACCCTGACCGTGTACGCTGTCTGTGCGAGATCGGGTACAACCTGTTAAAAGGCAACGTACCACTGACTCCGGCTCAGGAGACCAAGTTGACCAAGCATAAGACAGGTCTCCGAACCCTAGTCCAGAAGCGAGTCTCTCAAACACAAAAGAAAAAGGTGTTACAGAAAGGCGGCTTTCTCGGGGCCATCTTAGCACCGTTGGGCGCTTCCGTGTTGGGTCCAGTATTGGGTGGACTCTTCGGCCGACAATGAACCACACGAAAAAAATGGTCCTCGTCGAACCACGGTTCCTTCAAAACCTCCAATCGCCCTACCCTGTCCCACCTACGATGAAGACCATAAACACCCTCGATGGAGAGATGCAACAGACCTTACAGAGACCGGAGTTAAGCGACAGCGAGAAAGTACAACGGTACAATGAGACGCTTCAACGGTACACTCAAGTAACTCAAGGCTGGAGGCAATGCATTTTTTAAGCAGTGCAATTGGACAGTACAAGCTTATTATATAGCCTTTCACACTCGAGCAAACTAATACTGAGATAGAATCCAGCCAAATGCAGCCTATGGGACTTCGCTGGTGGTCACGTGACCATAGACGAAGAGCTTTACACATGCTGTTGTAAAACAATCTTGTGCGCAATTCGTATTGCATAAAACATGTTATAATTTGGCTTCAACAAATACATGTAAACTGTACTTTATTAAAGTGAGTGGTGCTTCTCGTAAATTTATGTTTATTTCATAGAGTTTGCGAAAATCCGACCTCAAGTGATTTCAGGGGATTGTAACTGAATGCAATACGACGTATGAATTGAATATAAAGCGACGAACACACTATCGCCAGTCAAGTTGAAGTTGGCAGTGCATTTGGTTAAGCAATTCTGTGGACAAAATGAACTGAAATAGTCGAAAAATAGCGCACAAGAAGGGAATTCCTTTTGTTGACGAAGTTGGAAGAAATCTGTCATTTTATAGTCTCCCTTGTCTAGCTCTCCTGGTGAAAATAAAAATTCTTGCAAGTGTCCAAAAGTGGGAATCGAAGCGGAAATTGTAAAATATGGAAATCCCATTAGTTTCGATTGTATTCTAGATTTTTCCCCCTGTATGCTTCGTATGAGCACTTTTTTATGATTATAAAGCATTATGATACTGTCCACATCGTACATTTATTCTCGATATACAGTACAAAGTGTGTCAGATTGATCCGTTGAACCGGAATAAACACACGTGAGGAATTTTGCGGAACCTATTCTGCGGGTTTTTTTACGCGAGGTGACAGAAATTTCGTGGGCTTTAATGTTGAATAAATGTGTAATTTCCTGCGTACTTGAATAGTAGAGCGAGGAAGAGGTATGTCAGAGTGGCTTGGCCTTATGGGAGGCAGTTTTGCCGATGTGAACATGTCCTAGGAGGGAGAAAGAGGCTTCTGAAGACGATGATGATTCCACGAAATTTCCAAAAGACTGGGGACTTGGTAAGTATCCCACAATGCACCATCAAACCGCGGGACATTTAACGTGGGCAAGACATTATTGTAAATGCGTGGCCGTATGGCAAATAAATGCCCAGTGGTCTGTCCAAGGCTTAACTGAAAAAAAAACCCCCAAAAAACAAACAAACTAATTCATACATGTAGATCAGCACAAGCGGTTGATATGGATGGCCTTGTCATATCTGATATACATTCATATATTATATGTGCTAACAGGTTGGGGAATACATGTACATGTACATGTAGGCTAGCCTGCTACATAGTATACAGGTGTCGGAACAGTTATCGGACATGTCAGTTATCGGACACGCATCTCGTGCGTACGTGTTGTGCTCATGATGACAATGCAATAATATGTCGGAACAAAGGCGAGATTTATTTTTAATTGTATATGCAAAATATAGAATTATAGGTAGCCATGAAAGTAAAAAAAATTAAACTAACTTTTTTGTTTTCATCAAAATTCGAAATTTCTCGTGTTGTGGCGGGGGTGCGAAATTCGATCTACCACCTTGTCTAATTCCCGATCTCTCAAGAAAATACATATAGAAATTGAACAACGATCATATCATCTGAAGCGACAGAACTCCAGCTAATGATGCATGCACACAACTTGAAAATACAGTGCACTTCAACGTCAATTTTTTGTTCAGGATGGGTGTCCGATAACTAGTACTGTCCACGGCGGGAACTGAGCTGAAAAGTCGAGTTAAAGATAGCTTGCGCACGTGCAGAAGGGAGTGACGTCATTGATGGAATTCATAATGGAAGAAAGCTGACAAGCTTAATTGAGTCATAGTGTCAGTTTTCATGTCATTTCGAGAAGTACTTTTTTATATATTCCAAATAAACCTTAAAAAATGCACGATAATAGGTCGGACACCCGTAAGACTGTAGATCCATATAATTGGACCTGCATTGACGTGGAGGCTGAACTCGGACCTGTGTCAAGTTTAAGTATTTATTGCACAAACAAGATTCAATGACCTCCAGTGACGCAAGGTGATGAGTAAAGCTTACATCTGGGAGCATTGCCTCAAATAGATTGGACCAATCACATCAGGAGTCACTGCTTGATCACTCGAGGTAACTGAACACGCTCCATATTACAAGGGTGTCAGAATCCTATTAGCGAGTTTGCATATCATCTGATTTTAATGAGATTGAGCAGATATTGAAACATTGATTCAAACATGATCATGCAGCCCTGCATATAGTATACACTCATGCAGGGGTAGAAATTGGCACTTGCACTGAACAGGACATTTGTAGAAAGTGTCCTGCTAACTATATAAAACAGCAGCAACTACCATGAAAAATTGCCGGACATCAGCAATTTTTAGCCGGACATGTCCTGCATGTAATATAATGCGAATTTTGACCCCTGCTCATGGCTATTACATTCTCCATGTATTTTTCTCAAATCTTTCGCAGAACTGGAGTTGTTAATGCTTTGATTGCATGGATACTATGACTATGTACATGTATGTGCATCAATTGGGCTTAAGACACTTTCAGTTTTCAATTATTTATACTTGTGTGATGGATTTACCTTTCCCAGGCCGTGCTCTTTCAGGTTTATTCTTCATTCTCCTTGAGCACCACACATGTACATGCAGTTCTCATAAGTCAGATTTTAGGCGAGTGATACCATCCCAATGGGATATGCGTATCAAAACTGGGAAATGCTTATTATATTAATGGGTTCAAAATACCCGATTCAACTTATTATTATAATTGAGGTATCCTTGTACGGTATCAGTATTAAACCTCTGATAATACCTCAATCAGTGTATACACAGATCTGATACCTCCTGTAGCCTGAAGGCTGGAGACCAGCGCTAACTGAATATGGCTACCACAGTTGTCACATATTACGATGCTTTAATATGTGTATAATGTGGTAAATACAGATTTTGCGATCTCAAATACAGTCACAGATATTTCCAAAGTCTGTATGGTCACAATTTGAAAATTACTATGAGCATATTATCCATAATATCATTATTCATTATTTATTTATTTTTTCAAAACATTTATTTCATATATACTATAGCCACTCTATCACTATTCATCTGTGCCATTGGCATGACTGGGTACAGTAATTCCCCTAATAATTCAATCACAGGCATGACAGGAAGTTCATTTTTCAACTTTGTTATTCAAACACAGAGAATAGGTAACATTCCCATTCTTCATTCAAATTGAAGAAAAGTCATATAATGACAAAATATGACACCTTGTAGATGATGCCATGAAGAATATTTTCAGATATAAGTCATTTTTGTTGCACTTCCGGTGATCGAATTTAGGGGAATTTGCTCCTTGGCTTCTTCTGCTCAAACTCTGTTAAGTTTTGGAACTATATCGACTTTGGGTATACAACAAATTTTAAGGATGCGGTGCGCCTGGTCAGTTCATCCGAATCCTTTCATCGGCAAAATAAAGAGAACCGTTGACATTAGAACCTTGATTTTTGGCATGAAGCTGCATTAGGGAACTGTTACCAGCAAGTTCTGAGCTGACTAACTTTTGATGAAATTTGACCTAATTCGCGTATACAGCAAATTTTAAGGATGCGGTGCGCCTGGTCGAGGGCCGTTTTTTTTTCGCCGAGAAGGAAACAAAGAAATTAATTTTGAGATAGACTTGATAATAAAATCTATTGAATTATTGCTCTTATATTTTCCTTCGAAGTAGGCTCTCATTTGCAAATTGTCCGGTAATCATGGTAATGAGTGAGTGAGTCAGTTCATCCGAATCCTTTCATCGGCAAAATAAGGAGAACCGTTGACATTAGAACCTTGATTTTTGGCATGAAGGTGCATTAGGGAACTGTTACCAGCAAGTTCTGAGCTGACTACATTTTGATGAAATTTGACATACTTAGATGACCTATAACATTACGCTTGGACCCCCAAGTCATCTTCCTCACCCTATACTTCGTAGGTCATGTGACGTTAGTCACACTACTCATACGATTATTAATAGTTATGTGATAAACAGAATCTTACACTCGTGTCAATTTAATATGAAAGTTATGACACTTGTGGAGTAAGTTTTATATTTAGTAGCCACTTGTGCAAAATCCTCTATTTATCGAACCCCTCCATTTGCAACTAAGTCAATGACTATGAAACTTCAATCAATTACGAAGTAGGCTACCATCTGCAAATTGTCCAGTAGTCAGTGAGTGAGTCCATCCGAGACCGTTCGTCCGCAAAATAAGGAGAACCGTTGACATTACAATCTTGATTTTTTGCATGAAGGTGCATTAGGGGACTGTTACCAGCAAGTTCTGAGCTGGTGATTTTGATAAAAATCACTCGTGATTCTGACTTGGGCCGTGCCCATCTTAATATAGGCAGGATTTCAACTTGGGGTGGAGGGATTTCCAAGAGCCCAGTGCATGTCAGAGCCCTAATGCCTACCCTACATCGTAGGTCCTGTGACGTTAGTCACACTGCCATGTGATTACCCTCTAAATTCATAAATGGATTCTGTATGATCACTAATGATAATCATCATGCCTAGGCAGGGTTCATCTGACAAAACTGTACCATCACAAAGAGTGCATGGGTCTATCCTAGTAAAACACAATTAGTTTTAGGAATTCCAAATCACATTCAAGACCCCATGACCTCTCTGAATATGCCCATATTCAAGAGAATTTGTAAAAACCAGGCAATGTGTTGAATATTTCATCGCCTTGTTTGTTTTGCCCAAGTGACATTCCCCTCTGGGAAGAAATAAGGGAATTTAATCTCACAGGATGTTCATTCAGGTCGACAGTCACTGTTAAGCAAGCAAAGCAACCTTGTCACTGTCACAGCACATCTGAATGTGTAAACATAGGGCATATAATTTGATCCTAAGTCAAGCGCTAATATCCAAGATGGCCACCATTACTATGGCAACCACAATATCTTTGTGCGAATTATTATTATTATTTTATTTTTTTTATATTTGATCATTCTACTTCTGACGTGTCCGACTGCATTAAGGAGTTGTACTTAACCATTGTTTCATTGAAATGTTTCTACACTGTTTCAGATGGTTGAACTGCCTCCTGGAAGCAGTGTATGTGTATACCAGTACCACCAGGCCATGAACAAATTCAATATATCTTTTTGGAGAATGACACAGTCAACATCAGATATGTCAGAGACCAACACCACTCCTGGGACCTGATGGAAGAGATACTTGATGAACACACTCCTCCCTTGATGATATGGCACAGTAACATCATAGGAGCAATAATGGGTGAGCAAAACATCACAATCTGAACTCCCATACTAAAGTTTCCGAGCACCAGATAAATGTCAGATACATTAAAGTTGCAGAAAGTTAAGTATATTCATGAAATACATAGTTCTGTTTCCATGTTTTCAGTTATAAAGTGGTTGTCCCATCATTTTGAGGACATTCAGCAAATAGTATATCGATGTGAATTGTTTATTAGCTAAGATTAACTATTAGAAAATACATCCATTATTAATACCTCGTTTGAAATCACATTTTAATGAGAAGGGCTGCCTAAAGACTTGTAAATCAGAAATCAGCTTCTTACAATGTTTTTTATCCATTTCAGCTTCCTGTACAACACAATTGAAAGCACAGCTCTTCTGTGATCAACTGGGAATGGGATTGAAGAGCTGCAGAGGACCCGTGGTGATCATTGCTTGATTCACTTCCTCTCTACCATGTCTACATGAACTCGCTTGTCAGAGATCATCTAACATAAGCTGCAATTCACTGTCAAATATCTAAAGAATATTTATTGAGATCAGAATTTAGGTGAGAACGTATGGTCCTGCTTTTATGTAAAAATCACATGACTAACTGTAACGTGAAGAATAGTCTGTTTGGATACAAGCGCAAAGGACTGTAAATAAGAAAGCACTGACAAACCACAGAATTACTGAATGATTGGGATGTTTTTGTTACTGTAAAAATGATTTAATAGTGCTCATGTGATTAAGTGAGAATGTGTGTTCCATGATCTGTCTGGATACAACAGCCAAGGACTACACAAGATTAGAAAACATTGACAAACCACAGACTAAAGAAATGATCAGGATGTTGCTGTATGTTTCAATTGTGTCGAGGTGAGAATGTGCGGTCCATCTTTTATGTAAAAACCACCCGATTGGGAGAACAATAGTCTGTGTCTGTGTGGAGACAACCAAGGACTGTCAACAAGAAAGCATTGTCAAATCATAGACTGTTAGTTGGGGTAAAGAAATGAGCGGTATATATATATAATGCTGCATCATATATATATATATCATGCTATTGAAAATATAATATACAGTTTTAGCTCATACTCTGCATTATGTGTAGCATTTTTCTCTATATCATGCTGTATATGTTTTAATATTTCTAAACACTTAATGTATGGAAGAATGACCATTGTATGTCTAAAAATAAAACTGAAGTATTTTTCTGAAAACAATCAGATTTATTGATATTTATGGTCTGCTACTTTTGCTACTCGAGAACTATTAAACCATTCGATCTCGAACTAGGAAAATGTCTTGACATCGGTGAGAGGACGATTGGGATTGCTTTTCAGTTACCTGTGTGATCCAAGATGGCCGTCATCAATTACCTTGGATTGTCAGCAGCTGAATCTTGACACATTCGTGTCCGACAAATAACTTGAGAACTATTCAAACTTCGAGAGCATCTTAACATAGGTGAGAGGATGGTTGGGATTGCTTTTCAGTTACCTGCGTAATCCAAGATGGCCACCATCAGCCATCTTGGATTTCAGCAGTTTGATCTTGTCCAGACATTAACTCAAGAACGATTGAATCCATCGACTTCAAACTTGGAGAGTGTCTTGACATCGGTGAGAGGACGTGGGATTGCTTTTCAGTTACCTGCATAATCCAAGATGGCCACTAGTCGCCATCTTGAATTCAGTTACCTGTGTAATCCAAGATGGCTGCCACCAATCATCTTGCATTGTCAGCAGTTGGATCGTTACACATTTCTTGTCCGACCAACAACCTGAGAACTATTGAACTGATCAACTTTAAACATGGAGAGTCAATTGACATCATGCAATGAGAGGAGAGTTGAGGTTGCTTTTCAGTTACCTGATTTTAAGCACTGATCTTGTCCGGGCAATAACTTGAGACTGCTTGGACTGATCGGCTTCAAATTCGGGGGGTGGCTTGACATCGGTGAGACAACGGTTAGGAATGCTTCTCAGTTACCTGTATAATCCAAGATGGCCGCTATCACCCATCTTGCATTGTCAGCAGTTGGTTCTTTACACATTTCCTGTTTGACTAATAACACGAGAATGGTTCATAGTGGGGGCTGTTAGGGATATTTTGGTTCACATTCTTCCAAAAGCACCAAATTTGGCCCATATGTCGCCCATACCATACTATTTCGATTTTTGACGGGCGCCAAGACGGACGCCCCCTAGGGCCGCCATATTCGGCGAAATTCAATATGGTCGCCATCCTGGTTATAGTTGAATAACTGAAAGGGCTAGAAATGTGAATAATAGCACTTTTTAGTGGTTTTTGGGGTCGGAGAATCTGATTGTGATCTTATTTCAACGATTTTAGGTCAAGGTAACCTTTAAGGTCACCCTAAAGGGCATTTTGGGGACAAATTCGCCATTATCAGTGGTTTTGGGGCAAGATATATAAACTGCCTCATTCTATTGGTTTCCAGGTTTGAGTAACCCGAATCTGGCCTTATTTTGGCGATTCGGGACAATATTTCATTTGAGAGTCGCGATAGAGGTCATCCGAACCAGAGGTCAATTGTAGGTATAACACCAAAAGAACCACAAATAATACCATAGAGGTTTGTGGCATTCTCCGATTCTGATCCTATTTTGAAGATTTGAGGTCAACCCATTTTGGGGTCAAAGGTCAAAGATCAACAGTTACCACTAAGAACAATCGAACGAAGAGTATTCAGGAACAAATTATATTACAATACTCCGGAGATGACATCTGCTGACAAAATGCTATAACTATGCCGCTACGCCGCTATGTGTATTTAAATGTTCGAAAAACAATACAAAGACCGCCTTAGCAACAATATACCAATGATTATTGGTATCTATACCTTCTGGCTTGCGCTATCAAGGAACTGTGAAGTCGGGTCGCACCCAGTAAGGCTGTGGAAGAGGGGTAGTGCCAAGGATTTGACGGACCGAGATCGGAACAAACGGTATGGACTGAATGTCACAATATTTCTTTCCAGTATCGAAGTCCACCAAGAGTTCCGATAGACCGAGGGTCTTCAAAGACCGGACATCGCTGTCCATCGTGCGAACATAGGCTGTTGTATGACCCTTCTCCGTGGCATGTGCTAGATGCAGGAGGACCCTAGTGTCCGCCTCGGAATGGTTGCACGGTTGAAGTATTATGAGGTCATAACGCCTGTTGAAGAACACGGACTCAAAACGGGTACACAGAAGGAGCTTTCCGCTCATGTCAGTCTTGGACATCTGTGTGCTGATGAATGAGAACGGCTCCTTTTTGTTAACATCTTTTAAGAAGCCGCTGATCCATTCATACTTCGGGATTTTAGGGGTTCAGGAAAAAGTATTGTGGCATTCCAGTCCAAACCATCTGTTCCGATCTTGGTCCGTCAAAGTCCGTGGCACTACCTCTCTTTCATAGCTTAACGGGGTGCAAGACGACTTCACAGTTTCTTGGATGTGGCAAAAAGACCGCCTGGGCGTATATCGGACCCCACCGACACACTAGTTGCTCTCACGCATGATCCTGACACTCTCGAGTCCTTGCATATGGAGCTTATAGAACGCTTCATCGTACTCATGTACAGCAAGGGATGTGATGCAGCCGGTGTCAATGAGGCCAAGCATCACCTCTTCACTACTGCAACCAGATCGCTGGAAAACATCCCACCTCCCAAGCCGCGCTTTTGCAGCATGTGAAGCGAGCGCTGCTGCAAGCGAGTTTCTACTGGAGTCGCTTCACTCCAGCAGGGAATCCCTGACTTCAGTGAGTGGAGCTGGCACAAAGATTGCACCAGTACATGGCAACCGCTATGGACCACTCTCAGCGACACTTCTATGGCATATGCCATTCTCGTGCACTGAGGCTGACTCAAGGCATGAAGGTGCAAATGCAACTGTGCCGATGTCCGATATATGACCCTCTGCAAATGCGAAGGCGGGTGCGTTAATAACTTGGGCGATGATGACAAGTATTATTTATTGCCGGCATCATAGAGCGCAAGCCAGAATGCATAGGTAGTAAAAGTAATCATTGGTATACTGTTGCTTAAGCGGTCTTTGTTTTGTATTTTGAACATTTAAATGCACGTAGCGGCATAGTTATAGCATTTTGTCAGCAGATGTCATCTCCGAAGTATTTTAGTAACATTTGTTCCTGAATAATCTTCTTTCGATTGTTTTTAGTAGCAACTGTTGATCTTTGACCTTTAATTCTCAAATGAGGTGACCATGACCTCAAATCGTCAAAATAAGATCAGAATCTAATTCTCCGATGCCGCAAATCCCTATGGTATTATTTGTGATTCTTGCCCTTTTGATGTTTCCTATAATTGACCTCCGGTTGACCTCTGTTTCGGGGGACATCTGTCATGAACCTCACATGCAATATTGCCTCAAATTGTCAAAATATGGCCAGATTCGGGTTACTCAACCCCGAAAATCGATAAAATGAGTTAGTTTGTATATCTCGACTAAAAACCACTAAAAATGACGAATTTGACCCAAAAATGACCTTCAGGGTGACCTTGACCTCAAATCGTTGAAATAAGATCAGAATCAGATTTCCCGACTCCGATAACCACTAAAAAGTTGTATTATTCATGATTCTAGCCATTTTATTGACTGACCTCTAACCCGGGTGGCGGCCATAATGAATTTCGCCAATATGGCGGCCCCAGGGTGCGACTACCTTGGCGCCCGTCAAAAATCGAAAAGGTATGGTATGGGCGACATATGGGCCAAATTTGGTGCTTTTGGAAGAATCTGAACCAAACAGTCCCTTTTATGCCCTAACAGCCCCGACTATCAACTGATCGACTTCAAACTTGGAGAGTGTCTTGACATCGGTGGGAGGATAGTTGAGATTGCTTTTCAGTTACCTATGTAATACAAGATAACTGCCAGCTGTCTTGGATTTTCAGTAGTTGAATCTTGTCCGGGCAAAAAATCAGCTGATCGATATGAGATATCAACGATCAAATAAAAATGGACCATAGATGTCCATATTCCCCGCAGCAGCAGCACCAGTTATGGTGGATGCTGCTTGTGCAGGCGCGGTGGAGCGACTTGAATGTTGGAGGGGGGGGGGCCAGACAGGGTGGGACAGGGAAGGGGTGTCCCCCTTCCTCCGACGGGGGGGGGGGGGGAGGGAGTCGAAAATCTCCCCCGAAATTTTTTGGAACTTTAGACTTGATTTAACGCACTTTGGCGCTTCTGAGAACTTTGGAAGGGATAGCATATCTCGCAATAAAACCGACTCATAAAAGCTGAAAAAAAAAATCCAATCGGTGTTCTTCAATGAAATTTCCCTCACGTTGGTTCGAAAATAATATTCGCCGATTATATCTGTCAACTAATACCCACCCACCCAAGTGAAAAACAACTTTAGACCATTGCAAATATTCAACGAATAAGGATATAGTGTTCCGGCATACACACAACAAGGAAGTCATCTTCACACAATTATTATTTTATTTTCCTCCAGGCGTAGATACTTTTATGCCATCGATCGTTTAGTAATTCAAGAATTATATGTATACAACACAAACTATTGATGGACCTTGTGCTCTTCGTTGATTAGACAGAACCAATTTCATGGAGAAGTTGAGACATGATCGCATATGTTTCAAATGTAAACACGGTCAATACTTGGGGCTTCTGAATATGTGATCGGGGGGGACGGGACTCCCCCGGACAATTTCAGACGGTTCTCTACACATATCTGACCCATTTCAAGGCATGTCAGTTATAATTCGGGGGGGGGGGGAGGCAAAGTGGTCCTTGGCTCCCGCTCTTTTCATATTGGGGGGGGGGGGGGGGGGGGAAGGGCCCAGATGTAGTGCATGCTATATGAATATATCAGTTAACATCTGATCTAGGCCTACACACTAAGTAGGCATAATTGCAGCATGATGTGATACATGTCGACATTGTACCAGTATTCAGTGTATCGGTATTCAAGTACAGAGGAATGTTTTTTTTTCAATTAGTCCAGTACCCGGTACATGTACATTAGCAGGAATAAACCTGAAATAACATTTTCAATTAGGGCAAGTCGAATTACCAATGAAAACTGTTGTCCAAATATTGATATCAAACTCCGACTCCGTCTTGGGGCCAATGCATTGACAAATAACTATAGCCACCATAAAAGACTGCATTCTTTTGGATTATGGACGCGGATATTCTCTAATGGATGACGACTGAATTATGGATGACGGACTAGACGCTTGTAATTTCATCACTCTTGTGCGTAATTTCACTAAATTAAAGCAGTACCGGTACAACATTGTTTCGAAGCTGTCCGGTCATATTCCGATATGTACCGTACACAAAATCATGACAGTGAGGGGCCTACCATTCAAAACCAGCTTACACTTTCCTGCAGACTCAGTGGGTTGCAACAATATACACATAAAGGGTTTTTTCTGGGAAAGATTTATATACAGTATTATAGTAATAACCCTTTGGAAGGTGTTTTATTTGTCAGAAATGGCTCGGAACATTTCTATGGCTGTCTAGAACCCCAGAGCTACCCTCGTCTACAGTAGTATACTTACGGCATAATTTACGCAGCGCGGTTGCATGATGCAGACAATGTTTGCTCGCAAATTTTAGCAAATTATACACTACCGGGTAACGGTACTGTATATTTTACCCATAGGGGCCTTAAGCATGATGTCATGCAATCTCGACTGCAGTGCTAATTACACATCACTGCATAAACAAAATAATTAACATGTACCAATATATGATCGGTACCGTACATGTAATATTCAATTTTGTATCGCTTCATGATTTAAGCTATTAAATTTCAATAGTAGCCTACCCTAAATTGTTTGTGTCACCATGGTAGCTAAAATACCAGAAGTTCATTAATTAATAATTAGTAGGGGAGAGTGGGGACACATGGGACAGGGGAGACTTGGGACACCCCTTATTTAGTACCCTTGTGGAAGCCAATGGAGACTGAGCTTACATGTGCTGTTTGGTTTTCATACCGCCCCCCACATTTACCATTCTGGTGTTTCCTGGAATCATTGAAGTGAGTAAATCTTTCTTTTTATGTTTTTTAACTTGAAAAGCTAGATTTTGTAGGCCACGCCCATTTGTTTATACGGTGCAATATATGGTATATGATACCGATATATCTTGGCACAGGATTGTCTTTTATATAGGTCACACATGACATTGACCGTATTTCTGAGGGCATGGACAGTTAAGCAAAAAATCGCCATTTTGCTAAGTTGGACCCCCAGGGGAGAGTTGGGACAAGTGAGTGTCTCCCTATAGAGTGTCCCATCTCTCCCTGCACTTTCGAAGAATATTGCGATATGTATAGTATTAATTTCTGTTGGCAAAGTGATAATTATTTAGCAAGTTCACATTTCCATGTTAAGCAATTATTTTTTTCAAATAAAAAAGTTAGTTTGATTGCGTTTAAGTCTTTACATCGGTTGTCCCATATCTCCCAACTTCTTGTCCCATGTCTCCCGACACTGTCCCAAGTCACCCCCAAAATACGCTGAAATGAAATCGTCCCCACATCATAACACACTCGGTTTGGTGTCTTAAACACTGTGGCATTGCATGGGTATTCTTCCCAGGTTGGTGCATGCATGGCATGCATTGATTTGCACAACTAAATACTTTGGACAGAATGTGAAATAATGTGAGGTCACAGAAATAGTGTCCCAGGTCTCCCCACTCTCCCCTAATTAATGAACTTGTGAAAATACCAATACCTGTATACTACTAATACTAGTTAATACTACTGTTATGTTTACGGTGCCTGCCTTTGACCAGCTGTGGCATATCTGTGCAAATAGATGATTCTGATGATGTATGACAACTTTTGCTGAGAATTATTGGCATTGGATATTATGCCACTTCTGAGGAAAAACATACATATAGTCTGGCCAATTTTGTACATATCTGAAATTCATTCTGAGTTAGCTACCTTAATTTAAATATACAGACTGTATATTTTAGCTGTGGGTTTTGTTTCTCCCTTTTTCCAAGGGGGGGGGGGAGGCTTTTTTTCTACTTCTGTAGTCCGTTTGGAACAAAACTTACAGACTGAGATTCGGTTATTAAGTGAAATAATACGAATACTGGTAAGAATTCTGGCGCTATGCAGTCTACATGATGTACATTCGAACCACTCCAACCCTAAACTCATTCTTATACAGCTCCATTGCGTGACTGGCCACGGAATATGGCACATCGATGATCTAGTGCCACACAACTGCACATATATAAAACATTTATATATAGTTGAAAGGCAGCTATAAATATGTTCTCAACTATTCCTGATAACATTATTGTCCAGGTAGAAGATAAGTATTTGAGGGGCATTCAGGTTATTTCGTTTATTTAACCAAATTATATCTGAACTGGAGGCGGTCGCCATGTTTTGTTCGTCTGCTCAATGACGTCATCGGCTAACAAGGGGAATCCCCAGCAGCCGGTCGCACAGCATGGCGAGAGGCGAGAAGCCGTCCTTGAGTTACTTGAGCACGACGTTCATGGACCAATACAACACCCTCTCTACCCCAGCACCACCACCACCACCACCACCACCACCACCACGTGACACATCGTCGACCTCAGCACCGCTCCAACAGCCGCCATTACCAGGGGTACCCCCCACAGCCCCACAGTGGATCGAAGACGAAGTGCTGAAGAGTGTACCTACCTCGTTCAAGAAACAAGCTGGCCTGGTATTACAACGGATGAAACAGAATCCTAACATGACTTGGAATGATAAAGGCGAACTCCTGGTACAGAATCAGGTGGTCCCCGGGACCCACATGACGGATTTAGTGAATGACCTGATGCGTCAACGCAGGTCGCACACGGATCCTCGAGGATGGGAGGTCTTCGCTCAAGGCCTGTACCACAGGAATTGGTGGGAACCAACGCTGGGCCTGGATGCAGCGGACCCAGCAATCGCCGAGCCACTACCTTCTTGGGAAGCCGAATGGGAACCGGAGTCATCCCCCAAAACACCACCACAACGGGCACCTTCTTTTCAGACCTTTAAGAAACCACCCTTGATCAAGACACCCCACATCTCCAGAGCCGTGACACGTAGCAAGTCACCGCGACGAACACGACCTATTAAAACCAACAGCAGCAGCAGGACAGCTCAGTCGCCATGTTTTACCTCACCCTACCCAGTAACAGTTCGCTGGATGTGTTTCGTGACAACGCCTTGGCCAAGTACGTCACCCAGTTACCGCAACCGTTGCATTTACCTGGACGATGGGAATGTGGCCTCGTGGATATCCAATACCCTTACTCGTGGTACAACGTGCGAGCCAATGAAGTGTTTTACGAGGTGGCCTACGAAGGCAAAAACACCCGACTCACCCTCCCCGAAGGCCAATACGATACCCCCAAGGAGTTCATGCAGGGGCTGACAAGACTGTTGCATTATAAGGCTCTACGGGAGGTCACGAATGTTTGAAAACCCATCAGATCCTTTCCCTTCAAGAATCACGTGGACTTCGATTACAACACACAGATCCTCCTCACCGCCAACGTGAGTGTCGTACTGAGTCCTATCCTACAGCAAATGCTGGGTCTCGCTCACGCGACCTACACGGGTCCATCCGAGGACCATGGCCAGATCTCGATGGATATGCAGTCGGGTATGTACGGACTCTACGTCTACTCGGACGTAGTCGACAACCACATCGTGGGCGATATCAACACACCTCTGTTACGGGTGGTCCCCATTGAAAAGGCGTATGGAGATCAAGTCACCCACAGTTTCACCCACATGCTCTACCTACCCGTACGACAAACCGACATCAACACTATCACGGTGGATATAAGAGATGACACGGGACGACCGGTGGCATTCGAACGAGAAAAAGTGGAGCTGACACTTCATTTTCGACAAGCACGTGCTCCCCACTTTGTATAATGAAGGTCCCTTACGAGCGCGATGCACGCAGCTATATGGACTATTATGCCCAACAGGCCGGGGGTGGCCTTCCCGTCTTTAGTGGTGCACGCGTGCAACGAGGACATGGTCTAGGGAACATACTCGGGAGCATCGTCAAAACGTTCCTGCCCTTGGTGACGCGTGGGGTGAAATCAATCGGCAAACAAGCGGTACGCAGTGGACTGCAAGTGGCCGGTGATGTCTTGGAGGGTACGGCACCCAAAGAAGCCTTGAAACGGCGGGCAAAAAAGCGGGAGGCGTCTTGGTGGCCAAAGCACAACGCACCGTAGGGAATGAAAGACCTGCACCACCGAGATCACGCACCAGTCGACGACCGACCCAGCGACGACGCACATCGAAGACCCAGGATATCTTTTCTTAAACATGTCCTTGATCCACGCAGAGTCCTGCCCCTCCACCAACAGTGAATTTGATTTGTGGACCGTGCCGCCCACACAGACCAGTGCCGAACAAGGATTATGGGTGGAGCATCTCCCGCTCTCCAGCATCAACGAAACAGGGCCCATCGAGTTCACCATCAGTAATGCGGATACGGCCTATGTGGATTTAGCCCATACATACTTGTATGTGAAAGCCAAGGTCGTCAATGGGGATGGCTCCAGAATCATCCAAGCTGCAACGGTGGGCCCGACGAATCTCTGGCTGCATTCGATGTTTCAACAGGTGGATATATTTCTCAGCGACAAACTCATCAGTGACTCGACCAACACGTACCCCTATCGAGCCTACATCGAGACACTGTTGTCGTATGGTCGAGAGGCTAAAAAATCTCAGCTGACAGCCGCTTTATTCTACCAGGACACAGCCGAGCACATGGATACGGTGGACAATGTAGGGTATAACAAACGGAAGGCTTTCACTGCGAACGGCGCCTCGGTGGATCTCATGGGTCGACTACACGCAGACATTTTCATGCAAGACCGGTACCTCTTGAACAAGATCCCCATCAAAATCCGACTGATACGGGCGCCTCCGACCTTCGCTTTGACGGCCACTAACGTAGAGGGGCATGCAGCTGACTATAAGATTGTCATCCAAGACACAGTCCTGTATGTCCGAAAAGTGAAATCGAATCCAGCCGTTCAATTGGGACACATGGAAGCCTTGGAAACAAAACCAGTCCAGTACCCTATCCGACGTGTACAAACCAAAGTGTTATCTGTGCCTGCTAGAAATATGAGCGCCAACAAAGAAAACCTGTTCCTGGGGGAACTACCCAAGCGATTGATCCTGGCCCGTGTGGAAAATACCAGTTTCAGCGGAGCCTACCCAGAGAATCCGTTTGACTTTAAACATTTCGGCATCAATTGTGTGGCCCTGCATGTGGATGGACAACAGGTCCCAGCCACGGCCTTAACACCGAACTTTGGGCGCAGGAATTTCATTCGAGCCTATCAGAGCCTGTTTACAGCCACTGGTCAAATCAACCAGGACGAAGGGAATATGATCAGTCGGGAGGACTACGCGAACGGATACACGTTGTTCTGTTTCGATCTGACCCCCACCTTAGAGAACGACCATCAGCTGGCCCTCGCCAAGCAAGGCAATTTAAGGTTGAAAATCCACTTGCACGAGCCCTCGGGACCACCGTCAATGTGATCTGCTACGCCGAGTTTGACAACATCATTCAAGTGGACAAGGCGCGCAACGTGCTGTGTAACTTTGCCACCTAACATGGATACAGACCAGATAACCACCGTGCTGGGGAATGATCCAGGGACACGTATGGTCTTTTAAGGGGTGTTCGCCCGAGATGTGTTCCCATTAGACCGTATGTATCCTGCTGCTTACGTTCTCAACACGGACCCGATGGATCGGTCCGGTGAACATTTGGTGGCCGTGTACTTGACAGAACAGCAGGGCGAATACTTTGACCCGTACGGCCTGCCACCCCTCCATCCCGATTTAACAGACTTCATGGATCAAGGCACAGAGACGTGGTGTTGGAACAGTGAAACGTTGCAAAGCCTGACCAGTAGCGTGTGCGGACAATATTGCTTGTTTCACCTGTACCATCGATGCCGGGGCAGAACCTTATCTACCATCGTACAGATGTTTGACGAGTACCCCAAGGCCGAGGACCGCGATGTACTCGTATATGACTGGGCCGCCCATCATTACAATGTACAAGCCCCGTTCTGGGCTTAAGTTCTTTCAATGTACAAGCCCCCTGTTCTGGGCTTAAGTTTACAAGCCCCCTGTTCTGGGCTTCAGTTCTTTCAATGTACAAGCTCCCTGTTCTGGGCTTCAGTTTTCACGTGGTTGTTCTCACGTTGTTGTTGTTAGTTATTGTTGAATAAAAAACAAAATGAGATCACACCAAAAAAAACCCTGTCTTGTGTGTTTTCTATATGAGCATAATGCATGAAACTGGCTTTGAACACCGTATTAGCCAATCAGTGGCCTAGAATGGGGCCAAAGGTAACCCATCAATGTCCAGAAAACATTACCCGGGTGTACAAGAACCCGGATGTAGGCGCGGACGTAGGCGAAAGCATCCTAGTACCCGGATGTAGGCGCAGACGTGAGCGAAATTCTAGTACCCGTCCATTGGTTCTTTTATCGATCGCTCATTGGCTCTTTCTCTCGACCGCTGATTGGTCCAAATGGAACTGCCCATCCTTCCCAGGTTAATTTACAATCTCTTTTCGGGTTCAAGCTCTGTATATCGATGCCGCAACATTGTTGCCGAACATTGCCGAAAGGGAGACCTTTGACCTTTTGACCCGAAATTCACCCGCGCACTTCCGGTGATGACGCGCGCGCGCGTGCGGCCGGATAGCGCGCGCGCTCGCTCGCCCGGATAACCCGCGCGCTGCGGACGGGGCGGGCCGGGCCGGGGAAATCTTGGATGTTGAAAATCCGGACCCTTCTGGGTTCGGAGGTAGTTTTAGTGAAACTCGGAAGTGACGTTTGTGGGCAGAACCCACACCACCAAACCACAACCACGGACCCATAGTGGTTGGTCAAACACACTGCCACGCACTGTTGCAGCTATCAGCATCTCTGTACATGGAGAAATCATTACTGGTTTCGACATCGAATCTTTGTCTTGTGAAACTGATACACTGATCTCTGAAAATCTAACTGTTGTCTATTTGTGGACAGAAAGAAGATACCCAGAATCAGCGGGCCAGAAGTTTGCCCCTCCCCCCTACCATACTTTCTGTGTTTTCTCCGGAACGACAAAAAAATGCAGAGCTGAAACTCCGTGACTTTATAAGTATCATATTTGGGTCATTTTGTGCCTATTTGCATAACCCCCCAGCAGAGAATCATGAGTAAATTCAAGATGGCGGCCACGTGATGTACCACAAAAGTGATGTTTTTGTCATATTTCTTCAAAACTTCTGCTTTTCTGCGATGAAAAGTGAGCAAAAACTATTTTATTTCACAACACATTAATATTTACTAATTTATCATGCAGTTTTTGCTGAGAAATTGCATAAATAAAAAATTGGGGAAATCTGACCGAATAATCGACCAAAAAATTCCGTTTTTCAAAATGATGTACCACAAAAGTGATGTTTTTGTCATATTTCTTCAAAACTTCTGCTTTTCTGCGATGAAAAGTGAGCAAAAACTATTTTATTTCACAACACATTAATATTTACTAATTTATCATGCAGTTTTTGCTGAGAAATTGCATAAATAAAAAATTGGGGAAATCTGACCGAATAATCGACCAAAAAATCCCGTTTTTCAAAATGACGTCACTGTGACGTCATCAAAGCGGCCATCTTTTTTACATTTTCTGGTAGAGCTTGACTCAAGGGTATAGTGTGATAAGTTTCAGGCCCCGAGCTCAAGGGGTAAGAAAAATAAATAGTGTGGGGGGGGGGGGGCGCATTTCGGCCCTCCTCCAGGCCTGGACAGGCTCCCAAAAGCCCAGGCCAGATAGGGTTAATGTCAGTGATTGAGGTAGTGTCAGTGAAGATAAATGTAGTGTCATTGGGTTCACTTTCGATGTCACTGACTATCTGTGCACTGACGGTGCCCGTTTTGGCGAGTAGATACGACATCTGCATTGAGGTGGTGTCCTCAGAAGAGAACGCACAAAATGTCCATCGGAATCCACAGATTTCCCTGGGCCATCTATCCAGCTGGAGGTGGGAAGGAGTGGGACAGGAACACCATTCGGCGACGACAACTGGACGTCTCATGGTCACATTTTCGACACACCTGACATCTAGATTTGGGCTGGGAATGACCAATGGACCAATTACAAGACCGTTTAAAATGGCAAACCCCACGATAATGAATACATATTACGTCACTAAGCTGAGAATTCGGGCTGCTTTAAGACGCGACTGGGGTATGTAGCGAATTATTGTTAACTGGTGAACCTGTATTGTTCAAACGACTAATTCCGATGGAGAACTGTGACTGTGGTTGCTAAATGGATGAGATAGCCGATGTGTGATTGTCCAAAATATTTTTCTATATTTCAGACTGGGGCTGTACTACTGAGGCTGATACAGAAAGACATGGTTCTAATGGTGGATGGGGTTTGGGCATGTAGCTCCCAGTATGTTCTACAGAAGAGAGTTGTGTGTGGTAACCATAGGCTTCACTTATTTTAGCTGTTGTCAATGCAGCATAGTAAGTTTGGAGGTTAATGGCCCTCACAAAAAAAAGATAGTTGGTGAGAGATGCCCTCAAGATATTTGGCAGATTGTCTCGTCTCTCTCCAGGTTGATTCCGTGGAATTATTCCATCGATTCATGAATTTCCAATGTCAAGTGTTGAATAACTCTACATCATCCAGCAGTTGTAGATTGCGCCCTGAATAAGTGACGTCCATTCTCTAAACACTGCTTCCAATTTTTCCAGTTCTTCTCAGTATGTCCGAGAATAGAACCATATCAGGGGAATACCCTGCAGATTTAGGTGAAAAGCCGCAATTTGGTGGAAATCGTTCACAGGGTATCGCGAGTTGCAACAGATTGAAAATCTTGCAGCATTCTTAACCTTTGAAGTTTTGGAGGTCTACTTCATGTAACTTGAACTGGTACTGCTTTTTTGAGTCTGCTTGTGTTTTGGAGGGGGAGAAAGATAAGAGTTCATCGAACTAAGAGTTGCACCGTTGAATCGTCAGCATAATTGTCCGCAGTGATATCATTAAAAAGTACATCATCGCCAGCGAGGACTAAATGTCTAAAAGTTCTAAATCAGCTGCTCAGTGGGGGATAGGCCTAACATTTCAAATTCCAAATGATCCATACAAAATCACAGTTCCAGTAGATACAATATGCGGGGGCTTTACCTCTAGTCCGAATAAAAGAGCATGCAGGGGCCTTAACTGCAGTCCGAATAAACGAACCCGCAATTTATGTTCGGAATATTCGACACATATACAAAAATCACAGTTCCAGTAGATACAATCTGCGGGGGCATTGGCTTCAGTCCGTATAAAAGAACACACAGCTTACAACAACACAGGAATGTTGGATGAAAGGGGACATGTAAAATTACAGTTCCTGTAGATATAACTTGTGGAAGCCTTAGTTCCAGTCCGAAGTCGAAGAGCACGCAGTTCACAGCAAATGCACAGGAAAGTTCGATGAAGTTTCACAAGTTCGCCAAAATCCTGGAATCAATTTGGATTCTCCGTCATGATATATGCGAGCCTGCATACATATCTCACTGATCATAAAGTCCGGGAAAACGGAAAACCCAAATAAATCATTTATATTTAAAAAAAACCCCACATATTAGGCCACAGTTACATTTCATCTCCCCCAAAACGCACCTCATTTTCTCTAGAGCTCACACTTTATGGAAACAAGATCACATTGACCTGGGAACATATACTTGGTACTAGAATGAAATGAGACGTAATTAGAATGTGAACTTATTGTATTAAAATAAATAAATTATTAAATGATTTAGATCATCAAGAGAACACCTAAGTGCGCATCAGAAAATGCCCTTTCTCTAGCATTGACACAAAGTGTGCATGCACACCATGACATCACAGTTCAACATCACCACACCCGGAATTTGCTTTGACAAGCGCACGTCTCCAGTGTCGTTTTTGATATCAAACGTGATCCGACATCTTCAGTGAGCCAGACGTTTATTACAAAAGACGGCCGGCCTATTTCGCGCAGACTGTTTCAAATTGACTATGTGAAAACAAAACTGATTAGTGTAAACCTCGACCGTCTGATTGGGCAGGATATCCAGGTATGACCACGATTGTTTGGCTGACTTGGTGACTGACATGCAAGCCCTATGTTGTGGCGATAGATTATGAACATGTCCGGGCATCCATAGATGATCGATGACCGGACACGTGTGGATGTACCATGCTTTAACGGTATTGGTGCTTTTATACCGTGATACAGATGAACATTTCATATGAGCATTTTAAGCCATATACCGTATTTTCAACCACATGATTGTGATAGGGATTATGCTAACGAACTTTGACAAATTTGCATACCAGTGCCAGTTGCTAGCAATACACTCGTCAAAGCACTGGAACGAACTTTATATGAAAATATGTCCGACCCATTACAAACAAAGTTTCTCAAATTTGGAGATACATATCGCATGCTGATAGTAAACTACGAGCGTAACTGGCACGATCTATGGCGTTACGTTTCGTAACTTGTGTCTAATTCTGCTTAACCCGGGGCTAGGGGCCGTATGAACCCATGTACTTCAAGATCCTCATGGTGCTCATATGAACAGTGACAATCAAAGCGTGACTGAGATACATCATTCTCTAGATGACGACTTTACAACGAATATCACATATGGATTAAGAATACTGATCAGCGATACGGATTTGATATTTTTGGATCATCATGATGTCTTCCGGCATCATTGAAAACTGTTGACCGCTTCTCTCTTGCAGGAAACTAGCCTATGTTTATGTATACTATGATTGTCTTTTTGAATTTGGTGCTAATGATGTTATACGGAATATGAGTAGAAAATAAAGTGCATTACAGGTCGCATTGACCTACTTTTTTGTTCCCCCGGGCCGTATTTGAGGCGTAACTTGATCACGTGACGATCATGTGATCGTTGGGGGAAAACCACCTCCAGCACAAGAGAGCTCCATGCTCTGGGTGACTATAGTTCCGGCAACCAGTAACCTTTGTATTCCTCCGCGGTGATGCGGTCTGGCGGTGATTCGGTCGCGGGAAAAAGCCTCCGCGGAGAAAAAGTAGTCCCTAGATAAAATGGTCCGATTGGGTCGAGTGAGGTATCAAAGTGAAGCTTAGGTGAAGGGGCATCTAATGGGCTGGGTGTGGGATTGAAATATCGGCATTGTGCGCATGCGCGGTGGCCCAAGGGTATGGAAATAGCCGTTTTGGAGTTAGGGGAGCCCCTAATGGTCGAATGGGGTCGAGTGAGGTATCAAAGTGAAGCATTCGTGAAGGGGCATCTGATGGGCTGGGTGTGGGGTTGAAATAGCGGCATTCTGCGCATGCGCGGTGGCCCAACGGTATGCAAATAGACGTTTTGGAGCTAGGGGAGCCCCTAATGGTCGAATGGGGTCGAGTGAGGTATCAAAGTGAAGCATTCGTGAAGGGGCATCTGATGGACTGGGTGTGGGGTTGAAATATCGGCATTCTGCGCATGCGCGGTGGCCCAAGGGTATGCAAATAGACGTTTTGGTATCTAGGGGAGCCAATAATGGTCCGATGGAGTTGTATGAGGTATCAAAGTGAAGCCTAGGTGAAGGGGTATTTGATGGCTGGGTGGGTGCATGTAAAATTTTTCCTGAAAAAAAAAATACGGAACACGGACTTCAAAAACCTGGGAAAATGCCTATATGGGGTATGGGGGTATATAGGTCGCCGGGCTTAACGGGGCTTGCCTATCAATAGAGTTATCTCCCCCTAGTTCCAGGGTGGGTGTATGTAAAATTTTTCCTGAAAAAATGCGGAATACGGACTTTATCTAAAAATCCGGGAAAATGCCTATATGGGGTATAGGACCATCCTGGGAAACCTACTTCTCGACATTTGCGGTATAGGTTGTGGGGTCTCGTTTTCTTAGTCTCGTCATTTAGAACATGATAGGAAGTGTCCCGCAGCGAATCGGTGAAATTTTTGAAAAAGTACGATATAGCCCCATATAGTCCCATACTGGGGGTATAGGATCAATGTTTGTCCCCCTGGGAAACGTACTTCTATACATTTGCGGTAGGGTTGTGGGGTCTCGTTTTACTCGTCTCGTCATTTAGAACATGATAGGAGGTGTCCCCGTGCGAATCGGTGAAATTTTTGAAAAAAGTCACCGAGCCCCATATAGTCCCATACTGGGGTATAGGATCAATGTTTGTCCCCTGGGAAACCTACTTCTATACATTTGCGGTAGGGTTGTGGGGTCTCGTTTTCACGTCTCGTCATTTAGAACACGATAGGAAGTGTTGCGGAGCGAATCGGTGAAATTTTTGAAAAAAGTCACCGAGGCCTGGGTAGGCCCATAGGCCTATACTGCATGGCTATGGGCTATAGACCCATACGGGGTGGACATGTTGGAGTCTAGGTGAGCCCCTAATGATCCGATGAGGTCGTATGAGGTCTTATTTTGAAGCTCTCGTGGAGGAGCACTTGACTACACTAATGGTTCGTCCGTGTTCAATAGTCTGCGCATGCGCAGTCTGGCCGTAGTATAGAAAACAGGCATTTTGGGTGCTATGTAGGGGTGTGTTTGGGATAGAGATGGGCTATTCACGGTTCGAATGGGTCGTGTGAGGTGTCAAAGTGAAGCTTGTCTGGGGTAGAGTCAGAATGGTGTGTTTTTGAATGCAAGTCGCGTTAATCTGCGCATGCGCAGTTGGTTGTAGTAAGTAAAGTGGCCATTTTGGGGCAGTACATGAAGGTATTTGGGGTCGAGATGGGCTATTCATGGTTCGAATGCGTCCTGGAAGGTGTCATCTTGTAGCTCTCGGGGTGTAGACCCCGATTTGAGGGCTGCTCACGTCACCTGTGACGTCATCGGTGACGTCATCAGTACGAGTAGTAAGTAAAGTGGGTATTTTGGGGCAGTGAAAGGAAGGTATTTTGGTGTAGAGATGGTCCATCCTTGGTCCGAATGCGTCCTGGGAGGTGTCATTTTGTAGCTCTCGGGGTGTAGACCCCGATTTGGGGGCTGTTCACAGCATCTGTGACGTCATTGGTGACGTCATCAGTACGAGTAGTAGCGAAAGTGGACATTTTGTGGGTGCGTGGGGGTGAGTTTGGTGTAGAGAGGGACTATCCTTAGTCCGAATGCGTCGTGTGAGGTGTCATTTTGTAGCTCTCGAGGTGTACATTCCGAGTTGAGGCATGTCCGAAGCATCTGTGACGTCATTGTTGACGTCATCAGTAGGAGTAATAGCGAAAGTGGACATTTTGGGGCAGTGAAGGAAGGTATTCGGAGTAGAGAGGAACCATCCTTGGTCCGAATGCGTCCTGGGAGGTGTCATGTTGTAGCTCTCGGGGTGTACATTCCGAGTTGAGGGATATCCACAGCATCTGTGACGTCATTGGTGACGTCATCAGTACGAGTAGTAGCGAAAGTGGGCCTTTTTATAGCAGTGAAGGATGTTATTTGGTGTAGAGATGGACCATCCGCGGTGCGAATGCGTCGTGTGAGGTGTCATATTGTAAGCAACGCCCGTCAACGCCAAGCTTAACGCTTCAACGCCCTGGTGAAATAGCTCAGAAGTTCTGATTTTCTAGATATTCTATGGAATTGACACCAATTCATCGAAATGCAGTGACGCCCCTCAACGCCCGTCGTTACGCATTAACGCTCTTACATAACGACTTGACGTCATGATATAGACCGGAGAGAGAACAACAACAACAACAAGGATGACACATGAGAGAACAACAACAACAACAAGTTTTTTCATATAGTTTATTTTCCCCAATGTTACATTATACCCACGCTGGGGGAGCCGCGTTGGGTATGTTTACAACTCAAAAAGACTCTTGCCCAATCAGAGGCCACCATTTGTATCTGTCATATTCGTTCCTGTCCGTTAGATGTATTCTTGTCCAATCAGAAGTCTCCATTTCAGAAAGTTCCATCTTCGGCCATGTTCGCTCTGAACCGTTTATTCTACTCATCGGCGGGCAGGCCAGGATACCGTTGAGGCAACATATCCTCAGATAGTTGTTTGCGCATTCTGAGTATTCATCAGTGCACGAGTGACGCATTCAACCGATGGCAGTGGTGGATCAGCTTGGTAAGGAAAAACGTAACATTGGTCACCCTCTTCACTGTCCACTTGGTGTTGGGTCGTTGTTGTTGGACCCATCCCAAGACATTCAATTGTTCCACTTGGTCCAGCATTATCTCTAGTGACCTCCGGTCATTGATGGTAAACGGTTGGTCGTACACTGGGTGGATGGCACTGGAATAGAAATAGCGCAATTCACCCGTCACCTTATGGCATAAGATGTACCCAAATGCTACATTTAATGTGAAGGCCGTAGGTTGGTCATTGAAGATGGTTTCCACGTAGCTGCGTAGACGGGTGAGCTTGGTCAGTGGGAAATTGTAGATATCTTGAATAGGGTGATGACGGTGGAAACAGTGCCGTGTCATGGTCCAATGGCGCCGAGAGATGTCACTCTCTGGATGATATTCGGGTAAGAGATCGCTAGGAACATTTATGGGCTCGTCCAGAAAATGTTCGATGTATGACGTATGACTCGAAACCGTAACGGTGGGGTCCGGCTGGAAATCCAGGCTCTTCCCAACTGTGGGTATAGGCGGGCTCTCCGTCATCGCATCACAAGTGACGTTCGTCTCCCCGGGCTTATCTTCACTGGATCTGACCTTCTGCGGCTCCTCTTCAGTAGGAAGTTGTCGCCAAAACCGTGGAGATGGACCATGAATCAAACGCTGATGCCGTTTTAACTGACTGGGTCGTCTGAAGAGTTCACCACAATCCTCACATTGTTCCGTCGCGCCCTCGTGGACTGAGCGTTCATGGCGCTGTAAATGATCTGGGCGCTGAAACGACAGTGTAGGCCTACATATCGTACAGCTATACCGGGCGGTTCCATCGTGCTTTGTAGCCTCATGGCGGCGCAAGTCGTGCCGGCGAGTGAATGATTTCGAGCACGCAGTACAAGTGAACATCTTGGTGGTTGACAGAGTGTCTGATGAAACGGCCAGGCCGTTTCCTTTTTATAGCAAGCTAGCTGTTGATCTATTTTTAGCACAATCAGTTCAACTTGGACGTCAGCGACCGGGGTGTAGATCCCGATTTAAGGGATGTTCGCGTCATCTGTGACGTCATTAGTGACGTCATCAGTACGAGTAGTAGCGAAAGTGGACATTTTGGGGCTATGTGGGTGTATGTTTGGGGTAGGGAGGGACCATCCTTGGTCCGAATGCGTCGTGGGAGGTGTCATTTTGTAGCGCTTAGGGTGTAGATCCCGAGTTGAGGGATGTCCGCGTCATCTGTGACGTCATCAGTGACGTCATCATTACGAGTAGTAGCGAAAGTGGGCATTTTGGGGCAGTGAAGGATGGATTAGTAGTATGAAAGCGCATGTCGAGCCCCATTGACCTTGCGGCGCAATGCGCAATGAGTATGCGTCTGCGTGTGTGTATGCGTCTGTGTGCGTGCATGTGTGTGTGTGTGCGTGCATGTGTGTGTGTGTATGCGTCTGTGTGTGTGTATGCGTCTGTTTGTCTGCGTGCATGTGTGCTTGCGTGTACGTGTATGTGTGTGTGTGTGTGTATGTTCGTGTGTGTCTGTGTGCGTACGTGTGTGTGTGTGGGGGTACGCGTGTGTGTGTGTGTGTATACGTCTGTATGCGTGTGTTTATGGTGTGTGTGTGTGTGTATGCGTCTGATGCGTGTGTGTGTGTGTGCGTGTGTGTGTGTGTGTGTGTGTGTATGCGTCTGCGTGTCTGTGTGCGTGTGTGCATGAGCCGAGTTCTAAGAGCCCCGGAGAGAGAACAACAATAACAACAAGGATGACACAAGAGAGAGGACCAATACATATGGACACATGTTCATTCCTATATTTAAAGACTCTACCACCACCAACTCCACCAACACCACCACCGTACACCACCAACACCACCACCAACGCCACCAACGCCACCACCAACACCATCAACGCCACCACCAACGCCACCAACGCCACCACCAACGCCACCAACGCCACCACCGGGCGTTGACGGGCGTCAACGCCCGGTAGTGGTGGTGGTGGTGGTGGTGGTGGTAGCCCCCGTGTGGCAGAGCTCCGAGAGCTCCACGCCCGGTGGTGATGGTGGGAACTCCCGTTTGGCAGAGCTCTTGGATCGGAGCTCTTGGAGCTCAACGCCTGTGAAGCTCAGATCTCGGAAGTGACATTTGCATACGACTTCTGTGAGGTCACTTCCGCTTCCGTTCACGTGACCGGAACTGACCTTTGACCCCGGCGCGCGCGGTGTAAAGGTTTCCACCGCGGTGGAAACCTTTACACCGCGCGCGCCGGGGATCAAAGGTCAGTTGTCGGAGCGAAGCAGAGAGTGACCTGCCTCTATTCTGAAGCGTTGACTCAAGGCTTCCGACTCTGCCAAACGGGAGTTCCCACCATCACCACCGGGCGTGGAGCTCTCGGAGCTCTGCCACACGGGGGCTACCACCACCACCACCACCACCACCACCACCGGACGTTGACGCCCGTCAACGCCCGGTGGTGGCGATGGTGGCGTTGGTGGTGGCGTTGGTGGCGTTGGTGGTGGCGTTGGTGGCGTTGGTGGTGTTGGTAGTGGCGTTGGTGGCGTTGGTGGTGGTGTTGGTGGTGTGCGGTGGTGGTGTTGGTGGAGTTGGTGGTGGTGGTGGTAGAGTCTTTAAATATAGGAATGAACATGTGTCCATATGTATTGGTCCTCTCTCATGTGTCATCCTTGTTGTTCTCTCTCCGGGGCTCTTAGAACTCGGCTCATGCACACACGCACACAGACACACAGACGCATACACACACACACACACACACACACACACACGCATCAGACGCATACACACACACACACACACACGCATAAACAAACGCATACAGACGTATACACACACACACACGCGTACCCACACACACACACACACACGTACGCACACATGCACACAGACACACACGAACACACACACACACGCACATACACGTACACGCAAGCACACATGCACGCAGGCAAACAGACGCATACACACACACAGACGCATACACACACACACATGCACGTACACACACACACAGACGCACACAGACGCATACACACACGCAGACGCATACTCATTGCGCATTGCGCCGCAAGGTCAATGGGGCTCGACATGCGCTTTCATACTACTAATCCATCCTTCACTGCCCCAAAATGCCCACTTTCGCTACTACTCGTAATGATGACGTCACTGATGACGTCACAGATGACCCGGACATCTCTCAACTCGGGATCTACACCCTAAGCGCTACAAAATGACACCTCCCACGACGCATTCGGACCAAGGATGGTCCCTCTCTACCCCAAACATACACCCACATAGCTCCAAAATGTCCACTTTCGCTACTACTCGTACTGATGACGTCACTAATGACGTCACAGATGACGCGAACATCCCTTAAATCGGGATCTACACCCCGGTCGCTGACGTCCAAGTTGAACTGATTGTGCTAAAAATAGATCAACAGCTAGCTTGCTATAAAAAGGAAACGGCCTGGCCGTTTCATCAGACACTCTGTCAACCACCAAGATGTTCACTTGTACTGCGTGCTCGAAATCATTCACTCGCCGGCACGACTTGCGCCGCCATGAGGCTACAAAGCACGATGGAACCGCCCGGTATAGCTGTACGATATGTAGGCCTACACTGTCGTTTCAGCGCCCAGATCATTTACAGCGCCATGAACGCTCAGTCCACGAGGGCGCGACGGAACAATGTGAGGATTGTGGTGAACTCTTCAGACGACCCAGTCAATTAAAACGGCATCAGCGTTTGATTCATGGTCCGTCTCCACGGTTTTGGCGACAACTTCCTACTGAAGAGGAGCCGCGGAAGGTCAGATCCAGTGAAGATAAGCCCGGGGAGACGAACGCCACTGGTGGTGCGATGACGGAGAGCCCGCCTATACCCACAGTGGGGAAGAGCCTGGATTTCCAGCCGGACCCCACCGTTACGGTTTCGAGTCATACGTCATACATCGAACATTTTCTGGACGAGCCCATAAATGTTCCTAGCGATCTCTTACCCGAATATCATCCAGAGAGTGACATCTCTCGGCGCCATTGGACCATGACACGGCACTGTTTCCACCGTCATCACCCTATTCAAGATATCTACAATTTCCCACTGACCAAGCTCACCCGTCTACGCAGCTACGTGGAAACCATCTTCAATGACCAACCTACGGCCTTCACATTAAATGTAGCATTTGGGTACATCTTATGCCATAAGGTGACGGGTAAATTGCGCTATTTCTATTCCAGTGCCATCCACCCAGTGTACGACCAACCGTTTACCATCAATGACCGGAGGTCACTAGAGATGATGCTGGACCAAGTGGAACAATTGAATGTCTTGGGATGGGTCCAACAACAACGACCCAACACCAAGTGGACAGTGAAGAGGGTGACCAATGTTACGTTTTTCCTTACCAAGCTGATCCACCACTGCCATCGGTTGAATGCGTCACTCGTGCACTGATGAATACTCAGAATGCGCAAACAACTATCTGAGGATATGTTGCCTCAACGGTATCCTGGCCTGCCCGCCGATGAGTAGAATAAACGGTTCAGAGCGAACATGGCCGAAGATGGAACTTTTTGAAATGGAGACTTCTGATTGGACAAGAATACATCTAACGGACAGGAACGAATATGACAGATACAAATGGTGGCATCTGATTGGGCAGGAGTCTTTTTGAGTTGTAAACATACCCAACGCGGCTCCCCCAGCGTGGGTATGATGTAACATTGGGGAAAATAAACTATATGAAAAAACTTCTTGTTGTTGTTGTTCTCTCATGTGTCATCCTTGTTGTTGTTGTTGTTCTCTCTCCGGTCTATATCATGACGTCAAGTCGTTATGTAAGAGCGTTAATGCGTAACGCCGGGCGTTGACGGGCGTCACTGCATTTCGATGAATTGGTGTCAATTCCATAGAATATCTAGAAAATCAGAACTTCTGAGCTATTGCACCAGGGCGTTGAAGCGTTCAGCTTGGCGTTGGCGGGCGTTGCTTACAATATGACACCTCACACGACGCATTCGCACCGCGGATGGTCCATCTCTACACCAAATAACATCCTTCACTGCTAAAAAATGCCCACTTTCGCTACTACTCGTACTGATGACGTCACCAATGACGTCACAGATGCTGTGGATATCCCTCAACTCGGAATGTACACCCCGAGAGCTACAACATGACACCTCCCAGGACGCATTCGGACCAAGGATGGTTCCTCTCTACTCCGAATACCTTCCTTCACTGCCCCAAAATGTCCACTTTCGCTACTACTCCTACTGATGACGTCAACAATGACGTCACAGATGCTTCGGACATGCCTCAACTCGGAATATACACCTCGAGAGCTACAAAATGACACCTCACACGACGCATTCGGACTAAGGATAGTCCCTCTCTACACCAAACTCACCCCCACGCACCCACAAAATGTCCACTTTCGCTACTACTCGTACTGATGACGTCACCAATGACGTCACAGATGCTGTGAACAGTCCCCAAATCGGGGTATAAACCCCGAGAGCTACAAAATGACACCTCCCAGGACGCATTCGGCCCAAGGATGGACCATCTCTACACCAAAATACCTTCCTTTCACTGCCCCAAAATACCCACTTTACTTACTACTCGTACTGATGACGTCACCGATGACGTCACAGGTGACGTGAACAGCCCTCAAATCGGGGTCTACACCCCGAGAGCTACAAGATGACACTTTGCAGGACGCATTCGAACCATGAATAGCCCATCTCGACCCCAAATACCTTCATGTACTGCCCCAAAATGGCCACTTTACTTACTACAACCAACTGCGCATGCGCAGATTAGCGCGACTTGCATTCAAAAACACACCATTCTGACTCTACCCCAGACAAGCTTCACTTTGACACCTCACACGACCCATTCGAACCGTGAATAGCCCATCTCTATCCCAAACACACCCCTACATAGCACCCAAAATGCCTGTTTTCTATACTACGGCCAGACTGCGCATGCGCAGACTATTGAACACGGACGAACCATTAGTGTAGTCAAGTGCTTCAAAATAAGACCTCATACGACCTCATCGGATCATTAGGGGCTCACCTAGACTCCAACATGTCCACCCCGTATGGGTCTATAGCCCATAGCCATGCAGTATAGGCCTATGGGCCTACCCAGGCCTCGGTGACTTTTTTTCAAAAATTTCACCGATTCGCTCCGCGACACTTCCTATCATGTTCTAAATGACGAGACGAGTAAAACGAGACCCCACAAGCCTACCGCAAATGTATAGAAGTACGTTTCCCAGGGGGACAAACATTGATCCTATACCCCCAGTATGGGACTATATGGGGCTATATCGTACTTTTTCAAAAATTTCACCGATTCGCTGCGGGACACTTCCTATCATGTTTGTCTTGACGAGACTAAGAAAACGAGACCCCACAACCTATACCGCAAATGTCGAGAAGTAGGTTTCCCAGGATGGTCCTATACCCCCCATACCCCATATAGGCATTTTCCCGTAATTTAGGATAAAGTCCGTATTCCGTATTTTTTCAGGAAAATTTTTACATACACCCACCCTGGAACTAGGGGGAGATAACTCTATTGATAGGCAAGCCCCGTTAAGCCCGGCGACCTATATACCCCCCATACCCCATATAGGCATTTTCCCAGGTTTTTCGATAAAGTCCGTGTTCCGTATTTTTTTTTTTCAGGAAAAATTTTACATGCACCCACCCAGCCATCAAATACCCCTTCACCTAGGCTTCACTTTGATACCTCATACAACTCCATCGGACCATTATTGGCTCCCCTAGATACCAAAACGTCTATTTGCATACCCTTGGGCCACCGCGCATGCGCAGAATGCCGATATTTCAACCCCACACCCAGTCCATCAGATGCCCCTTCACGAATGCTTCACTTTGATACCTCATATGACCCCATCGGACCATTAGGGGCTTCCCTAGCTCCAAAACGTCTATTTGCATACCCTTGGGCCACCGCGCATGCGCAGAATGCCGCTATTTCAACCCCACACCCAGCCCATCAGATGCCCCTTCACGAATGCTTCACTTTGATACCTCACTCGACCCCATTCGACCATTAGGGGCTCCCCTAACTCCAAAACGGCTATTTCCATACCCTTGGGCCACCGCGCATGCGCACAATGCCGATATTTCAATCCCACACCCAGCCCATTAGATACCCCTTCACCTAAGCTTCACTTTGATACCTCACTCGACCCAATCGGACCATTTTATCTAGGGACTACTTTTTCTCCGCGGAGGCTTTTTCCCGCGACCGAATCACCGCCAGACCGCATCACCGCGGAGGAATACAAAGGTTACAGGTTGCCGGAACTATAGTCACCCAGAGCATGGAGCTCTCTTGTGCTGGAGGTGGTTTTCCCCCAACGATCACATGATCGTCACGTGATCAAGTTACGCCTCAAATACGGCCCGGGGGGAACAAAAAAGTAGGTCAATGCGACCTGTAATGCACTTTATATACTACTAATATGGATAGGTCTTGGATTATGGACGCGAATATTCTTTAATGGACGACGGCTGAATTATGAATGACGGACCAGATGCTTGTAATTTGAAAGCATCTGCATTTTAGTCGTATTCATAGAACAGATACAGGTCAGCCAACAGGGGTACACACTTAATACCTATTGGAATACCTATATACTGTTGATATATTCTGTTGCCAAATTTCACAGAGATATTATCAATGAGAAATTCAAGCAACTCTATAAAAAAGAAACATCCCATGAATTATATTCCTTTTATGTAGTAGATTTAAATGCTTCATGGCTTCTGACATTAATTTATCGGCGATCAGTTTTCTTGAACACAGATACTATTAATGAACTTACATGGTCAAAAGGTCCTGATAAGTGAATGTAGTATAAAGAATCGAGAAATCCCATGTGTATACATATGGGTATGGTATGATTGATTGGAAGACAACTACCCTTTTCCCTGAGAAACCTTCTGTGATTGTTAAATAAATCTTCCAGAGTAACAGCACTTTTGGAGTAAGTATACGCATTCAATGATGATATGTTTACATGCAATTCTTTAACCAGTACCTGGTAATAGTACTATTTAAATATGAATATTATATTATTTAGAGCTTTATCTGCTGGGAATTTGACGAATTGACTGTCAGTTGCTAAAACTTATTGAGAGGTTTCTCTGTAATTGTTTTGCTTGGGGAAGGGTACTTCTCTTAATATGGCGGGTTGTTTCAACGGCCTTGCTCTTGGTGAGGTCCAGCCAATCAGCAAGTACTGTAGGTTCAGCTTTTTCTCACTTAGACCAATCAATAAAGTTATTTTCCAGTGTAGACAAGACTATCTTCTGCTCGGCCTTCAGATTTATTCTTCTCATATCTTTTATCCCGGCTAAGACATTTTTTTCTTGTCTTGCAGCTCGGCCGGGACATATATTCCCAACGAGAACGATATGATAGGAGACGTTGTTTCCTGCGACATTCTTTCCTTTCACACCCGTAACAAAATATCAGTCGGGTGGACGCATGGTTGACGATAATAAACAGATTTACACAAGTCCAGGAAGTAATGGGGGCTTACACAAGTTAAGCCGGGAGATAAACAGGAAGTGACAGTTATGTTAGATAAATGGGACAAAGTCAAACAGGGAATGGCAATCGCGAAATCTGATTGGATAGTTGGTATTGTGCAAGTCTTCCATTTCATTGTACATGTGCTGCCATATTTATTTTCAGGCATACGTTTTCCGTCATTTTCCAAAATACTCTGTAACAACAACAACCTATCCCGTAAACAACCTTTAATAGCTAGTACCGGCACTTGTAAAATGTTTTAATCGGGTTTATTTGCCCAGACAAGGAGTCCTACTTTTCAAATTGATTTATATTGTTTTCGATATTGACTATCTGACCTCTGGATTAACTTGCAGTTATATACAATGAGGTGAAGTCGTTCATGTCGAGACAAGTTTGACTTTACAATCAGTATTTTTAGTTCAATACAAATATCGCGGCATGCCGGATTCCTGTAATAACGAGTTCATGGTCTGTCACATTTGAATGACTAAGTTGGCTCTTGTCTGCGAATTATTCCATGTACTTGCCGAGGTTAAGTACGGGTACTCTACAAATAATACAGTCTATTTACCCACACACTGATCCTGCCAACTATTTACACATTAAATTCTCCTGCCGGCTGCGGTGAGCACTTGTCGTTCCGTATCCGATCTGCATGTTGTTCTTCCGGACGAATATGTTTAGATATCAAGACGTATGCATCGTGTGCCTTGTGACCTGAAAGTTGTGAAATCTCACCGTTGCCATTAGAGAGAATTGCACGAAAGCCAGCTGTAGGTATGTAGATGTCAACGAAACCAGATAACAAGACGAATACGTGCAATCGCTTTAATTCACACGCACAGCAATCGGGGAAAAATATTTTACGTCATCACCGTTATTATAAACAAGATACATTATATGGCACGTGACGAGTACAAATTTTACGATATAAATATACATAACAAATGTGTATATGTAGGTGAAGCCAACAATATATTGCAAAGCCAACGAATAACATGGCAGTGTGACTAAACGTCACGGGACCTACGAAGTAGGGTAGGCATTAATGGCTCCGACGCGCACTGAACTCTTGAAAATCCCCCCGACCCAAGTTGAAATCCTGCCTATATAAAGATGGGCACAGCCCAAGTCAGAATCACCAGTGATTTTAATCAAAAATCACCTGAAATTTTCATCAAAAGTAGGTCCGCTCAGAACTTGCTGGTAACACTCCTCTAACGCACCTTCATGCAAAAAAATCCCGGTTCTAATGTCAACGGTTCTCCTTATTTTGCCGACGAAAGGATTTGGATGCACTCACTCACTCACTGACTATCGGGTAATTTGCCGATGGTAGCTTACTTCGTAGGAATAACAAAAAGGGCAAGTGCACAGCAAACGGGAGTAATTTCCTTATTCCTACGAAGTAGGCTACAGATCGCAAATTGCCCGGTAATGAGTGAGTGAGTCAGTCCATCCGAATCCTTTCGTCGGCAAAATAAGGAGAACCGTTGACATTAGAACCTTGATTTTTGGCATGAACGTGCATTAGGGCATTGTTACCAGCAAGTTCTGATCTGAAATAATTCTGATTTAAATTAGATTGATAATTAACACTTCAGTATATTGTTATACATGTAGCTATATGTGGACTATAGCCTTTAACGTGTATCAGCTTCAAATTCAGGTCAAATTACCCAGAGCTAAAAATACCCTGTCCCACTGTATGTCTTTGTACCGGTTATGCTCAGGAGAATGACATAGAATAATTATTATCTTGTGCAGAGAAGGTGTTGGTCTGGAGTTGAATTACCGTAAACTACATAAATGCTACCTTTCTACTATAGTACTATATATAAAAAATTGTTGTATTGTTGGGAAAATAATGCGATTCAAAAAGTTGTTTTGATCCTGGACAAGGGCACTGAAAACCATTAAAGATATGTAAATGTATTTTCACACGTAAAGCTTGAAATCTACTGAACCTATATTATTCAATCTGTTTCCTTTAATTAAAAAATTGTAAAATTAAATCGGCGATCGTTATTTATTTTGGAATGAAGGCGCATTAGGAGACTGTTACCAACAAGTTCTGAGCTGACCTACTTTTGATGAACATTTCTGCTGATTTTTGATGAAAATCACTGGCGATTCTGACTTGGGCGATGCCCATCTTAATATAGGCAGGATTTCAACTGGGGGTGGGGATTTCCAAGAGTTCAGTTCACGTTCGAGTCCTAATGCCTACTGTACTTCGTAGGTCCTGTGACGTTAGTCACACTGCTCATGTTCCTTATTCCCGTTTCGATATTCTAAAATACGTTGTATGAAAGCAGTACCCTTCATGAAAATCGATATATTTCGACAACCATTATGTCTTTCATAACGCGAATGGAACCATGTATTCTCCAATAAATTTTCCTCGCTGTGAACATGGCAGTGTCACAGGACCTACGAAGTAGGCTTTGATAGGATTTAAGTGTGTACTCGAGAGATAACTTGGGGGACCTATGTGCTACCGTGAGAGAATTTATTCCTACGAAGTAGGCTCTCATTTGCAAATTGTCCGGTAATGAGTGAGTGAGTGAGTGAGTCCATCCGAATCCTTTCGTCGGCAAAATAACGAGAACCGTTGACATTAGAACCTCGATTTTTGGCATGAACGTGCATTAGGGGACTGTTGCCAGCAAGTTCTGAGTTGACCTACGTTTGATGAAAATTTGACCTATTTAGGCGACCCATAACATTAGGCTTGGAACCCCAAGTCATTTTCCTCATCCTACTTCGAAGGTCCTGTGACGTTAGTCACACTACTCATGTATAGTAGTCTCTAATTGACAGTGGGTACTATTAACTTTTCCAGATGTCACCGCTGGTGAGTCATTAGCGTAGCAACTACTATCGCCCTCAGTTCCTATTATCCTGGGCACTTATCAGCCCAGCTGTACAGCACGAGGTCACCCATCCAATTCTTGACTGGGCTCAAAGTCGCTTAACTTCGGTGATTTTACGAGAACCGGTGAGTCCAACGTGATATGCCGTATCAGGCTAGGGAACCTTCAAAAGTCACAGTGAAACATACAGCCAAGGGTTCCCGATGGGCATGACAGTGCACTCGCTGGGCCATCAATAAATAATAAAAAATAATTATAAATCAAATTTTCATCAGAATTCGGCTAGCTCAGAACTTGCTGGTAACTTGCTAATGCACCTTCATGCAAAAAATCTAGGTTCTAATGTAAACGGTTTTCCTTATTTTGCCGACGAAAGGATTCGGATGGACTCACTCACTCACTGACTGAATACCGGACAATTTGCAGATGATAGCCTACTTCGTAGGAATATAATTTTGAGTAGAATACTTCAAAGCGTGTGCTGTTAAGAACATTTCTAAAGGGTCGTAGTAACATCCGTGTACATCCCACAATATTTTGCTAGCCATTTTAGAGTGGTCTACGTTCCGAATAAAGTTATCTATCTTTCCGACTCATTTTTAGGTGTTTAAAGCGGGGCCGCCATACCTTCCGAGCCAGTGCTAAATGGATATAATCTCGATATGGTCAATTCACACCGACTGTATTTGTTGGTCCTATTCGTCCAGAAATCCGCCTTGTGACACTTGCAGAGTGGTCTAGATATCTTCCCAGTTTTACCTATATTTCTGACCCATTTTTGGGCGTTTGAGGTCGGAACGCCATACCCTCCGAGCCAGCGCTAAATGGGTATCATCACGATTATTTGTTCGTCCTATTCGTCCAGAAGTTCGTTTTGTGCCACCTAAAAACTGGTCAAGATTTCTTCCTAATAAACGTATCTGTCGTTCTGACCCAATTTTAGTTGTTGAACTCCGAGCCAGCGCTAAATGGATATTATCTGGATATGGTCAACTTACATCGACTGCATTTGTTGGTCATATTCGTCCAGAAATCCGACTTGTGCCATTTTAAGAGTGATCTAGATATCTTCCTAATAAATTTATCTATCTTTCTCTCCCATTTCTGGGCGTCTAAAATAGGGCTGCATACCCTCCGAGTCAGCGCTAAATGGATATGATCTTCGTCCAGAAATCCGTCTTGTGCCATTTAAGCCCAGGTCAGTAGTATATAAAGGCTATTACAGGTCCCATTGACCTCATTTCGACCTCATTTCAAGGTCACAGAGGTCAAGTGGAGTATAGTTCCGGCAGAAGGACCAAAAGCTACCTCCAGCACAGGAGAGTTCCAAATTTGCATATCACGTGACCCAGGTCAAAGATGTATTCATCCGCGGTGATGCGGTCTGGCCGCGGTTTTGGCGGTGATTCGGTCTCGGGAAAAAGCTTCCGCGGAGAAAAAGTAGTCCCTAGATAAAATGGTCCGATTGGGTCGAGTGAGGTATCAAAGTGAAGCTTAGGTGAAGGGGCATCTAATGGGCTGGGTGTGGGGTTGAAATAGCGGCATTCTGCACATGCGCGGTGACCAAAGGGCATGAAAATAGACGTTTTGGAGCTAGGGGAGCCCCTAATGGACCGATGGGGTCATATGAGGTATCAAAGTGAAGCATTTGTGAAGGGGCATCTGATGGACTGGGTGTGGGTTTGAAATATCGGCATTCTGCGCATGCGCGGTGCCCAAGGGTATGAAAATAGACGTTTTGGAGCTAGGGGAGCCACTAATGGTCCAATGGGGTCGAGTGAGGTATCAAAGTGAAGCATATTTCAAGCATGGGTGGGTGCATGTAAAAATTTTCCTGAAAAAAAAAATACGGAAAACGGACTTTATCGAAAAACCTGGGAAAATGCCTATATGGGGTATGGGGGGTATATAGGTCGCCGGGCTTAACGGGGCTTGCCTATCAATAGAGTTATCTCCCGCTAGTTCCAGGGTGGGTGTATGTAAAAATTTTCCTGAAAAAATACGGAATACGGACTTTATCCTAAATTACGGGAAAATGCCTATATGGGGTATGGGAGGTATAGGATCAATGTTTGTCCCCCTGGGAAACCTACTTCTCGACATTTGCGGTATGGGTTGTGGGGTCGCGTTTTCTTAGTCTCGTCATTTAGAACATGATAGGAAGTGTCACGGCACGAATAGGTGAAATTTTTGAAAAAGTACGATATAGCCCATATAGCCCCATACTGGGGGTATAGGATCAATGTTTGTCCCCCTGGGAAACGTACTTCTATGCATTTGCGGTAGGGTTGTGGGATCTCGTTTTACTCGTCTCGTCATTTAGAACATGATAGGAAGTGTCCCAGAGCGAATCGGTGAAATTTTTGGAAAAGTACGATATAGCCCCATATAGTCCCATACTGGGGGTATAGGATCAATGTTTGTCCCCCTGGGAAACCTACTTCTATACATTTGCGGTAGGGTTGTTTGGATTTGTTTTTCACGTCTCGTCATTTAGAACACGATAGGAAGTGTCCTGGAGCGAATCGGTGAAATTTTTGAAAAAAGTCACCGAGGCCTGGGTAGGCCCATAGGCCTATACTGCATGGCTATGGGTGTATAGGCCCATACGGAGTGGACATGTTGGAGTCTAGGTGAGTCCCTAATAGTCCAATGGGGTCGAGTGAGGTCTTATTTTGAAGCTCTCGTGGAGGAGCACTTGACTACACTAATGGTTCGTCTGTGTTCAATAGTCTGCGCATGCGCAGCCTGGCCCGTAGTATAGAAAACAGGCATTTTGGGTGCTATGTAGGGATGTGTTTGGGATAGAGATGGGCTATTCACGGTTCGAATGGGTCGTGTGAGGTGTCAAAGTGAAGCTTGTGTGGGGTAGAGTCAGAATGGTGTGTTTTTGAATGCAAGTCGCGTTAATCTGCGCATGCGCAGTTGGTTGTAGTAAGTAGAGTGGCCATTTTGGGGCAGTGAAGGAAGGTATTTGGGGTCGAGATGGGCTATTCACGGTTCGAATGCGTCCTGGAAGGTGTCATTTTGTTGCTCTCGGGGTGTACATTCCGATTTGAGGGATGTCCGCGTCATCTGTGACGTCATTGATGACGTCATCGGTACGAGTAGTAGCGAAAGTGGACATTTTGGGGGTGCGTGGGGGTGAGTTTGGGGTAGAGAGGGACCATCCTTAGTCCGAATGCGTCGTGTGAGGTGTCATGTTGTAGCTCTCGAGGTGTACATTCCGATTTGAGGCATGTCCGAGGCATCTGTGACGTCATTGATGACGTCATCGGTACGAGTAGTAGCGAAAGTGGACATTTTGGGGGTGCGTGGGGGTGAGTTTGGGGTAGAGAGGGACCATCCTTAGTCCGAATGCGTCGTGTGAGGTGTCATGTTGTAGCTCTCGAGGTGTACATTCCGAGTTGAGGGATGTCCGAAGCATCTGTGACGTCATTGTTGACGTCATCAGTAGGAGTAGTAGCGAAAGTGGACATTTTGGGGCATTGAAGGAAGGTATTCGGAGTAGAGAGGAACCATCCTTGGTCCGAATGCGTCGTGTGAGGTGTCATGTTGTAGCTCTCGGGGTGTACATTCCGAGTTGAGGGATATCCACAGCATCTGTGACGTCATTGGTGACGTCATCAGTACGAGTAGTAGCGAAAGTGGGCATTTTTTAGCAGTGAAGGATGTTATTTGGTGTAGAGATGGACCATCCGCGGTGCGAATGCGTCGTGTGAGGTGTCATCTTATAGCAACGTCCACCAAAGCAAATGCTTCAACGCCCTGGTGAAATAGCTCAGAAGCTCTGATATTCCATGGAATTGTCACTAATTCTTCGAAATGCAGTGACGCCCTCGACGCCCGTCGTTACGCTTTAACACTCTAACATAACACTATGATATAGACCGGAGAGAGAACAACAACAACAGCAACAACAACAAGGATGACACATGAGAGAACAACAACAACAAGAAGTTTTTTTCATATAGTTTATTCTCCCCAATGTTACATCATACCCACGCTGGGGGAGCCGCGTTGGGTATATTTACAATTCAAGAAGATTCTTGTCCAATCAGAGGCCACCATTTGCATGTTTCATATTCGTTCCTGTCCGTTAGATGTATTCTTGTCCAATCAGAAGTCTCCATTTCAGAAAGTTCCATCTTCGGCCATGTTCGCTCTGAACCGTTTATTCTAATCACCGTCGGGCAGGCCAGGATACCGTTGAGGCAACATATCCTCAGATAGTTGTTTGCGCATTCTGAGAATCTATCAGTGCATGGGTGAATACTTTCATCCGATGGGGGTGGTGGTCAGTTTAACCACGAAGAACGTAACATTGGTGACCCTCTCCACTATCCATTTGGTGTTGGGGCGTTGTTGTTGGGCCCATTCCAAGGGATCCACGGTGGCCAGGTTCTCCAGCATCGTCTCTAGCGACGCCCGGTTAATGATGGTAAACGGTTGGTCAAATACCCGGATGTTACTGCTCGGGTAAAAGTATCGGACTTGATCTGTCTCCTTATGCTGCAGCACATAACCAAACGCCAGATTTAATTTGAAGGACGTTGCTTGGTCATTGAAGATGGCTTCCACGTAGCTGCGTAGACGGGCGAGGTCGGTCAGTCGAAAATTGTAGATATCTTGAATAGGGCGATGACGGTGGAAACAGTGCCGTATCATGGTCCAATGGCGCCGATAGATGTCACTCACTGGATGGTCGTCCTGTAGCAGATCGCTAGGGGCATCCACTGCATCTTCCGAAAAATGTTCGATGTCGTCAGGCGTATGACTCGAAACCGTAACGCTGGGGTCCGGCTGGATATCCAGGCCCTCCTGGACTGTGGGTATAGGCGGGCTCTTCGTCATCGCATCACCAGTGGCGTTCGTCTCCCCGGGTTCATCTTCTCTGGCTCTGACCTTCCGCGGCTCCTCTTTAGTAGAATGTTGTCGCCCGAATCGTGGAGAAGGGGCATGAATCAAACGTTGGTGCTGTCTTAACCGACTGGGTCGTTTGAAGAGTCGACCACAATCGTTACATTGTACCGTCACACCCTCGTGGAATGCCTTCTCATGGCGCAGTAAATTATCCTCCCGATTGAATGATCGTGCACAGATTATACAAGTATACCGTGCATCGTTGTGGGAGGAGGCCTCGTGACGTCGTAAACTTTCTATTCGAGCAAACTGCTTCTGGCAAGTTGTGCAAGTGAACATCTTGGTAGTTGACAGAGTATCGGATGAAACGACCAGGCCGCTTCCCTTTTATAGTGCGCTAGCTGGTGATCTATTTTTAGCACACTCAGTTCAACTACCCCAAGTCGAGGACCAGACATATAGAGTATGTATTGCATGCTATGGTATTCATCAGTGCAAGGGTGGCACATTCAGCCGATGGGGGTGGTCGGTCAGCTTGGTAACGAAAAACGTGACATTGGTCACCCTCTCTACGACCCATTGTGTGTTGGGGCGTTGTTGTTGGGCCCATTCCAAGGGATCCACGGTGTCCAGTTTCTCCAGCATTGCCTGTAGCGACGCCCGGTTAATGATGGTAAACGGTTGGTCAAATACCCGGATGTTACTGCTCGGGTAAAAATATCGGGCTGCTTGGTCTGTGTCCTTATGCTGCAGCACATAACCAAACGCCAGATTCAACTTGAAGGTCGTAGTTTGATCGTTGAAGATGGCTTTCACGTAGCTGCGTAGGCGGGAGAGGTTGGTCAGTCGGAAATTGTAGATATCTTGAATGGGGCGATGACGGTAGAAACAGTGCCGGATCATGTGCCAATGGCGCCGATAGATGTCACTCACTGGATGGTGTTCGTGTAACAGATCGCTAGGAACATGTATGGGTTCGTCCACGAAGTGTACTTTGCTCTCCTCGTCGTGCAAAATCTGGCCCAGTGTCTTGTCGTCGGAATTTGACTGTTGAATTAGGGCGACATCATCAACTTCAACCCTCGTGCGATGGGTGGGAGTTCCCGCTTCCTCGATACTGGTGCCTACGGACTCTTCTACCTGCAGACGTGACTGCAGAACAGGGTGTCGTGTGCGTTGGTGTCGCAGCAACTGACTGGTCAGTTTGAAAATCCGACCACATTCTTCGCATGGACGCTTGGGTACTTCATGGCGTGCACGTGTGTGGCGCTGTAAATGATCTGGGCGCTGAAACGACAGTGTACATATCGTACAGCTATGCCGGGCGGTTCCTTCGTGCTTGCTAGCCTCATGGCGGCGCAAGTCGTGCAGACGAGTGAATGCTTTCGAGCACGTAGTACAAGTGAACATCTTGGTGGTTGACAGAGTATCTGATGAAACGACCAGGCCGCTTCCCTTTTATAGCACGCTAGCTGGTGATCTATTTTTAGCACACTCAAACGAACCCCCACAAACAGGTCAGTACCATCTCCTTTCCTTCAATTCACATCGAAAGTGACGTCATACCCCAACATGTCTAAACATGATCCGACAACATGAAAAGGATGCAGGTCAAGTGCACTCAATGACCTGGTGTACAAACGACCTTATATGACCACTCACTCACTCATGTGTGTGTGTGTGTGTGTGTGTGTTTACCTGTGTGTCTGCGTCTGTGTGTATGCGTCTGTGTGTGTCTATGCGTCTGTTTGTCTGTGTGCATGTGTGCTTGCGTGTACGTGTATGTGTGTGTGTGTATGTTCGTGTGTGTCTGTGTGCATGTGTGCGTACGTGTGTGTGTGTGTGTGCGTACGCGTGTGTGTGTGTGTATACGTCTGTATGCGTGTGTTTAGGAGTGTGTGTGTGTGTGTGTATGCGTCTGATGCGTGTGTGTGTGTGTGTATGCGTCTGTGTGTCTGTGTGCGTGTGTGCATGAGCCGAGTTCTAAGAGCCCCGGAGAGAGAACAACAACAACAACAAGGACGACACATGAGAGAGGACCAATACATATGGACACATGTTCATTCCTATATTTAAAGACTCTACCACCACCACCACCAACTCCACCAATACCACCACCGCACACCACCAACACCACCACCAACGCCACCAACGCCACCACCAACGCCACCAACGCCACCACCAACGCCACCAACGCCACCACCAACGCCACCAACGCCACCACCGGGCGTTGACGGGCGTCAACGCCCGGTGGTGGTGGTGGTGGTGGTGGTGGTGGTGGTAACTCCCGTGTGACAGAGCTCCGAGAGCTCCACGCCCGGTGGTGGTGGTGGGAACTCCCGTGTGGCAGAGCTCTTGGATCGGAGCTCTTGGAGCTCAACGCCTGTGGAGCTCAGATCTCGGAAGTGACATTTGGATACGACCTCTGTGAGGTCACTTCCGCTTCCGTTCACGTGACCGGAACTGACCTTTGACCCCGGAGCTCTGCCACACGGGGGCTACCACCACCACCACCACCACCACCACCGGGCGTTGACGCCCGTCAACGCCCGTTGGTGGCGTTGGTGGCGTTGGTGGTGGCGTTGGTGGCGTTGGAGGTGGCGTTGGTGGCGTTGGTGGTGGTGTTGGTGGTGTGCGGTGGTGGTATTGGTGGAGTTGGTGGTGGTGATGGTAGAGTCTTTAAATATAGGAATGAACATGTGTCCATATGTATTGGTCCTCTCTCATGTGTCATCCTTGTTGTTGTTGTTGTTCTCTCTCCGGGGCTCTTAGAACTCGGCTCATGCACACACGCACACAGACACACAGACGCATACACACACACACACACGCATCAGACCCATACACACACACACACACTCCTAAACACACGCATACAGACGTATACACACACACACACGCGTACACACACACACACACACACACGTACGCACACATGCACACAGACACACACGAACATATACACACACATACACGTACACGCAAGCACACATGCACACAGACAAACAGACGCATAGACACACACAGACGCATACACACAGACGCAGACACACAGGTAAACACACACACACACACACACACACACATGAGTGAGTGAGTGGTCATATAAGGTCGTTTGAACACCAGGTCATTGAGTGCACTTGACCTGCATCCTTTTCATGTTGTCGGATCATGTTTAGACATGTTGGGGTATGACGTCACTTTCGATGTGAATTGAAGGAAAGGAGATGGTACTGACCTGTTTGTGGGGGTTCGTTTGAGTGTGCTAAAAATAGATCACCAGCTAGCGTGCTATAAAAGGGAAGCGGCCTAGTCGTTTCGTCAGACACTCTGTCAACCACCAAGATGTTCACTTGTACTACGTGCTCGAAAGCATTCACTCGTCTGCACGACTTGCGCCGCCATGAGGCTAGCAAGCACGAAGGAACCGCCCGGCATAGCTGTACGATATGTACACTGTCGTTTCAGCGCCCAGATCATTTACAGCGCCACACACGTGCACGCCATGAAGTACCCAAGCGTCCATGCGAAGAATGTGGTCGGATTTTCAAACTGACCAGTCAGTTGCTGCGACACCAACGCACACGACACCCTGTTCTGCAGTCACGTCTGCAGGTAGAAGAGTCCGTAGGCACCAGTATCGAGGAAGCGGGAACTCCCACCCATCGCACGAGGGTTGAAGATGATGATGTCGCCGTAATTCAACAGTCAAATTCCGACGACAAGACACTGGGCCAGATTTTGCACGACGAGGAGAGCAAAGTACACTTCGCGGACGAACCCATACATGTTCCTAGCGATCTGTTACACGAACACCATCCAGTGAGTGACATCTATCGGCGCCATTGGCACATGATCCGGCACTGTTTCTACCGTCATCGCCCCATTCAAGATATCTACAATTTCCGACTGACCAACCTCTGCCGCCTACGCAGCTACGTGAAAGCCATCTTCAACGATCAAACTACGACCTTCAAGTTGAATCTGGCGTTTGGTTATGTGCTGCAGCATAAGGACATAGACTAAGCAGCCCGATATTTTTACCCGAGCAGTAACATCCGGGTATTTGACCAATCGTTTACCATCATTAACCGGGCGTCGCTACAGGCAATGCTGGAGAAACTGGACACCGTGGATCCCTTGGAATGGGCCCAACAACAACGCCCCAACACACAATGGGTCGTAGAGAGGGTGACCAATGTCACTCGTTACCAAGCTGACCGACCACACCCCCCATCGACTGAATATTGCCACCACCTTGCGCTGATGAAGACCTCCATGTATGGCATGTGCTCTATATGTCTGATTATCGGAAACTTGGAGATGAGGTTGGAACTGAGTGTGCTAAAATAGATCACCAGCCAGCGCACTATAAAAGGGAAGCGGCCTGGTCTGGTTTCATCCGATACTCTGTCTTGTCACCAAGATGTTCACTTGCACAACTTTTCCACTTTAGAAGCAAAGTTTGCTCGAATAGAAAGTTCACGACGTCACGAGGCCTCCACCCACAACGATGCACGGTATACTTGTATAATCTGTGCACGATCATTCAATCGAGAGGATAATTTACTGCGCCATGAGAAGGCACTCCACGAGGGTGTGACGGTACAATGTAACGATTGTGGTCGACTCTTCAAACGACCCAGTCGGTTAAGACAGCACCAACGTTTGATTCATGCCCCTTCCCCACGATTCGGGCGACAACATTCTACTAAAGAGGAGCCGCGGAAGGTCAGAGCCAGAGAAGATGAACCCGGGGAGACGAACGCCACTGGTGATGCGATGACGAAGAGCCCGCCTATACCCACAGTCCAGGAGGGCCTGGATATCCAGCCGGACCCCAGCGTTACGGTTTCGAGTCATACGCCTGACGACATCGAACATTTTTCGGAAGATGCAGTGGATGCCCCTAGCGATCTGCTACAGGACGACCATCCAGTGAGTGACATCTATCGGCGCCATTGGACCATGATACGGCACTGTTTCCACCGTCATCGCCCTATTCAAGATATCTACAATTTTCGACTGACCGACCTCGCCCGTCTACGCAGCTACGTGGAAGCCATCTTCAATGACCAAGCAACGTCCTTCAAATTAAATCTGGCGTTTGGTTATGTGCTGCAGCATAAGGAGACAGATCAAGTCCGATACTTTTACCCGAGCAGTAACATCCGGGTATTTGACCAACCGTTTACCATCATTAACCGGGCGTCGCTAGAGACGATGCTGGAGAACCTGGCCACCGTGGATCCCTTGGAATGGGCCCAACAACAACGCCCCAACACCAAATGGATAGTGGAGAGGGTCACCAATGTTACGTTCTTCGTGGTTAAACTGACCACCACCCCCATCGGATGAAAGTATTCACCCATGCACTGATAGATTCTCAGAATGCGCAAACAACTATCTGAGGATATGTTGCCTCAACGGTATCCTGGCCTGCCCGACGGTGATTAGAATAAACGGTTCAGAGCGAACATGGCCGAAGATGGAACTTTCTGAAATGGAGACTTCTGATTGGACAAGAATACATCTAACGGACAGGAACGAATATGAAACATGCAAATGGTGGCCTCTGATTGGACAAGAATCTTCTTGAATTGTAAATATACCCAACGCGGCTCCCCCAGCGTGGGTATGATGTAACATTGGGGCGAATAAACTATATGAAAAAAACCTTCTTGTTGTTGTTGTTCTCTCATGTGTCATCCTTGTTGTTGTTGTTGTTGTTGTTCTCTCTCCGGTCTATATCATAGTGTTATGTTAGAGTGTTAAAGCGTAACGACGGGCGTCGAGGGCGTCACTGCATTTCGAAGAATTAGTGACAATTCCATGGAATATCAGAGCTTCTGAGCTATTTCACCAGGGCGTTGAAGCATTAAGAATGGCTTTGGTGGGCGTTGCTATAAGATGACACCTCACACGACGCATTCGCACCGCGGATGGTCCATCTCTACACAAAATAACATCCTTCACTGCTAAAAAATGCCCACTTTCGCTACTACTCGTACTGATGACGTCACCAATGACGTCACAGATGCTGTGGATATCCCTCAACTCGGAATGTACACCCCGAGAGCTACAACATGACACCTCACACGACGCATTCGGACCATGGATGGTTCCTCTCTACTCCGAATACCTTCCTTCACTGCCCCAAAATGTCCACTTTCGCTACTACTCCTACTGATGACGTCAACAATGACGTCACAGATGCTTCGGACATCCCTCAACTCGGAATGTACACCTCGAGAGCTACAACATGACACCTCACACGACGCATTCGGACTAAGGATGGTCCCTCTCTACCCCAAACTCACCCCCACGCACCCCCAAAATGTCCACTTTCGCTACTACTCGTACCGATGACGTCATCAATGACGTCACAGATGCCTCGGACATGCCTCAAATCGGAATGTACACCTCGAGAGCTACAACATGACACCTCACACGACGCATTCGGACTAAGGATGGTCCCTCTCTACCCCAAACTCACCCCCACGCACCCCCAAAATGTCCACTTTCGCTACTACTCGTACCGATGACGTCATCAATGACGTCACAGATGACGCGGACATCCCTCAAATCGGAATGTACATCCCGAGAGCAACAAAATGACACCTTCCAGGACGCATTCGAACCGTGAATAGCCCATCTCGACCCCAAATACCTTCCTTCACTGCCCCAAAATGGCCACTTTACTTACTACAACCAACTGCGCATGCGCAGATTAACGCGACTTGCAGTCAAAAACACACCATTCTGACTCTACCCCACACAAGCTTCACTTTGACACCTCACACGACCCATTCGAGCCGTGAATAGCCCATCTCTATCCCAAACACATCCCTACATAGCACCCAAAATGCCTGTTTTCTATACTACGGGCCAGGCTGCGCATGCGCAGACTATTGAACACAGACGAACCATTAGTGTAGTCAAGTGCTCCTCCACGAGAGCTTCAAAATAAGACATCACTCGACCGCATTGGACCATTAGGGACTCACCTAGACTCCAACATGTCCACTCCGTATGGGCCTATACACCCATAGCCATGCAGTATAGGCCTATGGGCCTACCCAGGCCTCGGTGACTTTTTTCAAAAATTTCACCGATTCGCTTCGGGACACTTCCTATCGTGTTCTAAATGCCGAGACGTGAAAAACAAATCCAAACAACCCTACCGCAAATGTATAGAAGTAGGTTTCCCAGGGGGACAAACATTGATCCTATACCCCCAGTATGGGACTATATTGGGCTATATCGTACTTTTCCAAAAATTTCACCGATTCGTGCCGGGACACTTCCTATCATGTTCTAAATGACGAGACTAAGAAAACGCGACCCCACAACCCATACCGCAAATGTCGAGAAGTAGGTTTCCCAGGGGGACAAACATTGATCCTATACCTCCCATACCCCATATAGGCATTTTCCCGTAATTTAGGATAAAGTCCGTATTCCGTATTTTTTCAGGAAAAATTTTACATACACCCACCCTGGAACTAGGGGGAGATAACTCTATTGATAGGCAAGCCCCGTTAAGCCCGGCGACCTATATACCCCCATACCCCATATAGGCATTTTCCCAGGTTTTTCGATAAAGTCCGTGTTCCGTATTTTTTTTTTCAGGAAAAATTTTACATGCACCCACCCATGCTTGAAATATGCTTCACTTTGATACCTCACTCGACCCCATTGGACCATTAGTGGCTCCCCTAGCTCCAAAACGTCTATTTTCATACCCTTGGGCACCGCGCATGCGCAGAATGCCGATATTTCAACCCCACACCCAGTCCATCAGATGCCCCTTCACAAATGCTTCACTTTGATACCTCATATGACCCCATCGGTCCATTAGGGGCTCCCCTAGCTCCAAAACGTCTGTTTTCATGCCCTTTGGTCACCGCGCATGCGCAGAATGCCGCTATTTCAACCCCACACCCAGCCGATTAGATGCCCCTTCACCTAAGCTTCACTTTGATACCTCACTCGACCCAATCGGACAATTTTATCTTGGGACTACTTTTTCTCCGCGGAAGCTTTTTCCCGAGACCGAATCACCGCCAAAACCGCGGCCAGACCGCATCACCGCGGATGAATACATCTTTGACCTGGGTCACGTGATATGCAAATTTGGAACTCTCCTGTGCTGGAGGTAGCTTTTGGTCCTTCTGCCGGAACTATACTCCACTTGACCTCTGTGACCTTGAAATGAGGTCGAAATGAGGTCAATGGGACCTGTAATAGCCTTTATATACTACTCAGGTCACACTGTTGAGAATTGGGTAGGCGAATCACCGCGAACTGGAAAATCGTGCTCATTCTTTGCAATTCGTACAGGCATCTTGCGGGGTTCGTCCCAGATCGTGACCGTTCTTGCCTATTCTCGGAGAGAGTACGAAAGTTTTGAAATGTTCAAAACATTCGCCGGCCAAGTACGATTAAATGGTATACGTATGGCATTCTTGGCATCATCCTACTACGTTCTCGCATGCTTTCTCCTCCTATCGTGTATATTCGTGGGTAGTCGTAGTAGTTCTTTCGGTCACAAATCAGCAAGAATGCCGTACGCATTGTACGATTGTTGAACGCATTCTACGCTTCTTGTACGATCATACTACGATACTGCATTCGTACTAACCTCGTACTGCATACGTACTTATTCGTAGTAGGTTATCGAGCATTCGTAGTCGGTTCGCGGGCTGTCGTGTTGATGCGTAGGGCGTTCTTCATTGAATCGTACTGCATGCGTACTCATTCTTGATGATTCTTGTTAAATGTTTATGGCTGTCGTACAAGAAACCTACGGCATGCGTAAGGGATTCTTACGACAGTTCCAAAGAGACCATCTAGAGGCGAATTGACACGAATCGACAAGATTAAAATATTCGTGCTCATTGGCCGGCATTCTCCACCCAATTCTTGACAGTGTGACTGGGGCTTAAAAGAGTGGTCTAGATATCTTCCTACTACATTTATCTATCTTTCTGATCCATTTTTCGACGTTTTCGACCTTCCGAGCTAGCGCTAAATGGATATGATCTCGATATGGTCAATTTACACCGACTGTATTTTTTGGTCCTATTCGTTCAGAAATCCGTCTTGTGCCACTTTAAGATTGGTCTAGATATCTTCTTAATAAATTTATCTACCTTTCTGATCCATTTTTGGGCGTTTACAGCGGGGCTGTCATACCCTCCGAGCCAGCGCTAAATGAATATGATCTCGATATGGTCAATTTACACCGACTGTATTGTTTGGTCCTATTCTTGCAGAAATCCATCTTGTGCCACTTTAAGAGTAGTCTAGATATCTTCCTAATAAATTTATCTATCTTTCTGATCCATTTTTGGGCGTTTAAAGCGGGACCGCCACACCGTCCGAGCCAGCGATAAAATGATATTATTTGAATATAGTCAATTTACATCGACTGTATTTGTTAGTCCTATTCATCCAGAAATCGGTGTTGTGCCACTTTCAGAGTGGTCTAGATATTTTCCAAATAAACTTATCTACCTTAATACAGTCGGTGTAAATTGACCATATCGAGGTGATATCCATTTAGGGCTGGCTCAGAGGGTATGGCGGCACGATTTTAAACGCTCAAAAATGAGCCATAAAGATGGATAAATTTATTAGGAAGATATCTAGACCACTCTTAAAGTGGCACAAGACGCATTTCTGGACGAATAGGACCAACAAATACAGTCAGTGTAAATTGACCATATCGAGATGATATCCATTTAGCGCTGTCTCGAAGGGTATGACGGCCCAGATTTAAACGTCCAAAAATGGGTCAGAAAATAGATAAGTTTATTCGCAATATATCTAGACCACTCTCAAGGTGGCACAACACCGATTTCTGGACGAATACGACCAAAAAATACCGTCGATGTAAATTGACGATACCCAGATAATATCCATTTAGCTGCGGCTCGGAGGGTATGACGGCCCCGCTTGAAACGCCCCAAAATGGGTCAGAAAGATAGATAAATTTATTGGAAAGATGTCTAGACCACTCTTAGTGGAGGGATTTCTGGACGAATACGACCAACAAATATAGTCGGCGTAAATTGACCATATCCAGATAATATCCATTTAGTGCTGGCTCGGGGGGTATGGCGGCCCCCTTCAAACGCCCAAAAATGGGTCAGAAAGATGGATAAATTTATTAGGAAGATTTTTAGACCACTCTTAAAGTGGCAAAAGACGGATTTCTGGACGAATAGAGCCAACAATTACAGTCTGTGTAAATTGACCATATAGAGATAATATCCATTTAGCGATTGGCGCGGAGGGTATGACTGCCCGCTTTAAACGTACACAAATGGGTCAGAAAGATAGATAAATTTATTAGCAGGATATCTAGACCACTCTTAAAGTGGCACAAAACCGAATTCTGGACGAATAGGACCAACAAATAGAGAGATGATATCCATTTAGCGCTGGTTCGAAGGGTATGACGGCCCCGCTTTAAACGTCCAAAAATTGGTCAGAAAGATAGATAGATTTATTGGAAAGATATCTAGACCACTCTTATAGTGTGGCACAACACGGATTTCTGGACGAATACGACCAACAAATATAGTCGGTGTAAATTGACCATATCCAAATAATATCCATTCAGCGCTGGCTCGGAGGGTATGGCGACCCCCTTTCAAACGCCCCAAAAAATGGGACAGAAAGATGGATAAATTTATTAGGAAGATATCTTCACCACTCTTAAAGTGGCAAAGACGGATTTCTGGACGAGTAGAACCAAGAATTACAGTCGATGTAAATTGACCATATAGAGATGATATCCGTTTAGCGCTGGCTCAGAGGGTATGGCCGCCCCGATTTAAACGCCCAAAAGTCAGAAAGATAGATGAATTTATTAGGAAGATATCTAGACCACTCTAATATGGCAGCCCCGCTTGAAAAAAATATTGCGGAATGTACACAGAATTTTACTACGACCCTTTAGAAATGTTCTCAACAGGGCATATTTTGAGGTATTCTACTCACAATTATATTCATAGCGAGGAAAAATTATTGGGGAAAACCTGGTTCCATTCGTGTTATGAAAGACATAATGTTTGTCGAAATATAGCAATTTTTACGAAGGTTACTACTTTCAGATAGCGGGATTAACAACGTTGTTGCATAATAAAATATATAGTTCAGCCTTCATTGGGCCTCAACAAAAGATGTGAAAGTGACAATTACAACACATATAAGGGAAGTGGGAAGAGGTGCCGACATACTGACTGCGTCACATGACTTCACAGAATAGTCTTCTGGTTAACCTATTCTAAAGCACACACCAAGAATCTAACGATTCGTGATATGTGTTGTATCTCAGGTACGCTTTTATTGTACCTGTTCATGTGGCAACATGGATGATATGACCACACGGCCCCTAGCACCGGCATAAGCGGTATTAGATACAAATCTAGAGAGCTATGTTGAAAATGCTCTGACAACTCGTATACTGGTAATTGGTGAGCTGTTTCGCTGTGACAACTCGTACATTGGAGATTGGTGAGCTGTATCGTCGTCAGATGTAAATGACGGAATTAACACGAAAGACTAGTCTGTAACGCCCGATGTCGACCCAGCATCAACTTCACACAAATGCCAACATATATCAAAGACCAAAAGGTCTGTACAGGGGGCGGGCCTCGGGGACGAAACGTCCACCAGCAGAATCTCGCCATATACAGGTAAAAATTACAACACATATAAGGGAAGTGGGAAGAGGTGCCGACATACTGGCTGCGTCACATGACTTCACAGAATAGTCTTCTGGTAAACCTATTCTAAAGCACATACCAAGAATCTAACGATTCATGATATGTGTTGTATCTCAGGTACGCTTTTATTGTACCTGTTCATGTGGCAACTTGGATGATATGACCACACGGCCCCCTAGCACCGGCATAAGCGGTATTAGATACAAATCTAGAGAGGTATGATGGAAATGCTCTGACAACTCGTATACTGGTAATTGGTGAGCTGTTTCGCTGTGACAACTCGTACATTGGAGATTGGTGAGCTGTATCGTCGTCAGATGTAAATGACGGAATTAACACGAAAGACTAGTCTGTAACGCCCGATGTCGACCCAGCATCAACTTCCCACAAATGCCAACATATATCAAAGACCAAAAGGTCTGTACAGGGGGCGGGCCTCGGGGACGAAACGTCCACCAGCAGAATCTCGCCATATACAGGTAAAAATTACAACACATATAAGGGAAGTGGGGAGAGGTGCCGACATACTGACTGCGTCACATGACTTCACAGAATAGTCTTCTGGTTAACCTATTCTAAAGCACACACCAAGAATCTAACGATTCGTGATATGTGTTGTATCTCAGGTACGCTTTTATTGTACCTGTTCATGTGGCAACTTGGATGATATGACCACACGGCCCCTAGCACCGGCATAAGCGGTATTAGATACAAATCTAGAGAGCTATGATGGAAATGCTCTGACAACTCATATACTGGTAATTGGTGAGCTGTTTCGCTGTGACAACTCGTACATTGGAGATTGGTGAGCTGTATCGTCGTCAGATGTAAATGACGGAATTAACACGAAAGACTAGTCTGTACCGCCCGATGTCGACCCAGCATCAACTTCACACAAATGCCAACATATATCAAAGACCAAAAGGTCTGTACAGGGGGCGGGCCTCGGGGACGAAACGTCCACCAGCAGAAACATGCAAACAGTGTAATATTCGGAAATGTTGCGAGAAAAGTAAACCGAGCTTGCTATAAATTAACTGTACTAATTAACAGTAAATAATGAACGGAAGATAACACATTTGCAAATGAGGCAACAGTTGGTGTTGATGTTGGTTACGCTATACTGAAAGTATAGACATGTAGGATATTACACGTAATCAAATTAAAAAAGCCTGCTGGGAACTCGTCAATCAATAGCAGACTCATTCTTGGTTAAGAGTATCCTTTTACGCTCGTAAATCTGCACGCTCGTAAATCTGCAAGTTACTGAAGTATTGAAAATGTACTCTTGCAGCTTGCAAATATAGGAGTGATATATTAATTTTCCATTGGAAGGGTAGAACAAGAGATTTTATAAAGCAAATCTATACCCCAGGTCTCACTGATCACCCATCACTCCCCTGGTTTGGGTCACTCACAGATATTCGTCAGAAGTTTACTTAATCAGTTTACCATATACCATGTATAGTGTGGGCAAATGGGTGAAAGGGCAAATTGACATGAAGGGCAAATGGTCAGAAGGGCAAATATCCGAAGGGTAAATGCCAGGAGGGCAAATGACCAGACGGGCAAATGACTGTATACACCTCTTTGAACAGACCAGAAGGGTTATCTTTAATTGGATAGAAGTGTCCAGACGAGAATTCATTGTGGCTTTGTTCCTTCAGTCTTCTGTGGGTCCTTTGTCCCTTCCATTCACTGAATGTTACTCACCCTATTTAGGGCCACATCCCAAACAATTGGTAATGTAACTTGTCTTTATAATTGAAATCATGACCGACTTCGATTGTGCTTTGAAGTACAGCACTATGACTCTGGCGAATGAATCATATTCAGGAGGTCTTGCATTAAAATTCTGTTTTATTCTTTTTCACAGACTTCCCCTTTCTTGTTCTATCTGGGTCGAGCCATTATTTAAAATGAAGCATGCGCGTTTAAGTCTCCGAAATATCATATCGGTCAATCATTATTTGCCTTTAAGTCGGCCGGCCAACCTGCTTAAAAGTGCTTAAAAAACGTCCCGATGGCATTTTTTGTTAGAAGCTGGCAACCCTACTCAATGAGTACTCCAGTCTATGCTCTACACGATAGGGCCGCATGCCAAGCCCAAATATGCTTTTTTTCGGACACAGTGGTCAGTTTTGACCACTTGGGGTCAAATTTGGTCATTTTACAACAATGCCCTATTTGAATCTACAAAACTCGCGCTTTCCGAAAATATAATACTTGTGGGCGAGGAAGTGTTTTTAATGAGTCAGGAGCTTGTTATTTGTTGAAAATTACATTGAAATATATAGCGGTTCGTGACATAAAAATGCGTTTTTCTCTGAATTTTTGGAATCGACCTGGTAGAGGAAGATAATTGTTTTTCTATGCATCTCACCACACAGGCAAAACATTTTACACTACAAATCCCATGCTACATGAGTATCCCAAGCCATGACCTACAACATGGGAACAACAGACATGCTTATATCTACATATTTCGGATATAGCGGTCAGCTGATCACAGGTGGCCAAATATAGCATTTTTAGAATAATGTATTCTACTAGTCTACTAACTGTTGACGTTCCTAAAATGTATATACTTGTGAGTATTGGATGTTTTTAATTAGTTAGAAGTTTAATATAAGTTGAAAATTGCATTGAAATATATGGAGATTCGTAGTATGTAAAGGCAATTATCTTCTTTATTACAGAAACGAATCCATCCGAATTTCCTAGTCAGAACACGTGCCCTGTTCTCTCGTGGTTGATCCAACATGTTTGCTAATTACAACTAATGATCGGAATACAAATTGAGAAGTGTAAAGGCGTCTTCATATTCTCTTAATGCTGAGCCTTTTACTTTGATACATTCACAAGGTCTAGAGCACAGTATCAGAAAAAATGACGAGCCCTGGAGTTAAGCCTGTGAAGGTATTGAAGAGGAAGAACACAGAAGGTTAGATCTGACAGTGAGCCTGTTTTGCCAGGAGAAGAAAAGCTGAACGCTTGCAGACCGGTTCATTTGGAGGAAAAGCTCGGATTTCCGAAGTGATAGCGACAAGACGAAAGTTACCAGACACCAGCTCAGCAATCTTTCTGGATAATTTGAGTAAAATTTCTGAGACACAATGGAATTCAAGCGAGATGCATTGGCGCAAATCTTATTACTGTAACTTTACGTCTGAAAATTGACTGAGTCGTCTGAGTCAGAAACAGAGCTCAACATCAGGTGGTGGAGGTGAACCTTCTGGTGAAACATCATCACGCACGTCATGTCGCAGGTCCCTTCAGATGGATCCAGGACAATGTATGTTTTTCAGCATCATGACGGTCGGAAAATGCACACTGTGACTACAATGTCGCTGTCTGGTAAAATTTTATCACTAGCTAAACATGATCCAACGATGACAGTCCGGCTGGCTAATGTAGTTGACCTAGTGGCAGCTGAAGGGAAATATCATTTGAAATGTTGGGTTGAGTTTGAGCGACGCGTGGTGAAAGCGCAACAAAAAGAGTCCACAGAGAGCGCGACTGACAACGTATTGGAGAAACTTTGTTTTGAAATGCAGACTGGATTATCTTTGGGTCATGTCTACGACATGGTGGAAGATTGGAAGAAGTACCAACGGGTTTGTGAAGCAGAAACTACCACCCCACCATCTCGGTATCTGTCGAGACGGCAATCTTTCTACGGTGACGTCAGTAAACTTATTGGTTGGAAGGCCAGATTCGTGCGTCCGTTGGATTCACAATCGTGTCCCCCTTCTGGTGTATCCCGGCGAGCAATCGGAGTTTGTCATAGCAAGGAATCTTGCAACATCGAGCGAGTCATCAGAGTCTGAAGATGATGTTGAACTCCCAAATATATCTAAAGGACAGCCTGTCTGAGCTAATTCATACTGCCATGGAAATAAGAAAGGATTTAGATAATACCCCTGGCCACACCTCTGTCTGGACATGAATTGACCAGGAACATGTGGAGATGGTAATTCCAGAGGCTCTATATTTGTTCCTTGGCGTGCTGATGGGAGGAACACCAGTACTGGAGCAAGATGTGGATGAAATCAGTCCGGATCAATCACGAAAAGGTGCAATTTGTAACTTGGCTCAAGATATCGTATATTCCGTTTCTAAAATACGGAAGCTTACACCAAAGCATATAGGTTTGGGACTGTCTCTCCATCAGGCTACCAGATCTGAAACACTGGTTGACCTATTCCATTCTGCAGGTAACACGATTTTCATTGAATATTGCTTGCAATCGATGTATCAGTACGCTGGATGGTGTCCATGCCAATCGTGTTACCTGCAGAATGGAATAGGTCAACCAGTGTCTCATACCTGGTAGCCTGATGGAGAGAAAGTCCCAAACCTATATGCTTTGGTGTAAGCTTCCTTATTTTAGAAACGGAATATACGATATCTTGAGCCAAGTTACAAATTGCACCTATTCGTGATTGATCCTGACTGATTTCATCCACATCTTGCTCCAGTACTGGTGTTCCTCCCATCAGCACGCCAAGGAACACATATATGACGTCACTATAGAAAGATTGCCGTCTCAACAGATACCGAGATGGTGGGGTGGTAGTTTCTGCTTCACAAACCCGCTGGTACTTCTTCCAAACTTCCCCCATGTCGTAGACATGACCCAAAGATAATCCAGTCTGCATTTCCAAACAAAGCTCTCCAATACCTTGTCAGTCGTGCTCTCTGTGGACTCTTTTTGTTGCGCTTTCACCATGCATCGCTTAAACTCAACCCAACATTTCAAATGATATTTCTCTTCAGCTGCCACTAGATCAACAACATTAGCCAGTCGGACTTTCATCGTTAGATTATGTTCAGCTAGTGACAAAATTTTACCGGACAGCGATATTGTAGCCACATTGTGCAATTTCCGACCGTCATGATGCTGACAAAACATACATTGTCCTTGATCCATCTGAAGGGACCTGTGACATGACGTGCGTGATGATGTTTCATCAGATGGTCCACGTCCACCACCTGATGTTGAGCTCTGTTTCTTGTCTGTTTCATGATGTCTTGTCGGCATCATTGAACACTGTTGACCGCTTCTCCCTTGCAGGAAACTAGCCTATGCTTATGTATACTATGATTGTCTTTTTGAATGTGGTGTTAATACTGTTATATGGAATATGGAATAGGTCTTTGGATTATGGACGCGGATATTCTTTAATGGACGACGGCTGAATTATGAATGACGGACTAGACGCTTGCAATCTGCCTCAGACGACTTAGTCGATTTTCAGACGTAAAGTTAATTGAATTCCATTGTGTTTCAGACATTTTACTCAAATTATCCAGAAAGATTGCTGAGCTGGTGTCCGGTAACTTTCGTCTTGTCGCAATCACTTCGGAAATCCGAGCTTTGCGTCCAAATGAACCGGTCTGCAAGCGTTCAGCTTTCTTCTCCTGGCAAAACAGGCACACTGTCAGATCTAACCCTTCTGTGTTCTTCCTCTTCAATACCTTCACAGCCTTATCTCCAGGGTTCGTCATTTTCTCTGATACTGTGCACTAGACACTGTGAATGTATCAAAGTAAGAAAAGGCTCAGCATGAAGAGAATATGAAGACGCCTTTATACTGCTCATTTTTATTAGTATTCCGATCATTAGTTGTAATTAGGAAACATGTTGGATCAACCACGACAGAACAGAGCACGTGTTCGGACTAGGAAATCCGGATGAAAATGTCCGTTTCTGTAATAAAGAAGATAATTGCCTTTATATACTACGAATCTCCAGGTATTTCAATGTAATTTTCAACATATATTAAACTTCTAACTATTTAAAAACATCCAATACTCACAAGTATATACATTTTAGAAAAGCTAGCAGTACGGTAATACATTATTCTAAAAATGCTATATTTGGCCACCTGTGGTCAGCTGACCGCTATGTCCGAAAGATGTAGATGTCCGTTGATCCTATGTTGTAGACCATGGCTTGAGATATTCATCTAGCATGGGATTTGTAGTGTGAAATGTTTTGCCAGTGCGGTGAGATGCATAGAAAAACAGACGCATTTTTATGTCACGAACCCGTATATATTCCTACGAAGTAGGCTACAGATCGCAAATTGTCCGGTAATGAGTGAATGAGTCCATCCGAATCCTTTCGTCGGCAAAATAAGCAGAACCGTTGATATTAGAACTTTGATTTTTGGCATGAACGTGCATTAGGGCATTGTTACCAGCAAGTTCTGATCTGAAATAATTCTGATTAAAATTAGATTTATAATTAACACTTCAGTATATTGTTATATATATATGTAAACTGTAGCCTTTGACGTGTATCCTATTTAACATCCAAACATTTCATCATTGACCATACCAGCTAGGCTTCAAATTCAGGTCAAATTACCCACGGTTAAAAATACCCTGTCATTGATCCACATGCCACATGGCCCTATTACTGAGGTTAATCTTAACGTGCATCTGGGACAATTCCACAATTCCCCAACAGCATAGGCCTACTGCATATACCCTCAAACAATCAGCGCTGTTTCCATAACTTAAATTGCTAAACCATATCATTCAAATAATATAGCAGAAAACATTGATGTGAGTTATGATATGTACACTATGACCAAAGACATGTTCATAATGCCCTAATCGCATAGTTAGGACAATCATTACTTTGCATCAGAGAGTGTGTGACTTGGATTCAAGGGTTAAGACTTTGGAGGGAAATACAATTTTGACAGCAGAAATATTACCCCGCCATTTGCTGATTAGAGCGATAAAACAGGGTAGGCTAAATGGACCCTTTTCAATGCAGTATTTCTTGGCATGGATGTGAAAATATGAGGACATACTTTGGGTTTTTTTTGTACCTCTTGAATATTGACTATATATCACACTTGGATATAATTTGAACAAAAAATTACATGTGTAAACAAAATATGTCTAAATTTCTCTTGTCATTTCAAATCTTGATCCATTTTGATTCCTTGATTAGGGGATACAGAATCACTGCCACGGAGTGTGCTGGTGTGTCACAGCAATGCAATTCCGATTCACACAACGAAGCTGAGGTGGTTTAAGGTTTATCAATGAAGAAAATCACCGATCAACCGCCATAGAATATAATGTGAAACAAGAAAACCGGAATAGTACATTCATCAGATTGCCGATACCCAAAATGTGTTGTCTCATATATCTAGATAACAACGTGATGTAGAGACGCTATTTATTCGTCTTTGTACCGGTTATGCTCAGGAGAATGACATAGAATCATTATTATCTTGTGCAGAGAAGGTGTTGGTCTTGAGTTGAATTACCGTAAACTACATAAATGCTACCTTTCTACTATAGTACTATATATAAAAATTTGTTGTATTGTTGGGAAAATAATGTGATTCAAAAGTTGTTTTGATCCTGTACAAGGGCACTGAAAACCATTAAAGAGATGTAAATGTATTTTCACACGTAAAGCTTGAAATCTACTGAACCTATATTATTCAATCTGTTTCCTTTAATTAAAAAATTGTAGAATTAAATCGGCGATCGTTATTTATTTTGGAATGAAGTCGCATTAGGAGACTGTTACCAACAAGTTCTGAGCTGACCTACTTTTGGTGAAAATTTCTGGTGATATTTGATGAACATCACTGGCGATTCTGACTTGGGCGGTGCCCATCTTAATATATAGGCAGGATTTCAACTGGGGGTGGGGATTTCCAAGAGTTCAGTTCGCGAGTCCTAATGCCTACTGTACTTCGTAGGTCCTGTGACGCTAGTCACACTGCTCATGTTTCAATGTAATTTTCAAATTATAACAAGCTCCTGACTCATTAAAAACACTTCCTCGCCCACAAGTATTATATTTTCGGGAGGTGCAAGTTTTGTAGATTCAAATAGAGCATTGTGGTAAAATGGCCAAAATTGAACCTCAGTGGTCAAAACTGACCACTGTGTCCGAAAAAAAGAAAATTTGATCTTGGCATCCGGCCCTACGTTCTTCAGGAATGTATTCTGCAGATATATAAAATGGGTGCCAGCTTCTAACAAAAAATGCCATCGAAAGTGCTCTTTCGTCGGGTTGGCCGGCCGACTATATATTATTTGGCAAGTGACTAAAATTTAAAGTCCTTATTTGGCACGCATATATGTTATGCCATAATATTTTGAATCGTTTGTAAGAGAACTGATGTTTTCATTTGGTCGTCACGATGGGTTACGGAACGTAAATAATCGCCTACGTTTGCCGCTAAAGGCTGCTGGGGATTAAGACGAATGGGAATAATTCAAACTGGATATTGACATATTGTGTAGATATAACCAATTCCAATCACAAAATATTTATAGTTGACAGAAATCTGATAAATTATGGATTTTTGTTTAGTTTTATTTTTTTGGTGCACAATAGAAGAAATGACATGGGATCTATATTGTGATACTCGGGCATTTCCCTTAGTTTAGAAGTAGAACAGCAATAATAAAACCTCCCATTTAATTCACCGTAGGTTCATCGTAGGCATGATAGACATGGGTCCCGAGAATGTCGCCGAGCATTGAGTGCAAAACGGCAGCCATATACAGTCCGAATAAAGAGCATAGCCTATGTAGGTGTGAAAATACTATTAAAATTCCTTACTTATTATGTAGTAAATTTGACCGGCACATCTCCAGAAAAACCTATTCCCAATATTTCGTTGCAACAAATGACCTACCTTGCTGGAAAGACTGATTTGTTCTGTCAACTTTATCAGCAATTTGAACAGATGATGAGCGGCTCGATTTCGAACCAGCCGTCATGATACACAATCACTCGGCAGAAACTAAAAATGCCCTAAAACACAATGGGGGTACCCGACAAAAAGCTGTCACAATGTTGCTGTCTGCAGACACTGTTCCAGCTTTTTTGTATACTTTTCTTTGTCAAATAATCCAAAAAGAATGTCAATATATGTCATACCAACCATTCCTTCCTGGGATGAATAACAGCCAATCAACAAAAGCCCTGTTTTCTGTGGTATTCCATCTTAATACACACTTAATAGTGTAATCTAACCTGTAGAGCATACAAGGAACCAACCTGATTAAAATAAGACCGTATTTATTGCCGGCATTTTGAATCGAAATGCATTGACAGAATCCTAAAGCTATTTTATATTGTTAGGCACGGAAATCCGAACACATATACCCCTGATGGCAGATGAAGAAAACGATCACGAGAAAACTGAGGAATTCTTCGAAGCCGTCTATAACGCAGACTACTTGAAGGTTCGATATATGTTGAAGCAAGAAGAAATCAACGTGAACACCAAAGATGTCAATGACCCCTTCAGACGGACGGCTCTCTACATAGCGGCAGAAAACAATGATGTACATTTGGCAAGGATTCTACTGGCAGAGGGCAAACGCACGAACGTAGATTGTGAGAACGCTAACGGGAGGAGGCCAATATGGTAAGGATGTTTTATACTGTTATTCTTGGCTATATTCAGTTGCAATTCGTGTTGTCCAAACCTTTGCATTCTGTCCAAGTGTGACAAAACGGGTTAAAATTGCGTGCAGTATTGGATTCATTTTAATCGAACGTTTGTTCACGCAATTTAGACATATCACAAGACTTTTCATGAAGAAATGATATTTGGTATGACGTATAGCCCGCCACTAAGCATATATACATATGAAATGATTTTTGAGAGAGAAAAGATAAATTGGTCCTCAGCGGGATTCCAACCCACGACCTCGGCTCAACGCGCCGATGCTCTACCGACTGAGCTATGACGGCCCATAGATATATGTTTTCTAATGAAGAAATCATATTTGGTATGGCGTATAGTCCTCGACTGAGAATATATACATATAAAATGATTTTTGAGAGAGAAAGGGGATACCGTATACGAGAAGATGTGAACGAAACGCCACTCAAGTAGAGGCATTGTGTCAACGTATACCTAAGTACCAGAATTACCGTATAGATAATCTTGAGTTGAATACGAAGAGAACCCGTGAGCGTAGAGAGTACAAAGTAGCAGATTTTGGCAGAATAGTAAGGTGCTTGGTCGGCATCGGGTCGTACGGACGTGGGTTCTGAATAAGCTGTTGCACTCAATCAATATTTAGCTCATCATTTAAGTAAAACGTGTCCAGCTCGGTCACGTAACTTATAACCTTCGCTTCGGGGATCATCTCAAATTGATCACCATTGCGAAACCACGAGGAGAAAGATATAAATCGACCGCACGACGCGATTCTCGATAACGAAAATAGCGTCGCCATCTTACCCAGTTCTTGAAAGTGTTGCCATAAATGAGACTGACGTCACCGAGTGAGCAAATTCTCATTCTTCACTGACAGGTGCGGGAGTCCGGCCACATGAACGGTAGAGCTCTGCCACGAAGGTTACCGAACTGGGAAGCCAGGTGCCTGATTTAGCATCTGGTCATTCTTGCATACATTGTTCCCGGCTATGTTGTCTCTGTAAAGCCATTGACGGTCTGTTGAAGGGAGATCTTTGAACTTCATGAGGACTCGGTCATATGTTGATTCAATATATATTGTCAAGTAAGAGGACACAAAGAAGAGGATTATTGGGGTGCTGGGGGCATGGTCGCATATTGAAGACAGTGGGTTGGAGGGAAATTCGCGGGTAGAGTCAATGGTGATATATTAAATGTTGAGTAGATGGGGAGGATGCACAGTGTCTTGGGTGGCAGGGGGTGTCTTCCTCGATGCTGTTGTTGTTGTGATTATATAATTTTTCTTCAAGAATATGATTATTTCTCACCTTTTCATACACCACAATGACAGTGGATGTCATAAAAATGCTTTCTATACGCCCTACATCGATCTACATACCTCTCCTCTACTAGATCTCCATCTGTAATATCAAGTGCGGAAACTCCAATGTTAAAGCCGTATACCGACTTTCGCCAGAAATCCCGGTACACGGGGGAATTCGGGTGTCTGCAGACAATGGATGAGCAGACGTGAACCATGGTGAAAACTCAACGGGCGTGGAGAATGCCATGAGGTAAGTTCTCCTGCATTCGAAGCCGTTCGGTCTCGATTTCAAAAGTCTTCGGAAGTCTTTTATCAGTTACTGGAAACCAGCCATATCGTGGAGAATGTATTACCGCGGACCGTGTACCGGGATTCGTGGCGAATTGTTTAACATTGGAGTTTCCGCACTTGATATTACAGATGGAGATCTAGTAGAGGAGGGGTATGTAGATCGATGCAGGGCGTATTAGAAAGCATTTTTATGACATTCACCGTCATTGTGGTGTATGAAAATAATTATATTCTTGAAAATAAAAAGTTATATAATCACAACAACAACCACAGGGCCTCGTTACCATTGTTAATTAGTTAATTAGGTTGATTACAGGGGGGAGGGACGAGGTAGCAAATAAATGGGGCCCTACCTCGATCCCACCCCCCCCCCCTGTAATCAACCTAATTAACCAATTAATAACGGTGACGAGCCCCTGTGACAACAACATCGATGAAGACACCCCCTGCCACCCAAGTCACTGTGGGAGGATGATCTGCTATCGAGAGATTTAATTATGAGTGACCATGGTCATACTTGGTAAAAGTTGCTACCAGAATCGGTCCGATAAGGGAGAACGAGGAGCTTGACAGATGAAAATATTACCGGTATGTGATACTTCTGTAGTGATGAGAAAGAAGACTATAAGGTTGTGTTGAATGTGGAGAAGGTATATTTAAAAATGTTTTCATAAGCGTGTTAAATCGTTAATTTACGCACGGTTAGTGTGGAAAAGTTTATATTTTAGGGCAAGGGCGAAGCCCGCGCCCTAAAATTTATAAACTTTCCCACACTAACCGTCTTCCCTTTGTTGAAATGTGCCGTCCGCCTCAGTTGGCAGGGTGTCAATCATTGGACGAGTTTATGTGGTCTCTCAGAAGGGGGAGCAGTGAAACGTAAGCCTATTTGTATGGCATTATTAATCAAGCACGATGGAACCAACAGTTAAACTTGAGACAGAAATTTACGTCTTTAATAAATATTAATTTACAGCTTTTTCTCAAACAATGAAAAATGTTGGCAGTATTTATTTAACTAGGAAGGAAATTTATGTTCATATTGGAAACATTGGCATTTTGGAGAAAAAAAACCCCGCCAAGAACAGATGTGAAATTATAAACATTTGATGTCGTTTGTAATTTCTGTGGCCTGTAACCGACATCACATCAATGATAGACACACCCGCTTGAAGCAAAACCGTGGCAGTTGTTGATCTCAAGCAATGATTGGTGTAACGGGTAATCTTTAGATGTATTTATTTATAAGACTTGATTATAATATAGAACGAATGTGATACATTTAAATATCCGTATTTCCTATTTCGTTTGCCTGCCAGATCTCTTAATTTCTCATCGTCAGCGGAGAAAAATCTACCTTTGTTCAGCTGGTCACACTCGTGTTGTGTCTCATTTAAAACAGCAAGAAGATATTCATCATCCGCGTCTCTCATGAACTTTTCGATCTCCGCTTCTCTAGATAATTCATATCTGAAAGCACGTCTTGTTTCTCCTGTTGATCTGTTTCTTGTGTACACTCGTATGTCCCAATTGGTTTGTAAATATTTGCGATTATACATTTTCTGCCTTTAAAATAAAATAAAGTCCCTACTTACAGGGTATCCATTCTATTTGTTTATTCGATTGTACATGCAGGCAGACGAGACTTTGTTCTGCCATTTATCACCCGCCCTGTGAAATGGATTCTCCCGAGCGAATACCTGTGCGTGTCAAGATCACGGGTGTAGATTTCATACGTCACAAAGTTCTTAACCGTGCTAAATCGTGTAATAACTGCACGGTTATCAGTGTGTAATAGGTGTAAATGTTATAGAATGTTTATTCTATAACACTTACACCTACAAAGTTCATGAGAGACGCAGACACAACACGAGTCTGACCAGCTGAACAAAGGTAGATTTTTCTCCGCTGATGATGAGAAATTAAGAGATCTGGCAGGCAAACGAAATAGGAAGTACGGATATTTAAATGTATCACATTCGTTCTATATTACAATCAAGTCTTGTAAATAAATACGTCTAAAGATTACCCGTTACACCAATCATTGCTTGAGATCAACAACTGCCACGGTTCTGCTTCAGGCGGGTGTGTCTATCATTGATGTGATGTTGTTTACAGGCCACAGAAATTACAAACGACATCAAATGTTTGTAATTTCACATCTGTTCTTGGCGGGTTTTTTCCAAAATGCCAATGTTTCCAATAGCACCGTGAACATAAATTTCCTTCCTAGTTAAATAAATACTGCCAACATTTTTCATTGTTTGAGAAAAAGCTGTAAATTAATATTTATTAAAGACGTAAATTTCTGTCTCAACTGTTGGTTCCATCGTGATTGATTAATAATGCCACACAAATATGCTTGTTGCATTTACGTTTCACTGCTCCCCCTTCGGAGAGACCACATAAACTCGTCCAATGATATTGACACCCTGCCAACTGAGGCGGACGGCACATTTCAACAAAGGGAAGAAAGGTTGTGAACGTTTACTATATTTTTCAATCTTTCATTGTAATCTTTGTTGATAATCAATTTGAGTAGTGCAATAGAATAGAAATAATGTTTTCATAAGCATGCTAAATCGTTAATTTACGCACGGTTAGTGTGGGAAAGTTTATAAATTTTATCATATTTTTTTAAAATATAAATTTTCCCATACTAACCGTGCGTAAATTAACGATTTAGCACGCTTCTGAAAACATTATTTCTTAAATAAGAATGTGGGGATCACAGTGCATATGTGACACCGATAAGAGGGATCATGTGTAGGGTGGTTTGGGGGAAACGGGTTGGACGGCGTGTTCGCACGACCAGTGCCCATCGGCGGTGCGATGGAGTGCTCAAGTACATCCATCCATCCAACAGGTTGAATAGATCTTGACAATGAACTAGTGTGCAGTGAACTCTGGGGGTGGGAAGTGTTGGGGGGGGGGGGAGGGGGGTTAGAGGGCGAAAGCTGGCTCACAGTTGCTATGTTTATTAGCAAATATAGTTGAACGTCATTGCGTGGGCTATTGATAGGGAGTTGTACATGAAAGAAAATCCAATGGAGTTTTGTTTTAATTCATATATTTTGAAACTGAAAGGAGTCCAGAAAACGTGACATGTATACAGATGTGGAAAGATTTTATTCTTCACCCATGGTAGAATGATTATAAATTTGTCACTTTTGCATGGCATTGTCAACGCGCGTTTGAATTCTTCTTATCTTCTATGCTAATTTTCATTCACCAACAAGGAGACTCCGCAACCCAAGCCATTTTACATACCATATTGTTTAACCCTAGGTTGAGGGTGAGGGGGAGGGGCATTAGGCCCCCACCCCACCAAACTTTCTAAGCTATCTCCGGAACGACAGAAAATTAAGAACCAACACTCCCTGACTTTTTAGTTTATCATATCAGGGTCATTTTGAGCCTATTTGCCTTAACCCCCCGCCCCCCCCCCCCCCCAGCAAAGGGTCATGGGTGGACATTGATATATTCACATCCATGCATCGGTATAAACTGTGTATCATCAATTACTTTTACAAAACGAACAACTAATCTTATATCCTGCAGCATAACATACATTTGTGTTTACATTCATTGACTGTTTTCCAGTTATATATTTGTATGCTTAATGTTTTCGGTTTTAACAAGGTTAAATTTTACCGTTGTACTTCATCACAATCTTCAGCAAAACCTTGTTCCTAAATGTCCAACTCACTGTGTATATGGCGTTTTAATAACCTGGATTTTTTTTTATTGAATAAATAAATAAAACTAGATAAATAAATATAATATGGCACATTATTCCACAGTAGTATATAGAGAGGATTGCACAGTAGTATATAACGGTCACACTCGGCCCACACACATTCCTTATCTCTGTCGAAGGCGAAAGCCGGTTATATCCAAATTGCCGTTGTTCTCTGGTCGCCGGATGTGACGTTATACACTTTGGGCAGGTGTCCTGCATATTTTAATACCTCATTGCATATTCTTATCTCTTATACATAGGAACTTTTTCGTTACAGGTTAGTGGCTCAGCATGGATTTATGGAATTCGGGAAACTCCTGCTGAGGTTTGACTGTGAGGTAAACCAACTGGATCCGGAAACAGGTAGGTATCTCCCATCAGATATGGAGGAGAGATATGGAGGAACAGTAATAACCAATCGACAGTACGTGCTGCAAGGTAATAGGTACGGTTTTAAAGAGAATATGGTGGGAAATGCCTGATTGCAGTTTATGCATTTCGGGTTCGTTGTACCCTGAGGATCAAACCCTGGGACGGAATATCTGGAAGAGTAGGTACGTCGGGGCTGTGAAGTGAATGAACACGCATTTATTACCCCAGCGTACGACGGACTTCATAGTCCTGAAGATGTAAGCAGACACAAACTCCTGTTTGCCAGGATAGGGTTACCTCCCACTTTCTGGGTACAAAAGTATTCGTGTGAGTCACAAACACACCAACACATACGTGGACGGGTGTATCCTTATTCTGATTGAACAACAACAACAAGGATGCCAGGTCAATCATTTTATTATCCCATCCATCACTATAAAGTCCGTCGTACGCTGGGGTGAACACTTTGTGTTCCAAATGTTTTCCGGCGAAATCCTAATTTTACATACACTCCTGATCGATCTCGAAGAGCGCTTCATGCTGATATCTCACACGATCTAATCGGACCCATATCGGCCCACCTAGCCCCATTTGAAGGGTATTTTCCCCAGATTTTATCGTGTTTCCGCTTTTCAAGGTTTCAGGAAGACATGTCTTTCCTGAGACATTTTTTCCTTACACGCTTATTCCAGGAAAAATCCGAATTTTCACATCTACCCACCCATCACGTGACCCCAAGTCCCCTCAACTCGTTGCCATAGCAATAGTATCCCAAGTTCAAAGGTTCAAGGTCAAGGGTTGTGACGTCATCCAGCCTAATTTACAGTCTCATTTTACGCCACATTATCCTCCGCCACCAAAATAAACTAAGAAATTTGCTCTTTCTATAATACTATCCGTCAAATATTAAATTGTTAATAAATTGTGCAAGTTATGAGTATTATGAGAGGTCCCTCACTCGACGTCGGTTAATATACGGAAAGGGCCGAATGGAGGAGAACGTGGCGACGGTTTTTAACACCAGTCGTCTCTCGATTGTTTTTCTGACGTCATACGTCAGAACTGGCAGTGACGTGTCACGATCCTATTGGAGGCTTACTAAAACACCCGGCATAAGGAGAGTAGATTTTTTCTAACATAGATAACAGCTGAAAAACAAGCTAGAACGAAAATAAGTGAATATCGATGAGCAAACGATGCTTTAGTCCCACGAGAAAATTTATGTCGACATTTTTCTGATTTCAGGTTGTACTCCGCTATATCGTGCAATTGTTAGCAATAACACCGACATGGTGAAACTTCTTGTTCATAATGGTGCCGATGTTGATCTAAGGAGAGTCGGTTCTGGGCTTTGCGGAGAAACTCCTCTAATGAAGTGAGTCTTGTAAGACGTTACAAAGTATATGTATCTGTGTAAAAGAGGGAATGTTCGGAAGGAACACATGTCCGGCTCATATCTAATTGCCCATCTAAGATATTTTTCCTTATTTACATCGTCGGTAAGAATAAGTTTTCTAAAGAGAAGCGTAGGAAAAGAACGTTCTTTCCTGAGTTATTTTTCCTGGGACATTCTTTCCTGAGACATTCTTTCCTAGGACATTCTTTCCTGTGACATTCTTTCCTGAGAGATTCCTTCCTGAGATATTCTTTCCTGAGACATTCTTTCCTGTGACATACTTTCCTGAGAGATTCCTTCCTGTGACATTCTTTCCTGTGACATTCTTTCCTGAGAGATTCCTTCCTGAGATATTCTTTCCTGAGACATTCTTTCCTGTGACATTCTTTCCTGAGACATTCTTTCCTGAGACATTCTTTTCTGTGACATGCTTTCCTGAGAGATTCCTTCCTGAGATATTCTTTCCTGAGACATTCTTTCCTGAGACATTCTTTCCTGTGACATTCTTTCCTGAGACATTCTTTCCTGAGACATTCTTTCCTGTGACCTGCTTTCCTGAGAGATTCCTTCCTGAGATATTCTTTCCTGAGACATTCTTTCCTGAGACATTCTTTCCTGTGACATTCTTTCCTGAGACATTCTTTCCTGTGACCTGCTTTCCTGAGAGATTCCTTCCTGAGATATTCTTTCCTGAGACATTCTTTCCTGAGACATTCTTTCCTGTGACATTCTTTCCTGAGAGATTCCTTCCTGTGACATTCTTTCCTGTGACATTCTTTCCTGAGAGATTCCTTCCTGAGATATTCTTTCCTGAGACATTCTTTCCTGTGACATTCTTTCCTGAGACATTCTTTCCTGAGACATTCTTTTCTGTGACATGCTTTCCTGAGAGATTCCTTCCTGAGACATTCTTTCCTGAGACATTCTTTCCTGTGACATTCTTTCCTGTGACATTCTTTCCTGAGACATTCTTTCCTGAGACCTGCTTTCCTGAGAGATTCCTTCCTGAGATATTCTTTCCTGAGACATTCTTTCCTGAGACATTCTTTCCTGTGACATTCTTTCCTGAGACATTCTTTCCTGAGACATTCTTTCCTGTGACATTCTTTCCTGGGAGAGATTCCTTCCCGAGACATTCTTTCCTGAGATATTCTTTCCTGGGAATTCTTTTCTGAGATATTCTTTCCTTACTCACTTGTAATGGCAATATCATGCAGCTCGTAAAAACTGTAAATGTATAATGTCGAAAACCGTGATTGTGAAAGTTTGCAATCTATCGAGGCATCTTGCAACTGACATTGTGTGTATGTCAAATTTGTAATTTTTGTTTTTGATCTCGCGAACAGCGTTGTGTGCAACGATATGTCGAAATGATTTCCTTCAGTGATCTTGGCTTATGTGCATGTGCGTGTATCGTATATTCCTTGATCGTATTTGGAAAGTTATTTAGTCTGAAAAGTACGTAATAAACAGTGTATTTCGTCTATTCACAGGGCAGTGCAGTTAGATAACAAGGAAATCTGTGAGACTCTAATCAATTTGATGTGTGATATTCATGCTAAAACAGAACATGGCCTTACCGTTCTCCATTACGCCGTGGCTTATAGACGCTACGACATATGTGAGATGTTATTGGAGAACAAGGTAAATCTTCACGCACGGTCTCAGCATGGCGTCACGCCTATGACAGTGGCAATCGAACAGCAGAGTGCCACTCTATGCAGAACGCTCATCCAGTATGGGTACAACATCGACAAGTCGTATAAGTGGAAGCAGACACCTCTTGAACAAGCGATACGGCTTCATAGCCAGGAATGTGCAATGACCATGGTTCACTGGGGTTGTCGACTGAAACCTCCCCCAGGGAAACCCTCATACTTCTATCAAGCCGTTTCAGAAGGGCTCATCCGTCTATCAAAACTTCTTCTGGCAATCCGACCAGAATATGTTCAGGAAGATTGGATAAGAGAGCAGCGATGGCCACTATCGCTCTATCACAAGCCGAAGGTTTTTGAGTGGCTTCTCAGAAAAGCGGAACACCCACCCACCCTGAAGACATTAGTGCGTGGAAAAATCGTTCAGTCATTGGGTAGATATCCACTGCCGAAGCTCGAGAGGTTGCCTCTACCCGATTCCCTCAAAGGTTTCTTGAGTTTGAAAAACCACATAAAAGATTCGCTATACATTAGGACTGCATTGAGCGTCGAGGGCTGTCCCTTTGACTGCTCGTCTTTATGCCGCCGAAGATCTTGTCCCCCAGTTGACATTTCGTCGGACGAATCCGACATAGACATTTAGATATTTAGTCGGACGACTCTGTTATTCTTTCTTTCGAAAAAGTTCCGACGTCTTTACTCGTATTTACTTGCAAGTTGGTCCTGGATCTCGCCTGGAAACTTTTATTAAATAACAGTAAAAGTAGTTTGACAATTCATCGAAACATATATATACGATGGGAAAAGGGTTTCTGTGACTGTACGAGGCATTTACAGTCTCAGCGCTAGATTCATCTTGTGAAACCAAAATCCTATAGGAAGGGACATTTCAACACTGTACATTGCCGTGCCTTGTTATTGTATGTATGCATAGTGATCAGGTCAATTGAAGCGAGAACAAGCTGCTAGAATGAAAACTCGGATATGTGCCAGTAATAAAGTTAAACTAGCATATAGTGGGGTTACATTTCTGGAACCTCGTGACCATTTTGCTGACATTATCTTTTAAATGTGCTTTCATACACATCGGCAAACGATGGAGAACGGCCGCTAGGCGTCCTCTGAAAGTTGCATGTCCAATGTGTTTCTTTTTGTCCATGTCCTCACACGTTTTTAGTCGTGAGTATACGGCCACTTCGAATGTTGTCCTTATTCTTTGATATAAAGGGGGCTATGTTGACCTAGAGAGTTATTCGTTGAAGTCTTAAGAATAGCAAATTCATTTCAACACGCCTAAAGTTTTCTGGATGTATCCGAAATGTACATGTAGAGTGTAACACCGTTTTTATCAGATCTATTCTTTCATTCGGGATGTTCTTAGATAGTTATTCCCCCCTCCCCCCCCCCCCACCTCTGAATATTTTAGTGTGCTAAGACTTCCCAAACTATTTAATAATATTTGATTGAAACTCTGCAAGAAATGTGGACACATTTTGATTGGCTGCCCTCTGACTTCAACTATCGTTTTTTCGCGAAGATACTAAAGTATTATTTTTTAAGCTGATTTAGGGGTGTATTATATTCTTTCTGCTTGTCTTCCTTCAGTAAACTGATCATTAATAAAATGGAATCACCAATTAACTGAAATTACTTTCATACGGTCATATTTTAGACAAATGTGAAAAACGGACGAAGAACATCGAAGTCCAACTGTCGGAGGACCCCGCATGGCCGCCATTTTGATTTTATCCGGGCGCCTTTGATTTTTCCCATAATGATTTTTCAATCCCTTTCAATTTTCTATCTAATATCGTTATATTTTACTATTATTATTATTATTCTTCAAAATTTACTTTCGTTTATGCTAAAGTACGAATTAATTATTTTCTTTCGTTCGCTGTCACTCTCTCCTTCCGTCTAACATTCTGAAAAAAGGTCAGGGGCTGTGGCCATTATCGACATATGCTTTATCTGGTTTCCTCTCTTTTCGATTGCCTGATGGTATGGCATAAAAGTTAAGCGAGTAATGGAGAGGGAAAGTTATGACTCTCCTTCAGAACGAGGTACTGGAAATGGTGCGTTGTGGCGTATTCTGAGAGCATATCGGGTTTTTGAGAACTATTTTTTAGAATTATATAAACATGAACATAGTTTTTGAAGTGGAACTTACATTCTCCAGCTCTCTGATGTATTTGACAGAATTCTTTGGATTTGTGAAAACTTCACAGACTTGAAAGAACATAAGAAGTTAGATGCGTCACTCGATCCACGGCTATAATGTTTTGTGGCATCTAGGCCTATCCCTGCCTGGAAATTTCCAAAATATATATGTAAAATGGTGGTTCAGACCTCATTTTCCCTGTGAAGGACGTCACTAAGAGTCTGTCCGATTTGATTAGTCGTCTACTTGGAGCTTGTCAAAAATCAACCGTTAACCTTGCATAAATTTTCGCAACGTGTATACAACTGAACTCTAGGAAATGGCCACATTTACTCCGTGATATTGATAATATATCACGCCTGATATAACCTTGTATTTCTGTCAATACAAAACTCCAGTACTGTAGTTTCATGTACCGGGGTTTCAGTACATAGGGAGGCGTCATAATTTATTCGTGTTCACTGGCAGAAAGGTCAATAATAATGCCGCGTACGGCCATAGATGTGTGTGCGGTTTATCATTCAACAATTTCACTGGGAATGGAATTTTGGCGACACACCCACGGACCGCCTGTTTTTACTTTATATGACATCATTGACATTTGGCAGTTCGAACACGGATACATGACCCCGCTAAATACAATTGAGCCGCAGTATGAAACAACTGTACTGTAGTTTTACATGGTGAGAATTACAAAGTTATTTCAAGCGTACAATATCACAGAGCAATTGCGATCACTTTGTTATACACACACTGAAAAAAGAAAATTTATGCCGAATTTACTATTGATTTTTGAAGGTAGCTGACTAATTAAATTGGAAACACTTTAGACTTGTGGACTCCCCGCCCTCCCCAACCGGGGCCAGCACAGTAACTTAGGTGCAAGAACCGATAAAGTCATTATGTAGGTCAGTTATACTTCAGTCTTCGGTGATAGCTAATTACATTTAACATTCCGTAGCTTGCACTACACTGTAATGGGACATGTGAAAACGTATCATCATTTTGTAACGGCTTCATGTTTCAATTTGACACATGTGTCATTTTGATGTGTGTTAATAATGTCTCAATATGAGACATGTCTTCATTCAGCATGTGTTCGTTTGACTCATGTGTCATCCTGCAGAGTGAAACTGGTGTTGTATTTACATGTCTTAATCTGAAACATGTTACGACCGATTACATGTCCAAACATGAATTTGTCTCAACTTTTGAGACACAAGTCACAAGTGAAACGTATCTAAAAATATCTCAAACTTGGAAGTGTTTCAGAATAGTCTACCTCCCATTACATGTTTCATCAGACTGCCAGATTGCCTGTGAAAGAGAATGAAATAAGCGAAACATTTATTAAATTCAACTTGCGTCAATTTTTATTCTCTTATCTCCAATTTAAATCAACCTAGAATACGAACCAACAATAACCATAGGAAGGAACATATATAACAGACTGCTTGCTCCTCGGGTACATATTTATGAACATTTCAGGCAGATATATTTTTCGTACATCATAATCCCTGGTGTGACCCAATAAAATCATATTGAAATTGTTCATGACAATAATGTGCTCAAGGCTCTGGTTACCTATTTCACTTATTCTTACTAAACAAACTTGTGTATTCACATTTAGATATTAATCAAATTGATAATTTACTCAAGTTCGCAAATTGTTCCGTTGACACATCACGGCCTAATCCGGCACAGGGGAAGCAGTTCTTAACAGGGTTACTATATTACATACAAATATCGACCATAATTGTTGATTCAAATACATGCCACTCGCGGTATCGATCTCTGGCGCGACAGCGTATTGAAATTCCACTCCATTGGGGGAATGGAATACGGATCTTAGATGATTACTAAAATCATGGAGGACAGAAGTCGTATCGAGTTGTTGCAGCAGTGATCACATTCATGGAGGAGAGAGAAACATCGCTCTACACACCCTCAATATTCAATATTCTTATACGGATGAAAAAAGAAATCCCCCTCTATCTCCGCCTAGTTTGTATGTATTACACGACAATGACCGAATCTCCGGAGACCGGAGAGCACATATGTTGTTTATTCCATTGTGTTATACATTCTATGGCAACCCTGCAATGTATTTTGTTGGTATGCTCATAATTTTAACGCGATTTTTCTTAACCCTCCCAAGCATGAAGCGGCATCATGGGTCCGTGTAACACTTGACAATTCAGCTTTCCATCTCGCAAAATTGAAAGTAGAAAGATGGAAAGCTCTACATCGCTCCCGTGTTCGAGCTTTCCGTCTCGCAAAGTTGAAAGCTGATAGATGGAAAGCTCTACATCGCTCCCGTGTTCGAGCTTTCCATCTCGCAAAATTGAAAGTAGAAAGATGGAAAGCTCAGCATCGCTCCCGTATTCCAGCTTTCCAAAATGAGTTTATGTCATATAGACATGAGCAGTGTGACTAACGTCACAGGACCTACGAAGTAGAGTAGGCATTAGGACTCGGAACGCGAACTGAACTCTTGGAAATCCCCGCCCCCAGTTAGAATCCTGCCTATATTAAGATGGGCACCGCCCAAGTCAGAATCGCCAGTGATTTTCATCAAAAATCACCAGAAATTTCCATCAAAAGTAGGTCAGCTCAAGATTTGTTGGTAACAATCTCCTAATGCGCCTTCATTCCAAAAATAAATAACGATCGCCGATTTAATTTCACAATTTGTTAACTAAAGGAAACAGATTGAATAATAAAAAAGTTCAGTAGATTTCAAGCTTTACGTGTGAAAATATATCGATCTCTTTAATGGTTTTCAGTGCCCTTGTCCAGGTTCAAAACAACTTTTTGAATCGCATTATTTTCCCAACAATACAACAAATTTTTATATATAGTACTATAGTAGAAATGTAGCATTTATGTAGTTTAAGGTAATTCAACTCAAGACCAACACCTTCTCTGCACAAGATAATGATTTCATGCCATTCTCCTGAGCATAACCGGTACAAAGTACAATATACTGAATTGTGTGTAGGCTGGCAAGTTGGTAATAGCAGTGTAGAAAAATGCACTAACAAATGATGGAAAATTAGCATTTCCTATTTCATTATCCCATCACGTTTTGTACTGTGTTATATATACAGTGAAACATACAGCCAAGGGTTCCCGATGGGCATGACAGTGCACTCGCTGAGCTATCAATAAATAGAAGAAAAAAAATTATAAATCAAATTTTCAGCAGAATTCGATCAGCTCAGAACTTGTTGGTAACAATGCCCTAATGCACGTTCGTGCATTTACGACAAATGGGTGCGTGTACACTTCAATTTTTGTTTTTTTGTTTTTGGTTTCGCAAAATCAAAAATTGAAATTTGACCGTCAAGTTCCAATTTTTGTTTTCGTTTTCGGTTTCTCAAAATCAAAAATTGAAATTTGACATTCAATTTCCAATTTTCGTTTTTATTTTTCGGTTTCTTAAAATCAAAAATTGAAATTTGACATTCAATTTTTTCCAATTTTCGTTTTACGTTTTACTTCGTCCAAAAATGAAAATCAAATATTGAAAATTGCCTCGACTTGTCCGTTTTTCGTTTTTTGATTTGAACTTTGACGCGTCAATGTTAACTGCGCACGCGCAAGTCTTATGATGTCACTTTCGGTCTGTGGAGTAGTATGGGAAGCGCAAATCGGGTTGTATAGGCAGGTTTGGAGCATAATATGGAAAACCAGTAGAGGGAAAGATATGGGAGTTTCACAACATTATATATCCCCGGAGCCAGGCATTCGAGCTAGATTATAATAGACCAACTACGCATTTGCAGAATCGAGTACGCATTCGTGCAGCAGGTGTGAAGCATTATATGGAGAACAACGAGGTTGATACACATAAGAGTTTTATTAAAGTAGGGTAGTATAATAAATACGTGGGACCCTAATCATAACCTCCGAAGGAACTTCCCGCGTCGATGCGTTGAAGCGTTTGACATCCGCACTTAATGCGTTGAATATGAGTTATCTAGGTTTGAGGAAGGGTTGATCGGGTTTTGTGACCTGCCTGTGAAATTTCAACCCCGAGCCGCGCAGCCATATGCCATATACGGATTTCGCGGCCCATCACCGCGATGCTTACTCTTATTGGTTACATCTTTGTTGGTATCTTTATAAGTACCATATTTTAAATCAATAACAAATAGCGGTTGTGTTCATGAATGCCGTTCGCTTTTATAGTACTCTAAACAAACATCTATTTTTAGAAATGAGAAAATCTCAATGCCAATAACCAACGAGAACAGCGGGATGCCACCTGTCCAGACCGGTCTTGTGCATCTTCACAAGTCCAGGTAAATCGTGAATGGTTTACCTGGACATTTTTGGTGATTCGAGTGAGTTATTGAGTCGTTGCCTTGAGTCGTTGCCTCAATCTCGAACATTTCATCCACCGAGGTTATTTTGAATTAGCATGTCGGTATCCCGAGCCCGTCGGTGGTCGATGTCGATTTCAGACTGACATCAAAGTTATGCCAGCGATGTCACATCTCAAACCGTGCAGTGGATTGGCGTAATGAGCTAGCTGAGTCTGTTCACTAATTGGTTTGATTTAGAGGATACCCCTTGATCTGTTTTTATCCAGAACTACCGTGGGCAACTAACCAAGGCAGTGTACAAATCGATCGATACACTGGCTCCCGAGGATGGCCTGGTGGGTCACATGCCTCTCACGCTCCACACCTCTTATACGACACGATTTGCGTTTCTATTCTACTCGTCGTACCGGAAGTTACATCATAACCATTCCACGTGCGAACTTAACATTGATTGATACGTCAAAGTTAAAATCAAAAAACGAAAAACGGACAAGTCGAGGCAATTTTCAATATTTCATTTTCATTTTTGGTCGAAGTAAAACGAAAATTGAAAATTGAATGTCAAATTTCAAGTTTTGATTTTGAGAAAACGAAAAACAAAAATTGAAAATTGACGGTCAAATTTCAATTTTTGATTTGGCGAAACCAAAAACAACAAGAAAACGAAAATTGAACTGTGCAAGGTTACACGCACACATTTGTCGTAAATGCAAATGTTGTAAGTTTGGAGAAACCAGATCAATTTTAATAAAGTTTCGCTCTCGTATTTGTATATGACATAAACTCGTTTTGGAAAACTGGAATACGGGAGCGATGCTGAGCTTTTCATCTTTCTGCTTTCAATTTTGCGAGATGGAAAGCTCGAACACGGGAGCGATGTAGAGCTTTCCATCTCTCAGCTTTCAACTTTGCGAGACGGAAAGCTCGAACACGGGAGCGATGTACAGCTTTTCATCTTTCTACTTTCAATTTTGGAAGATGGAAAGCTGAATTGTCAAGTGTTACACTTTGTCCCTATTTGCATACCCCTCCTAGAAAAGAATCAAGGGTAAATTCAAGATGGCGGCCCTGTGGGGGTTACCAGAAGAGCGGTGTTTTTTTCTTCAATATATTTGATTTTCTTTGGATTAAAGTGTACAAGAACTATTTTAATTCACATCAGATAATTATTTCGTAATTTATTTACTCTTTAGTTTCCGTCGGAGAACGTAACACACATAAAACAAAGCTGGAAATTCTGACCAAAAATGCATATTTATAATATGACGTAACTTCAAAGCGACCTCTGGCATAAGGAGTAAACAAATATTTAATGGGGAGGAAGTGGAGCTGAAATGGTCTCCCCCCAGGCCTGGATAGGCCCTATAGGGCAGGAAGAGTTAATTTTTTTTATCCAAATAATTCAAATAAATTGGTTAGTCTGTTAATACTCAATACCGACTGATATCTTTACGATCGCTAAAGACCAGAAATAAATATCTGGAAACCAGTGGTAATCATACATATTATTTATTTAGATCTACGTTTTTTGCAGATTGATAAAGCTCATGTATGATGTTGCAATGTATTTCCGAGTCACGATTAGAATTTGTGAAGACGACATGGTGTCCGATTCCATGCATCAGACAGCACTATCCGTCTTTTATCCCGCCTTTCTTGAGACATGTCGTCTTTGTGACTCGGTCGTACGTGTTTCAGCTATGATGTTTCAAACAGCTCTTCCGGCCGTTATACAGTGAAACGGCAACGCCAGTCACAATCCCCAAATAGCTGTATAATTACGTCTGTGAGACATATTTTTTGAAACAAATAGGGCCATGTAGTATTATGAAGCATCTCACATGTTACCCATCTCAAAAGGAAACGTTAAGCATGTAATCATTTTTACAGTGTATCTGTATAATGTCATCGAATTTTTCCCTTTCCGGCATCCTCTTTTTGTCGGATTTTTAGCCCACCATCACCAGATGGGCTGTTCAAATCACTTTTCGTCCGTGGTCCGTCGTCCGTCGGGGCGTCGGGGCGTCCGTCGTCCGTCCGTCGTCCGTCCGTCCGTCGTCAGTCCGTCCGTAAACAATTCTTGTTACCGCAATTTCTCAGGAACTACTGCATGGATCTTTTTCAAATTTGGTACACAGGTTCCCCTTGGGGTCTAGTTGTGCAAGAAAGCTTTTTTGGTCCGATTCGAAAATCCAATATGGCCACCAGGCAGCCATCTTGGATTTCCCTATGAAACCTTGTTACCGCGATTTCTCAGGAACTACTACATGGATCTTTTTCAAATTTGGTACACAGGTTCCCCTTGGGGTCTAGTTGCGCAAGAAACCTTTTCTAGTCCGATTCGAAAACCCAATATGGCCACCAGGCAGTCATCTTGGATTTCCCCATGAAACCTTGTTATCGCGATTTCTCAGGAACTACTGCATGGATCTTTCTCAAATTTGGTACACAGGTTCCCCTTTGGGGTCTAGTTGTGCAAGATACCTTTTCTGGTCTGATTCGAAAATCCAATATGGCCACCAGGCGGCTATCTTGTATTTCCCCCCATGAAACTTTATCACGATTTCTCAGGAACTACTGCATTGATCTTTCTCAACTTTGATACACAGGTTCCCCTTGGGGTCTAGTTGTGCAGGACACTATTTTCGGTCCGAATCGAAAATCCAATATGGCCACAAGGCGGCCACCTTGGATTTCCCCATGAAACCTTGTTATCGTGATTTCTCAGAAACTACTTCATCGATCTTTCTCAAATTTGGTACACAGGTTCGCCTTTTGGTCTAGTTGTGCAAGATACCTTTTTTGGTCCGATTCGAAAATCCAATATGGCCACCAGGCAGCCATCTTGGATTTCCCTATGAAACCTTGTTACCGCGATTTCTCAGGAACTACTACATGGATCTTTTTCAAATTTGGTACACAGGTTCCCCTTGGGGTCTAGTTGTGCAAGAAACCTTTTCTAGTCCGATTCGAAAAGCCAATATGGCCACCAGGCAGCCATCTTGCTTGGATTTCCCCAGGAAACCTTGTTATCGCGTTTTCTCAGGAACTACTGCTTGGATCTTTCTCAAATTTGGTACACAGGTTCCCCTTGGGGTCTAGTTGTGCAAGATACCTTTTCTGGTCTGATTCGAAAATCCAATATGGCCACCAGGCGGCTATCTTGTATTTCCCCCCATGAAACTTTATCACGATTTCTCAGGAACTACTGCATTGATCTTTCTCAACTTTGATACACAGGTTCCCCTTGGGGTCTAGTTGTGCAGGACACCATTTTCGGTCCGAATCGAAAATCCAATATGGCCACAAGGCGGCCACCTTGGATTTCCCCATGAAACCTTGTTATCGTGATTTCTCAGAAACTACTTCATGGATCTTTCTCAAATTTGGTACACAGGTTCGCCTTGGGGTCTAGTTGTGCAAGATACCTTTTTTGGTCCGATTCGAAAATCCAATATGGCCACCAGGCAGCCATCTTGGATTTCCCTATGAAACCTTGTTACCGCGATTTCTCAGGAACTACTACATGGATCTTTCTCAAATTTGGTACACAGGTTCCCCTTGGGGTCTAGTTGTGCAAGAAACCTTTTCTAGTCCGATTCGAAAATCCAATATGGCCACCAGGCAGCCATCTTGGATTTCCCCATGAAACCTTGTTACCGCGATTTCTCAGGAACTACTGCATGGATCTTTTTCAAATTTGGTACACAGGTTCCCCTTGGGGTCTAGTTGTGCAAGAAACCTTTTCTGGTCCGATTCGAAAATCGAATATGGCCACCAGGCAGCCATCTTGCTTGGATTTCCGCAGGAAACCTTGTTATCGCGTTTTCTCAGGAACTACTGCTTGGATCTTTCTCAAATTTGGTACACAGGTTCCCCTTGGGGTCTAGTTGTGCAAGAAACCTTTTCTAGTCCGATTCGAAAATCCAATATGGCCACCAGGCAGCCATCTTGCTTGGATTTCCCCAGGAAACCTTGTTATCGCGTTTTCTCAGGAACTACTGCTTGGATCTTTCTCAAATTTGGTACACAGGTTCCCCTTGGGGTCTAGTTGTGCAAGATACCTTTTCTAGTCCGATTCGAAAATCCAATATGGCCACCAGGCAGCCATCTTGGATTTCCCCATGAAACCTTGTTACCGCAATTTCTCAGGAACTACTGCATGGATCTTTTTCAAATTTGGTACACAGGTTCCCCTTGGGGTCTAGTTGTGCAAGAAACCTTTTCTGGTCCGATTCGAAAATCCAATATGGCCACTAGGCAGCCATCTTGGATTTCCCAATGAAACCTTGTTATCGCGATTTCTCAGGAACTACTGCATGGATCTTTCTCAAATTTGGTACACAGGTTCCCCTTTGGGGTCTAGTTGTGCAAGATACCTTTTCTGGTCTGATTCGAAAATCCAATATGGCCACCAGGCGGCTATCTTGTATTTCCCCCCATGAAACTTTATCACGATTTCTCAGGAACTACTGCATTGATCTTTCTCAACTTTGATACACAGGTTCCCCTTGGGGTCTAGTTGTGCAGGACACCATTTTCGGTCCGAATCGAAAATCCAATATGGCCACAAGGCGGCCACCTTGGATTTCCCCATGAAACCTTGTTATCGTGATTTCTCAGAAACTACTTCATGGATCTTTCTCAAATTTGGTACACAGGTTCGCCTTGGGGTCTAGTTGTGCAAGATACCTTTTCTGGTCCGATTCGAAAATCCAATATGGCCACCAGGCAACCATCTTGGTTTTCCCCATGAAACTTTGTTATCGTCATTTCTCAGGAAGTACTGCATGGATCTTTCTAAAATTTGGTACACAGGTTCACCTTATGATCTAGTTGTGCAAGATACCCTTTTTCGGTTCAAATTGAAAATCCAATATGGCCACCAGGCGGCCATCTTAGATTTCCCCATGAAACTTTATCGTGATTTCTCAGGAAGTACTGGCTGGATCTTTCTCAAATTTGGTAGACAGGTTGCCCTAGTGGTCCAGTTGTGCAACATACCTTTTCTGGTCCGATTCCAAAATCCAATATGTCCATCAGGCGGCCATCTTGGATTTCCCCATGAAACTTTGTTATTGCGATTTCTCATGAACTACTACAAGGATCTTTATCAAATTTGGTACTCACGTTCCCCTTGTCGCCTAGCTGTCCAAGATACCTTTTCTGGTCCGATTCGAAAATCCAATATGGCCACCAGGCGCCCATCTTGGATTTCCCAATGAAACTTTGTTATCGTGATTTCTCAAGAAGTACAGCATGGATCTTCCTCAAATTTGGTACACAGATTCCCCTTGTGGCCCAGTTGTGCAAGATAACCTTTTTGTTCCGATTCGAAAATCCAATGTGGCTGCCAGGTGGCCATCTTGAATTTTCCCTTGAAACATTGTTATCGTGAATTCTCAGGAAATATTTCATGGATGTTTCTGAAATGTGGTACACAGGTCCCATATGGGGCCTAATGTGCAAGATACCTTTTTTGGTCCGATTCGAAAATCCAATTAATACGGTATTCCCGAGTTGTGACGTTGCTTCACAAGAGTCGGCGGATCAAACGGTGGAGCATATTCTATATATTGACTATAGAGAATATCCATATCTTCACCTTCCATATCAAGGAGTTCAAATAATTCGGAATTAAAATGTATTTCTTCAAATTTTAAATTAGTTTTCTTTAGTCCATGCAGTTGCAAGTGAACTGCCCCACTCTTTCGTCTGCCGGCGTGTCAGCTACATGAAGGGACGTCACTCTTGTGACACAATGTCACAACTCGACAACTGTAAACTACTGCATGTTTCGATCCAAGGGAAATGATCATGATTCAGACACTTTCAAATTCGAAGTTTCAACATTACTGCACGGACCGGATCCCTTCAGTATTAAGTATTGTACCAACTTACTATTTTCGAGCATGGTATCTTAAAAGAGATATCTCAAACCAGTCCAGTAAACAGAACAAAATTAGCATTCATTCCTAATTATAAAGTCTTAAGTATGCCAAAGTGTCAAAGAGATTTTTCTTCGCTTCCAGTACCCAATGATGACACGTGCAAAAAAAAAAAATAAAATAAAAATACTACAAAACGGAGACGAAGGATCCTCCGGACATGTACATTCACTTACAGACTAACTTTGCTCATTTCTCTTGTACTATAACAACTGACATAAGTACAGTTTCTAGAAATCTTGAAACTCCTGAAACTTAGAAAGATTATATCTTGGTGTTTTCCAGTGTCCCTTTTTCGATCTTTTTGGCTCAGATTCGAAATTCTGTAAACAAAATTACAACTCAATCGTCTTGGTAACAATGGACAAAAAGATCCTCTTGTCATTAGCTTACAATTATCGGACAATGGTGGGCGCCAAGATCCTTCAGGATCTCTCGTTCTAGATTGTTTTCTCTAACAGTTGTCAGAATGTTCGAATATATTTCTTGTACTCATACAAATTCATACCAATCAACATTGTGACATTAGTCGACGACCTGACTACCGTTAATGACAAATTTGCCTCAATTGCGACTTCGCGTTTACCCCGATATATACTCTTACTGCGTTGAGATCTACACGTAGGGACGCCCATAGTAGGCCGGTAATATTGCACAATAGTTCATAACAGGGCCCACTAATCGTACAGCAGCTTGTCACTTTGATCTGAACATGCTGAAGCCGTTCAATATTTTACTGGCTCATTTGCACAGTGGTTAAGAAAACAGCACGTGTTTGGTTTTGGTTTGGTTTGATTGGGCACTCCATCGTATTACAATGGGCACAGGTCATACAGAGTATGCCGTGCAACCCGTTCCCCCACACCGCCCTACAAATGCTCCCTCCTACCAATGACGCATAGCCATCGGTAATTCCCCATTATATCTTCTTTACATCTGTGTACAGGGTCAGTTGGTACAAAATGTCCTGTCACCCTTACTTGTTTACCGCTAACCTCATTTCAACGAGATGAAATCTGAGTAAGCTTCCTTGTAGAGGATATCATTTCAGGCGGGTAAATCAGGAACAATTCAACATGTATGTTTATAACCCGGTTATTTAAGGGAGCAGGTGATGATATGAAGAACCGCCTTGGCAGACTGTATCCACTACATGGTCTGGAATACTATGGTGGTGAATTGTATATAGTTTCGAGTATACCCCCCAAATTCAAGCAGACTATGTGTCAACTCCATAGCCAAATATAAAGATTTCAAGTCCATTTAGACTGATTCCAATCTGATGAAATCCAAATAAACAATAACCGCTCCCCATCTTTATCTGTCGCTCGTGTAGACATGAGACCAACACTCACGTTTCCGTGTTCCGAGGACTAACCAATCGCATAGTTTCCCCTCGATTTCGGGACGTATGTTTGAAAACCAAAAGGTTAGGCCACAACTACGTGGGAAAAGATGTGATCCTATGAACGGAAACTTCAGTTTCTGTGCTTCCGTCACTGAGTTAGTTTTTTGCACACAACAACGACAGAGGATACCAAGTTATATGGAATGTTAGACCTGACTGCGATGCGGCAGACTATGCTACAAATTGCTGACATTAATTTATGTTTACCAGTGCCACAAATTTATATTTGGGTTGATATATCGTTGTCCTTACTGAAATAAAGATTCATACAATAAATATTATACGGTAACGCTGTAAAATTTACGGTATATCACCGTACATTTTACGGTGACCGTGAAACAACTTTTACGGTCACCGTTATTATTACGGTAGATAGTTGGCACCCTGAGCTGCTGGTATTATACCGTAAAATCTACGGGCGATTGTTCACAGTGCTAGCTGATGAACCAAGTTAAAATATATGAGATGATGAGTTTTACATACACGTATATACCCGCCATTACCTTGCTGCGAAATGCGACGGAACAGACGCGTGGCCTTGATCTGCGATATAACTGTTTCTGTGTCTTTGAACACGGAAATCCGGGTTTCGTTTCCAGATCTTAAATAAGATGAGTATTTTCTAAGATCTGGTTTTAATCAGATTGATGTTCATTGCTATATAAATGATTCACACACGATGACAATAATTACAATCCGTCATACGTGGTTTCTATATTCTGTAATGATAAAAGTAGAAGATGAAATCAATTTCCATACAAAGCTACGGCCTTACACGTCAGCCATTTTGGGCACGAAAATGTCGTTTGGCACTCTCCGCACAGGGTTATTCTGACAAATGACTGCGCGCGGAGCAGACTAAACTGACGAGATTTCCAGAAGTGTTTTGCTAATTATTCCTGGATCAAGCAGCACTATTTGGTCAAATTATCGCAACCTAGCTAAGCATGATTTGCAAACTGCATTAGGGGCCCATAGGCCTAAACGTACACATAATTAGTTACGAATTGTAGTTCGCCTTGTTCAAGAGTTAACGAATTTTTTTAACAAGAATCTGAACACCGTTTCAAATCGAAATCAAAACGTCATACACATCTATAGCAGGGTGGAATCAAATATCATTATATCGAGTATATCTGATTAAGAAGATTGACATGGTAAATGTACGTTTATGAAATTATGTTCTGCGTCGGGGCATATGAATAATCGACATCTAGCAGTGATTAATAGAAAAGACATATGGGGAGATTAATCCTGCTTGGAGTTTGAGATAAAATCCTTCTTAATTCTTTGAGGTGCTCTGGCTTCCGGTGTAATGGTGTAGCTCATGCGCAGTGCGCAGATTCGGTCACCTGACTTCCGGGTCACTGTGCGTTGCGCACTTTCGATCACGTGACTTTCGGACCGCGAGTGTATGAGAAATATCTCAAATATAAAATCTCGAAAGATGGACTTTAGGCCCATAAGATGAAACGCTATGATGTGTGTTTTGTGCAGCCAATGTTTGGTGGGCGGTTCTATCGACGGAGTTCACAATGTACTGTCATGGTATTGCAGTATCAAATTAGACACTGTGGACATTTCTAGAATAATAGAGCCACGTATTATGTGATTATAATCATAGAATTCTCTCGAAGCTGTCCTGACCGATTTATCATATTTGCAAATGGCCGAATTACGAAGAGACCCGTATTATGGTGGTAATTCGGTCACAGCGCCATCTACACATCTACACAGCGCCATCTGCACATCTATACGCCTGTATACATACTGTTATATGGGTTAATTATTTGGAGCTTTCTAGAAGCGGTCGTGATCGTATCTGGGTTAAAATCATACGTCATTGCTGTACCGGTGGAAGCTTCTTGATTTGACAGAATAATCTCGAATGCTCGATAGAGAATAAATAGCCGGACGTTCAGTGATCGGGGCAGACATTCAAACGGCTTCTATGTGGGTGCTTTAGGTTATGCTAGTGAACATTACCTTTGCCTGCGATTACTGACTGCTGGATTGTATATTCCTGTTGGATTACTCCTGTGTTTGACCGCTGTGTTATGTACGTAATGGAACTGGCAGAAACTGGTGATCGGTATTGGACTATCGAAATAGAGGAACGCGATTTCTGCACGTCGGCACGGACTGTATAGAGATTTGCACGTTAGTACAGACTGTGAGAGATACGTCGGTATAGCATCGAACAGTAAGACTTTATTTGACATTTGTTTGCTGTATTGACCTAACTTAATTTGTATATGATTTTAGTATTGTAAATAAATATTTGATTATTAATCTTCGATTTCACAAAAGCTTTCTGTTGCGTTTTCCAATTATCGTTTAGACGTAACAGAAATTGGGAACCTGTCCGGGAGCTTTGTTTACATTCCGGCTTTGCAACATAGTTCTAAATTGATACATTGTCTGAATTTGTGAAGTCGAGGAGTAGTATATTATCAGCATGTTTTTTGACCCAGCACAGTTTGCTTCAAAGCCTAGTCAGGAGAAATTTGACGAACTACACAAAGAGGACTTGTTCGCGCTGTGTAAATTCCTATAAATTAAAGTTAAAACATCTTGGAGAAAGCGAGAAATTAAGAAACTCATTATTGAACATTTTGTTAGCAAACAACTTTGGGATGAAAGTGATTTTGATTTAACTGAGGAAACAGCTGATTATTTGGAAATAAAGAAATTAGAATTGTAAAATCAGCTGGAATTAAAGAAATTAGAATTAGTAAAAGAGGAAAAATTAGAGACAGAAAGGGAAGAAAGACAGTTTCAGTTAGAGAGAGAAGAGAAAGATAGGCGGTTTCAGTTAGAAATGAAACATTTGTAATTACAGTCGTGAACAAGTCCTCCTGCAGATGCACCTGTACAATCACAATCAAAATTTGATACAGCTCGTCAAATACGTCTCGTTCCATCATTTCAGAAAAAAGAAGTTGATAAATATTTTCTGCATTTTGAGAAAATTGCTGAAAATTTAAACTGGCCAAAAGAAAATTGGAGTTTACTTCTTCAAAGTGTTTTGATCGGAACGGCAAGGGACATTTACACTCAATTGACGGTAGGGCAAGCATCAAATTATGATATAGTGAAGGATTTAATCCTTAAAGGTCATGAATTAGTTCCTAAAGCCTATAGACAAAACTTTCGTAGTTGTGAAAAAGAAAACTCTCAGACTCATGTAGAATTTGCTCGTTCAAAAGAACAGTTATTTGCTAGGTGATGTGCTTCGGTTAAAATTGACAACAACTTTGAATACCTTAGACAGCTTATGCTGGTAGAGAAAATTAAAAGGTGTATCCATGGTGATATTAGAACATTTCTTGATGAAAAGAATGCCAACACTTTAGACGAAGCAGCCCGATTTGCTGATGAATACGCCTTGACACACAAATTATCATTTGTCAATGCTGTTAAGCCAAGTTCATTCTAGTCTAACATCTCAGGTAACAAATCCAGTTCTTTCTCAAGGCCTAAAACTTTTAACCCCGGTTACAAAGGTCAAAGGCCAAACACAAAGTCTCAGTCCCCCACTTTTAACAGTCAAAATAAGTCTCCCGTTTGCAGCTACTGTAAGAGGGACGGTCAATTAATGGCTGATTGTTTTAAATTGAAAAGAAGACAACAAGGTCAAGCCTTTCCAAAGCCTATTGGTTTCTTCACTTCAAGATCTATACCCAAGCAGGTTAGTGACCTTCATAATGTATATGACGTTAAGATGGCCAAGGACACTGTTCCTATTAGTTCTATCAAGGATAAGGTTGACAGTTTTTTCAAATCCTGTTATAGAGATTTTTGAACCATTTATCCACAATGGTTTTGTGTCACTTTCAAGTGATTTTTTCTAATGCTACTCCTGTGAAGATTTTGCGAGACACGGGTGCATCCCAGTCTCTTTTGTTGGCAGATATTTTGCTGTTTTCTGATTCTTCATCTGCAGGCAGGAATGTCCTGATTAAAGGGGTAGATTCTGTAAATTGCACACCCATTCCGCTCCATAACATTCATCTGTCTTCCGACTTGATTTCTAGACCTGTTACGGTTGGTATTAAAGGTAGTTTACCATTTGAGGGTGTTCAATTACTTCTTGGCAATGATCTTGCGGGAGATAAGGTCGGGGTTAACCCGATTGTAACTGACAAGCCTTGTTTGGATCAGATCCATGATCCAGTTGAAGACGAAATTCAAAGATTGTATCCTGGTTGTGTAGTTACTAAAGCCATGAGTAAATTGGCTGAGGAGTCTGAAAAGTCTCTTAAAGATGACGTCATCGATGACGTTTGTTTGGCCGACGCCTTTATGTGTTTAAATGATGATTCCGATAAGCCACATTTTGATAGCAAATTGGAATGTTCTAAAGAAAACATTTCAAAATCACAGCTGGTTAATGAACAGCATAGTGACAAGGACATTTCCAAGTTGTTTGGCAGGGCAGTAGATGAGTGTGATATAACTCAAGAGCCTGTGTGTTACTTTTGTAAGAATGGTATACTTATGCGCAAATGGCGACCGCCAGATGTGTCACCTGATGATGAGTGGCAGTTAAGTATCAGATTGTGGTACCAAAGTCATATCGTTTAGATATCCTCAGACTAGCCCATGAAACATCTCTTTCAGTCCACTTAGGTGTTAGCAAAACATACTACAAAATTCTAAATCATTTCTATTGGCCAAGAAAGATGTTGCGGAATTTTGTAGGTTATGCCACACATGTCAAATGGTAGGAAAACCAAACCAAGCCATACCAAAGGCCCTTCTACAACCAATCCCTGTAATTGGGCAAGTCCTTAGTAGGGTGAATATAGATTGTGTTGGTCCATTCCAAAAAACAAAGTCAGGCAATCAATACATGTTAACAATCATGTGTGCTTCAACCAGGTTCCCTGATGCCATTTCTGTACGGAATATTAAGGCAAACACTATTGTTACGGCCTTAGTTAGGTTTTTCACACTTGTCGGCCTACCCCAGTCTGTTCAGTCTGATCAGGGATCTAATTTCATGTCAGGAATTTTTCAACAAGTCATGCATGAATTGGGAATAAAGCAGTATAAATCATCTGCATACCACCCAGAAAGCCAAGGCGCATTATAAAGATTTCACCAAACATTAGAGAACATGATTAGGACTTATTGTTTTGACACTGAGAAAGACTGCGATAAAGGCATACATTTGTTATTGTTTGCTGTCAGAGAGTCTGTTCAAGAATCTTTAGGCTTCAGTCCATTTGAATTAGTCTTTGGTCATACAGTTAGAGGACCACTTAAACTGCTGAAGGAAAAGCTCCTAGATAGTGATCTTCACTCATGTAGTCTCTTACAATATGTGTCGGACTTTCGCACCAGGTTGACCAAAGCACGTGATTTGGCCATGTCAAATTTAAAGTCAGCTCAAAATGGTATGAAAATAGCCTATGATAAACATGTCCTTAAACGAAGTTTCAAACTTGGTGAGAAGGTACTGGCTTTTCTGCCTATTCCTGGTAATCCACTTAAGGCTAGATATTATAGTCCTTATGTCATTGAAAAGAAACTAAGTGCCCATAATTATGTAACTCAGACTCCTGACAGGCGTAAAAACAAACAGTTATGTCATGTAAATATGTTAAAGTTATACATCGACAGAGAAGGCACTAACAGTGCTGTCCATCCTGTAAGTATATTTAGTTCTGACCCTGATAATAATGAAACTTGTGAAGAGCCCATGACAGCGGCGAAATTACAGAACTCTGACATTCTACTTAATTTGGATTCCAAGTTGTGTCATCTCGAGCCAGCGCGTCAGGAAGAACTTCGAACATTTGTTTCCCGACATTCCTACTCGGACTGATACAATTTTACATGACGGAGATTCTAATCCAGTAAAACAGCACCCATATCGTTTGAATCCCATTAAACAAAACTACCTGAAAAAAGAGATTCAGTATTTATTGGACAATGACTTCATTGAACCAAGTAATATTAACTGGAGTTCACCTTGTATCCTCGTTCCAAAGCCAGATGGCAGCTACAGGATGTGTACTGATTACAGAAAGGTGAACACATTGACCAAAACAGACACATTCCCTATTCCACGCATTGACGATTGCATTGATAAAGTGGGAAGTGCCAAGTTCGTGTCAAAGTTTGACCTTCTGAAAGGATTTTGGCAAGTTCCACTGACAGATCGTGCGAAGAAAATATCAGCATTCGTCACTTCGGAGGGTCTGTTCCAGTACAAAGTTATGCCATTTGGAATGAAAAATTCTCTAGCCACGTTCCAGCGTCTCATAAACCGTGTTACTTCCGGTTTGGAAGGATGTGAGACTTACATTGATGACGTCATTGTCTACAGCGATACATGGGAAGATCATCTACAGAGAATTCGCGCAGTGTTCAACCGGCTGAGTGACGCCAAGCTGACAGTCAGCTTGGGGAAAGTGAATTCGGACATGCACGTGTGACATTTTTGGGTCATGTTGTAGGTCAGGGTCAGGTAAACCTGTAGATGCTAAGGTCAGTGCTATCTCGCTATTTCCAAGACCAACATGTAAGAGACTGATGCGTTTCTTGGGTATGGCTGGTTACTACAGGAAATTTTGTCCAAATTTTTCAGATATTACTGAACCTTCAACTCGGCTCTTAAGAAAGAGGGTAACTTTTGTTTGGACCGATGAATGTGAATCAGCTTTTGAAAACCTGAAAGCCATACTCAAGAGCGTGGCAGTCCTTTCAGCACCAGATTTTGATTCACCTTTTAAACTGGCTGTAGATGCTAGTGATGTTGCTGCTGGTGCCGTTTTGTTACAAGAAGGTATAGATGGTGTAGATCATCCAATATGTTATTTTTCACGTAAATTTGACAAACATCAGAGAAATTATTCTACCATTGAGAAAGAAAGTTTGGCAATGATATTGGCTTTACAACATTTTGATGTTTATGTTACTTCTTCATCGTTGCCAATTACTGTATTCAGTGATCACAATCCACTTGTTTTCATAAGGAAGATGAAAAACAAAAATCAAAGATTGTTGAGATGGAGTTTGGTGTTACAAGAATACAATATTGAAATCAAACATATTAAGGGTAAGCACAATTTGATCGCTGGTTTTTTGTCTCGCATATAATGTACATATGTTTGTCAGCATTGTTGCTGTTGTAATATAGGTTTTGTTTTGTTATAATGTTTTGAATTGTCAACAGTGTTCCAATTTTGAAACTTTCTTCTTTTAAGAGGGGGAATGTCATGGTATTGCAGAATCAAATTAGACACTGTGGACATTTCTAGAATAATAGAGCTATGTATTATGTGATTATAATCATAGAATTCTCTCGAAGCTGTCCTGACCGATTTATGATATTTGCAAATGGCCGAATTACGAAGAGACCCGTTTTATGATGGTAATTCGGTCACAGCGCATCTGCACATCTATACGCCTGTATACATACTGTTATACGGGTTAATTATTTGGAGCTTTCTAGAAGCGGTTGTGATCGTATCTGGGTTAAAATCATACGTCATTGCTGTACCGGTGGAAGCTTCTTGATTTGATAGAATAATCTCGAATGTTCGATAGAGTATAAATAGCCGGACGTTCAGTGGTCGGGGCAGAGATTCAAACGGCTTCTATGTGGGTGCTTTAGATTATGCTACTGAACTTTGCCTGAGATTACCGACTGCTGGATTGTATATTCCTGTTGGATTACACCTGTGTTTGACCGCTGTGTTATCTACGTAATTGAACTAACGGAAGCTGGACAACGGCTGAGCGGTATTGGACTATCGAAATACAGGAACGCGATTTCTGCACGTCGGCACGGACTGTATAGAGATTTGCACGTTAATACGGACTCTGAGAGATACACCGGTATAGCACTGAACAGTAAGACTTTATTTGACATTTATTTGCTGTATTGACCTAACTTAATTTGTATATGATTTTAGTATTGTACATAAATATTTGATTATCAATCTTCGATTTCACAAAAGCTTTCTGTTGTGCTTTTCAATTATCGTTTAGACGTATCAGTACAAGTACGACTGGAGTGATCTCAGTGTCGTTGTCTTAGCAGGTGGCATTATGGTGCGCATACACTCAGTAGGAAGGCCTATTATAGGAGTTTTTGGGCCAGATTTGGGCCAGATTTGGGCCATACAGGGTTTAGATCATGATCATGATCATGTACGCTCTCTTTATGAAGAATAAGACTGGGGTGCAAATTTTGATGTTAGATGTCACCAGTACTAGAGAAAGCGAAAATACGATCGGCTGCGCATAGCAAAAAAAAAAATGCTTTTCTAAAAACAAGAAAAATTTAGAGACTAGATCCATATTCTAGAATTTTGATGCGTTTCTAGAAATAAATTTTTTTTCCTTGCCTTCTCAGCGGAGATCAGGTGAAAATATTCTTCAATACCTAATCACCCGTAAGTTGCTTGTGGTGATAGCTTCCATATTACGTAGCTCTGATTTTTTTGAAAGAGTTTAGGCTATAAAATACCCTTTATTATTTTAATTAAAATAACCTGTCCATGAGCTAAGAAATGTTTTCTTTATGAGATGAATTTTCTCGCCCCATAGACATTCTCACTCAAAAAATATGTTGAAAATTTCAAAACCAGTGATTTCAAATTAAATATAGAAGATCAATATGTAAGCTTCCTTAACAAGCACATTTGGAGTAATTGTCTTCGAGACTGCAAAATATTTTACCACTGATGTGTTCTGAAAGTTCAAGACTCGCGAGAGTAGTAGAGGAAGAGCATTTTCGGAAATCCGCATGCTGAACTTGACGCGGTCGGATTCTGATCGGTGAACAGCACGTGCCCAACCAGTAGTGAAACGCCGAGAACGAAATGGGTGAGAGACATGGGGGCTTTACCAAACGTGACTTCTGTGTTAGTGATGCATGAGTGGATGAGTGATTGAGTGAGTGCGTGTGGTACGAATGAGCGAGTAAGTGAAGTATGATTGATCGAGTTAGTGAGGAACGGGTGAGTGAATGACAATATAACGTCGTATGTGATACATATGTCAATCTTTATCCCCATCCGATCTGGCATCGTGTCAAGGATGTGGATGTTTTGTCAGGAGTCACTCTCTCGTCGCAATAATATGCTTAGACGTATGCTTCCTGATGCACAGCCAAGAGATATAACCGTCTCGTTCACCCCGTATGGGTCTATCCCTATACGACGACGGACAATGGTCCGACCGGTGTGGAAAGACGTCCTTGGTTATCAAATTCTTAGAGGAAGAGACCATCGGCTATACCCGTATTGTCTGGCGCAACAGCCAATGGCAGACCATATACGAGATTATGCGGTTAAAAATGTGAGCTTTATCCCAGACATTCTTCACGAGATCGATCAAGCGTATTACGTTGAATCCGAGCAGATCAAGTTGGTAGTGCTGGATGATATAATGGGTGCGGCCAAGGGAAATCAAACATCGTCGAATTGCTTTTGAAAGGACCCCATTTCGCTATAATGGACTATCTTCTGGTCCGCCAAAATGGTCCAAAATTGGTCATGGGCCAAAATTGGCCCTTCAATTTTCCCCTCAATTTTGACTGCGCCATACATCTACATGTATATACGCGTACGCTTTATGAAGAGATGAAAAGATATTTGGGTGAAATCGGTCCCCCAATGATTCTCACCTAAATGCTATCTGATGAAAATCTATACACCGCTGATCTAATGTGTTACTCGAATTATAGAACCCGAGATTGCATATTTGCATCATCCCTAGACTTCGTTCCTCTGACAAAGCGGGCATGAGCCGATATCGACAAGCGCGGATATGACCATAGTTGTGTTAAATGTCCCATGACATGAACGGGTACCTTCGACTGCTATATATAGTATGTAGAATGTTCTCTATTCAGTATTGTCGGCAAGCGGTGACCAACCTACACCTTCGGGAACCTCATCCTACCAGGGCTGTCTTACTTGTTTGACGCAATATTCGACACAAATTTGTCAATTAATCGTTCCGGGGTTACGTCAGAAAACACTTCCCAATGTACTTATATGTGGAGAACCAATAGAGATCACCCCCTTACTGGTTCCAGAAAGTTTCATTACTTGCGTATAGGTGTCTAATCGCAGAATGCGCCGGGTTCCCATACAAGCCGATGAGCTATATCCTGTGAATGTCTAGTTCCTAGAATAGCCATAGCACACCCAACATTTTGGTAAAGAGAGTCTCATTAGTATATACATTTGATAGCTGAAATGTGCCTTTAGTGGTAACTCCAGTTTGACAGTTGAATGTACAACTCGACTAAACCTACATTATCCGTAACCCACTTTAACACTAGGGGGCTATATGCACATTCCTCAGTAGTAGTGTCTAAGCGTTTCGAGTCCCCTTTTCCAGGGAGGTAACTCTTGGTCCCCTTTGTCCGCCAGGGGGCGCCACCAGTCCCGTATGACGTCACTTCCGGTCTGGGTGAATGGAGCGTGACCTTGCCGTATGAAGTCACTTCCGGTCTGGGTGAATGGCACGTGACCTGTGAACATGATAGGATATGTACTGACCTGTCTGTGGGGACTCAATGTCGTTCATCTCCGTGTCTTTTCGGTGAGCGGAGCATGTACTGGGGTTTTTCCCACAATGTCGTTCACCTCCGTGTCTCTTCGGTCAGGTCCGTGTCTTTTCGGTGGGGTCCGTGGGAACATGATAGGAGATGTACTGACTTGTCTGTGGGTTTTCCCCACAATGTCATTGGAAAACCCCTATCAACTCTAGCCAAAAGGGCTAACATCGTGCCCCGGGCTTATCGGGGCCTGCCTATCAAGTCAATGGGGTGGGTGCATGTAAAATTAGGATTTGTCCCCGAAAATATAAAAAGCGGAACACGGACTTTACCCCTAAAATAGGGGAAAACCCCTATCAACTCTAGCCAAAAGGACTAATATCGATCCCGGGATTATCGGGGCCTGCCTATCAAGTCAATGGGGTGGGTGCATGTAAAATTAGGATTTTTTCCGAAACTATAAAAAGCGGAACACGGACTTTACCCCTACAATAGGGGTCTGTATTATACAATATAAGGGAAAATGCCTGTATGGGGTATGGGGATGGGCATTTTTTTTTGTGGGTGTTACTATGGGTTGTGGGGTCTCGTTTTTCTCGTATCGCAGAGAAAAATACAATGGGAGGGGTCCCGGAGTGAATCGGTGAAATTTTTGGGAAAAGTCACCGAGGTCTGTATATAGGCCCATAGGCTGGCCATGGGGGGTATAGGTCCAACCTGATTCACACACGTTCATTGTGATATGGATTGCTTGGATTTGTTTTTCACGTCTCGTCATTTAGAACACGTTGGGAAGGGTCTCGGAGCGCAACGGTGAAATTTTTGGAAAAGTACCATATAGCCCATATAGTCCCATACTGGCTATATGGGGGTATAGGTTCAACCTGGAAAATTCACACACGTTCATTGTGATATGGGTTGTTTGGTCTTGTTTTTCACGTCTCGTCATTTAGAACATGATGGGAAGGGTCCCGGAGCGAAACGGTGAAATTTTTGGAAAAAGTTCACCGAGGCCTGGGTAGGCCCATAGGCTGGCTATGTGGTATAGGTCCAACCTGGGAAATTCACACACGTTCATTGTGATATGGGTTGTTTGGTCTTGTTTTTCACGTCTCGTTATTTAGAACACGATGGGAAGGGTTTCGAAGCGAAACGGTGAAAGTTTTGGAAAAAGTTCACCGAGGCCTGGGTAGGCCCATAGGCCTATACTGCATGAATATGGAGGTATAGGTCCATACGGGGTGAACGTTTTGGGGTCTAGGTGAGCCCCTAATGGTCCTATGGTGTCGTATGAGGTCTTATTTGAAGCTCTCGTGGAGTTTGTAATGCATCGACTCATGGTTCGTCCGTGTGTAAGAGTCTGCGCATGCGTAGTCTGGCCGTAGTATAGAAAGCAGGCATGTTGGGGGATGCGTGGGGGTGTGTTTTAACCCACCACTAGGGGTCCATGGTTGTGGTGTGGTGGGTTGTGACGTCACTCCCGGGTTTCACTAAAACTACCTTCGAACACAGAAGAGTTCCAATTTTTCCCGTACACGTAGGATCCGGATGTCCAACATCCGGCAGCGCGCGCGCGCGTCATCACCGGCACTGCGCGGGTGAATGTCGGGTCAAAAGGTCAAAGGTCACATCCAGGTCAAAAGGTCCAAGGCCTCCCTTTCGGCAAGGTTCGGAGACAATGTTGCGGCATCGATATACAGAGCTTGAACCCCAAAAGGGGATTGTAAATTAACCTGGGAAGGATGGGCAGTTCCATTTGGACCAATCAGCGGTCGAGAAAAAGAGCCAATGAGCGATCGATAAAAGAACCAATGGACGGGTACTAGAATTTTGCTCACAACTGAAGAACTGAACTGAAGCCCAGAACAGGGGGCTTGTAAACTTAAGCCCAGAACAGGGGGCTTGTGTACATTGAAAGAACTTAAGCCCAGAACGGGGCTTGTACATTGAAATGATGGGCGGCCCAGTCATGTACTCGTCAAGCATCTGTACGATGGTAGATAAGGGTCTTCCCCGGCATCGATGGTACAGGTAAAACAAGCAATATTGTCCGCACACGCTACTGGTCAGGCTTTGCAACGTTTGACTGCTCCAGCACCACGTCTCTGCGCCTTGATCCATGAAGTCTGTTAAATCGGGATGGAGGGGTGGCAGGCCGTACGGGTCAAAGTGTTCGCCATACTGTTCTGTCAAGTACACGCCCACCCAATGTTCACCAGGCCGATCCATCGGGTCATGTTGAGAACGTAAGCAGCAGGATACATACGGTCTAATGGGAACACATCTCGGGCGAACACCCCTTGAAAGACCATACGTGTCTCTGGGTCATTCTCCAGCACGGTGGTTATCTGGTCTGTATCCATGTTAGGTGGAGAAGTCACACAGGACGTTGCGCGCCTTGTCCACTTGACTGATGTTGTCAAACTCGGCGTAGCAGATCACATTGACGGTGCTCCGGAGGGCTCGTGCAAAGTGGATTTCCAACCGTAAATTGCCTTGCTTGGCGAGGGCCAGCTGATGGTCGTTCTCTAAGGTGGGGGTCAGATCGAAACAGAACAACGTGTATCCGTTCGCGTAGTCCTCCCGACTGATCATATTCCCTTCGTCCTGGTTGATTTGACCGGTGGCTGTAAACAGGCTCTGATAGGCTCGAATGAAATTCGCGCGCTCAAAGTTCGGTGTTAAGGCCGTGGCTGGGACCTGTTGTCCATCCACATGTAGGGCCACAAAATTGATGCCGAAATGTTTAAAGTCAAACGGATTCTCTGGGTAGGCTCCGCTGAAACTGGTATTTTCCACACAGGCCAGGATCAATCGCTTGGGTAGTTCCCCCAGGAACAGGTTTTCTTTGTTGGCGCTCATATTTCCTGCAGACACAGAGAACACTTTGGTTTGCACACGTCGGATAGGGTACTGGGCTGGTTTTGTTTCCAAGGCTTTGAGGTGTCCCAATTGAACGGCTGGATTCGGATTCACTTTTCGGACATACAGGACTGCGTCTTGGATGACAATCTTATAGTCAGCTGCATGCCCGTCTACGTTAGTGGCCATCAAGGCGAAGGTCGGAGGCGCCCGTATCAGTCGGATTTTGATGGGGATCTTGTTCAACAGGTACCGGTCTTGCATGAACATGTCTGCGTGCAGTCGACACATGAGATCCACCGAGACGCCGTTCGCGGTCAAAGCCTTCCGTTTGTTATATCCCACATTGTCGTTCTCTACGCCCATGTGCTGGGCTGTGTGCTGGTAGAATAAAGCGGCTGTCAGATGAGATTTTTTAGCCTCTCGCCCATGCGACAACGGCGTCTCGATGTAGGCTCGATAGGGGTACGTGTTGGTCGAGTCACTGATGAGTTTGTCGCTGAGAAATATATCCACCTGTTGAAACATCGAGTGCAGCCAGAGATTCGTCGGGCCCACCGTTGCTTGATCGACGATTCTGGAGCCATCTCCATTGACGATGTTGGCTTTCACATACAAGTATGTATGGGCTAAATCCACATAGGCCGTATCCGCATTACTGATGGTGAACTCGATGGGCCCTGTTTCGTTGATGCTGGAGAGCGGGAGATGCTCCACCAATAATCATTGTTCGGCTCTGGTCTCTGTGGGCGGGACGGTCCACAAATCAAATTCACTGTTGGTGGAGGAGCAGGACTCTGCGTGGATCAAGGACATGTTTTAAGAAAAGATATCCTGGGTCTTCGATGTGCGTCGTCGCTGGGTCGGTCGTCGACTGGTGCGTGGTCTCGGTGGTGCAGGTCTTTTATTCCCTACGGTGCGTTGTACTTTGGCCACTAAGACGCCTCCTGCTTCTTTGGGCCGCCGTTTCAAGGCTTCTTTGGGTGCCGTACCCCCCCCAAGACATCACCGGCGACTTGCAGTCCACTGCGTACCGCTTGTTTGCCGATTGCTTTCACCCCACGCGTCACCAAGGGCAGGAACGTTTTGACGATGCTCCCGAGTATGTTCCCCAGTCCATGTCCTCGTTGCATGCGTGCACCCCTAAAGAACGGAAGGCCACCGCCGGCCTGTTGGGCATAATAGTCCATATAGCTGCGTGCATCGCACTCGTAAGGCACCTTCATTATACAAAGTGGGGAGCACGTGCTTGTCGAAAATGAAGTGTCAGCACCACTTTCCCGCGTTCGAATGCCACCGGTCGTCCCGTGTCATCTCTTATATCCACCGTGATCGTGTTGATGTCGGTTTGTCGTACGGATAGGTAGAGCATGTGGGTGAAACTGTGGGTGACTTGATCTCCATACGTCTTTTTAATGGGGACCACCCGTAACAGAGGTGTGTTGATATCGCCCACGATGTGGTTGTCCACCACGTCCGAGTAGACGTAGAGTCCGTACATACCCGACTTCATATCCATCGGGATCTCGCCTTGGTGGGCGGTGGGACCAGCGAACGTCTGTAGGTCGAAACCCAGCATTTGCTGTAGGATAGGACTCAGTACGACACTTGCGTTGGCGGTGACGATAAGCTGTGCCTTGTCGTTGTGTGCGTTGTAATCGAAGTCCACGTGATTCTTGAAGGGATAGGCTTTGATGGGTCTTGAAGTATTCGTGACCTCCCGTAGAGCCTTATAATGCAACAGTCTTGACAGCCCACCCATGAAATCCTTGGGAGTATCGTATTGGCCTTCGGGGAGGGTGAGTCGGGTGTCTTTTCCTTCGTAGGTCACCTCGTACCACACTTCATTGGCTCGCACGTTGTACCACGAGTAAGGGTATTGGATATCCACGAGGCCACATTCCCAGCGCCCAGGTAAATGCAACGGTTGCGGTAAATGGGTCACGTACTTGGCCAAGGTGTTGTCAGGAAACACATCCAGCGAACTGTTACTGGGTAGGTTGAGGTAAAACATGGCGAATGAGCTGTCCTGCTGCTGCTGTTGGTTTTAATAGGTGTTCCAGGCCTTGGGCAGTTGTGGGGTGTTCTGATCAAGGATGGTTTTTTAAAGGTCTGAAAAGAAGGTGCCCGTTGTGGTGGTGGTGTTTTGGGGGGTGACTCCGGTTCCCATTCGGATTCCCAAGAAGGTAGTGGGCCACTCGACGATTGCTGGGTTCGCTGCATAAAGGCCCAGCGGTGGGGGTTCCCCACCAATTCCTGTGGTACATGCATGTCTTTCAAGCCTTGAGCGAAGACCTCCCATCCTCGAGGATCCGTGTGCGACCTGCGTTTACGCATCAGGTCATTCACTAAATCCGTCATGTGGGTCCCGGGACCACCTGATTCTGTACCAGTAGTTCGCCTTTATCATTCCAAGTCATGTTAGGATTCTGTTTCATCCGTTGTAATACCAGGCCAGCTTGTTTCTTGAACGATGCAGGTACACTCTTTAGGACTTCGTCTTCCACCCACTGTGGGGCTGTGGGTGGTACCCCTGATAATGGCGGCTGTTGGAGCCGTGCTGAGGTCGGCGGTGTGTCACGTGGTGGTGGTGGTGGTGGTGGGGTAGAGAAGGTTTTGTATTGGTCCATGAACGTCATATACCGTTGAAGCGTCTCATTGTACCGTTGTACTTTCTCACTGTCGCTTAACCTCGGTCTCTGTAAGATCTGTTGCATCTCTCCATCGAGGGTGTTTATGGTCTTCACCGTAGGTGGGCAGGGTAGGGCGATTGGAGGTTTTGAAGGAACCGTGGTTCGACGAGGACCATTTTTTTCGTGTGGCTCATTGTCGGCCGAAGAGTCCACCCAATACTGGACCCAACACGGAAGCGGCCAACGGTGCTAAGATGGCCCCGAGAAAGCCGCCTTTCTGTAACACCTTTTCTTTTGTGTTTGAGAGACTCGCTTCTGGACTAAAGTTCGGAGACCTGTCTTATGCTTGGTCAACTTGGTCTTCTGAGCCGGAGTCAGTGGTACGTTGCCTTTTAACAGGTTGTATCCGATCTCGCACAGACAGCGTACAAGGTCAGGGTCCGCACCGCGTACAATGGTTCGGACCAACTCGGGTGCCGTCTTCAATACACGGTACACGGAGCGTGGGAGCGTGCTTCCGTACTCGCGCAGACATCATGTACAACTAATGCCAGAACCCACAACTCTGCCCTTTTTATCTACCTCAGAGAACAGAGACAAAGTCAACCATGCTGTGGTATTCATTCTTTTTATTATCCCCATCATCAAACACACACTCCAGCTGGGGGAGCCACTGTGGGTGTGTTTACATTATTTTTGCATGTACACGTGGTGGGCCTCTCCGGGAAAGATGCCGGTCCGTAGTCGAAGATGGTCGGGGGTGGCTTGCTTGAGGTCGAAGAGCATATACCCGTGCTGAGGGGTTGTGGCATCTTTAAAGGCTTCCAACGCAAACGGTGTGCGGCCGGGATACATCTGTCTCGCCAGGTGCAGCAGTTGAGTGGTATCTCTCGGGTTTTTGAAGACCACCAGGTAGTGGGCATTTAAGCTGATGTTCCGATGTTCTTTGTTTTTACTGAACAGATTCTGCACAATGTAGATGATGCTGAGCCGTCGATGGTGGCTGCCTTTGGTAAAGAGTTGGGTGACCCGCGCATCCGTCTCCGCCATGAGATCATCCAGAACCACCAAGGTGTCGGGTTCCAAATCGGCCAGGTTAGGTAGGCCTTCCATGAACGTGATGTGGGGCATTGCTGCATACGCTGCCTGCCATTCTCCGTAACACCACACGACTCGGGCAATGGGTGGGGTGATCATGCTGTCGGCGTGTTGAAGGAGCTTCCTGACGAAGTGCGTTTTGCCGGAGCCCGTCGGTCCTGCGATGACGCAAGTGAAGGGATGCTGCCACCGAGGGTCCATGGTTCGAGCTGTATGCGCTGTCGTGGTAACCCGCTCTTGTAAATTTGGTACGAGTGAACTGGAGTGGTGGTGGTGGGTACAACGTCGGTCGTCGTTGTCTGTTCACTGTGAGTGATGATGGTGGTGGGTATAACGTCGGTCGTCGTTGTCTGTTCAGTGTGAGGGATGAAATCCGGTGGGTTTTCAGACGTAGTGGGTGTACTTGGTGTAGGTGTGGAGCTTGGTGTGGAGCTCGTTGTGGCTTGTACACGGGGTGTGGTGATGACTGGGCTCGATACGGGGTTGACTGGTGCTATCTGTAGACTGGTTTCACTGATGGCTGGTGTTCTCAGTTGGTTAAGTAGCGTGCTGACATAGGCTACGTCGTAAAACACACCTCCGTACAACACACTCAACAGGGTTAGCACTATCACCACAAAGCCCACTTGCGCTTTGCGCGTTTTGGGAGACGCTGTGTTCAGAGGCAGCTGCTGTTTGTCCATAGCACCGTGGTCGAACGTGGAATGAAGGATGACGGTAGTGGTGTCTGGCTTTATAGTCGTTTCACCTGGTTGGCAGCGACCCAGGAATTGAAGGAACTGGGACAGCCTTGCCATTTGACGAAATGAAACAGTTTACCACGCCGACGTTCCGTTTTCAAAATCTGCTCCACCGTGTAGTAATCTTGCTGTGTTTTTACGACAGGCTGTAATTCCATCTCGTAAAACGTCCCTAGCAACGGTTCCCCTTGAAGATCTTCCAGTTCATAGACTCGCTGCTGTTGGGGTAGGCGCCATTTAATCAGGAAGTGCTCATCGCTCCAGTTGGGCAAGTAACTTTTCTCAAATTGACCTTTGACTTTACTGATCCGTACAGGGTCCCCGACCTTGTACACCGCCTTCGGCGTTCGCTGCGATGGCCTGGGGTACAAGACACGCCGGACTTGGGCTTCATTGCGTTGGGTCACGGTAATGGGGGCTCTCTCTATACTCCGATGATAGGCTCGATTGTAACCACTCACAAGTTTCGGGAGAACATCGATGTACCGCCTTGTATTCTTATAGGTGAAATATTTATACATGCGGCCTTTGAATGTCCTGTTGAACCTTTCCACCACGGAAGCCTTGGTCTCCTTGTACGTATGGAAGAAAAACACCTTCTGGGCTTTCAGAAACTGTTGGAACGGTCTGTTGAGGAATTCCGTGCCTTCGTCGGTTACCAAATACAAAGGTTTGCGCCCGGTCTTGAAGATGTCTTTGAACGCGGCTATGAGATTCGCCCCTGTTTTCGTTCGGATGGGTAACACCCACGCATACTTGGATAGGATATCGATGCACGTCAAGATATACCGATTCCCATCGTTGTGTTTGGCAAAGGCGCTCATATCGACCAAATCCGCTTGCCACTGGGCATCTAGTCCTCCCACGATGACCCGATTCCGTAGAAAATGGCGACGGACAGATCGATGTAAGGCATAGGTGTCTTGTTTTCTTAACCAATCTCGGACTTGGGCACGTTGTATCCCCCGGGGTTTGGCCGCTCGATAGAGAGCCGACAATGCACTATAGGCCGCCGGACTGTCGGGACTGTAGTATAAGTTATCCAACACCTTCTCCCAGCGCTTCATGGTGACAAATGATGATGGATCCTGGCTCTATCGTTTATTTATAACGGGTATATCTTGGGCCGGAGTTTCTTTCTGATTTTCTTCGTTGGCTTCCACAGTGTCCATGGTAAATGACCAGTCCAACTCGTCTGATGACCGCTTGATAAACACTTGATCCACATCTACCACGGCATCTTCCAATGCAGACCATAGATCAGGGTGAAGGGTAAAATGCACTGTACCCCTATCTAGCCGAGCCAATTGAGCAAAGAAAGGGCCGCGTCGGATGTACACATCGTGACACAAGTGAATGAGGTCGCCGTCCAGTTCACCAGACAACACCCGTTTGAATTTGGTCCAGCCCACAGACGAATGTGGGCCGGGCACGGTTGTGTAGGGTCCGCATCACAGATGTCTCCCACCTCCTCCATGATATCGATCGTATCCGCATAAACGTGCAGGAAGACCTCGGGGGTCAAGCTGAGATACGCCAGTATTATATGCTCCGTCATGGTCAGTACGTGAATGGTACCAGGTTTGACTGTCTCTCGTATTTATAGGGAGAATCCCGTGAGATCAAAGGATCGGGTGGTCATGTCACTGGGCTGACTGAGTCTAGCCGGGTAATCAATGGCATCGTCGTCTGGTTCATTGCTAGACATTTGTTCATTGGGTTCTGCCGCCGCTTCTCCCAGGGCACGAGCCCACTCCAACTCGTCTGATGACCGCTCGTCCGGTGTAAACAGCTGGTCCACGATAGGCACCACTTTCTCGAAGGCTGTCCACAGATCGGGGTCTAGGGTGAAGCCTCGCGTAGGGTCTTGGTAGCGGCCTAGGCGTGGGAAGAAGGGTTCACGGTATACGTAGATGGCATTGTCTATGTGGATGAGGTGTCCGTCGAGCTCGCCGCTCAACACCCGTTTAAATTTGGTCCAGCCGTCACGGTGTAGCGTAACCGTATTCGATACGGTCTCAGCAGGCGGCCAGCAAACATCTCCACGGTCTTCCACGAGGGTGACTTTATCTTCATAGACGTGTAACCCCACCCGGGGTGTAAGGGGAAGGATGGCTCGTAGAACTGGTGACATGGTTGACCCAATGCCGATCGTTGAATGACGCACACTGTGTCTGACCCTCGTATTTATAGTCAGGTCCTACTGTCAATGCCACAGCGCCAGGGTCAATAGGGCACAGACCATGACTAGGCCAACCAGCCGTCGCTGGTTCCGGCGTGAGCGCTCGTGGTCCATATCCCGAGCATCAAGGATGGCTGTCATAGTCCAGTAGTGGTGAGTGATGGCACATCTCTCCATCGAGTGCACTCTGTCGAGGACCGCTTCTGTGAACTCTTTCAGGATCTGGCGTCGCCCCTCGTTGTCGTCGCCATCTGCAAACATGGACCGGACCACTGCTCGGTAACCCGTGAGTTAATTAACCACGGCCGCATGCTGTAAAATGCGAGTCGCATAGGGATGGGTGTCCGTCATGGCCCTGCAACCGTAGAAATGGAGGTGTAGGATCCAGAGAGACGTGTTTTATAGACCATGTCACACATGTGCGCCTAGACATCGGGTGTGGTCCGTGATACGTATTATTCTGATGGGTTAGTCCAAAAAAGAGAGCAACAACAACACAGATTACAGATCAATCATTTTATTATGCGTGAATCGGGCGTAACCTGTGAACATCATAGGAATGCATGTAATAACCTGTCTGTGGGGTTTTTCCACAATGTCGTTCACCTTCGTGTCTTTTCGGGTACGTCCGTGTCTTTTCGGGTACGTCCGTGTCTTTTCGGTAAAGTCCGTGTCTTTTCGGTAAAGTCCGTGTCTTTTCGGTAAAGTCCGTGTCTTTTCGGTAACGTCCGTCATCCGGGTATATATGAGCGTATTGAGGGGGACGACTGTATGTGACGTGTTGTATGTGTTTTTCTCGGCGACGTCCGTGTCTATCATCCGGGCACATCACGTCTGCGCCTGCATTGGGGTATGTATAAGGGTCTTCATGCGCGCGCGCGCTGCGGATTCACCCACGCACTTCCGGATAACCCGCGCGTGCTGCGGCATCAGATCAATCCCGCACGCGCGCGCTGCGGCCGGAGTAACCCGCGCGCTGCGGCCGGGGCGGGCCGGGCCGGGCCGGGAAAAAACCCGGATGTTGAACATCCGGATCCTACGTGTACGGGAAAAATTGGAACTCTTCTGTGTTCGAAGGTAGTTTTAGTGAAACCCGGAAGTGACGTCACAACCCACCAAACCACAACCATGGACCCCTAGTGGTGGGTTAAAACACACCCCCACGCATCCCCCAACATGCCTGCTTTCTATACTACGGCCAGACTACGCATGCGCAGACTGTTGCACACGGACAAACCATGAGTCGATACATTACAAACTCCACGAGAGCTTCAAAATAAGACCTCATACGACACCATAGGACCATTAGGGGCTCACCTAGACCCCAAAACGTTCACCCCGTATGGACCTATACCTCCATAGCCATGCAGTACAGGCCTATGGGCCTACCCAGGCCTCAGTGAACTTTTTCCAAAAATTTCACCGTTTCGCTTCGAAACCCTTCCCATCGTGTTCTAAATAACGAGACGTGAAAAACAAGACCGAACAACCCATATCACAATGAACGTGTGTGAATTTCCCAGGTTGGACCTATACCCAATAGCCAGCCTATGGGCCTACCCAGGCCTCGGTGAGCTTTTTCCAAAAATTTCACCGTTTCACTCCGGGACCCTTCCCATCATGTTCTAAATGACGAGACGTGAAAAACAAGACCAAACAACCCATATCACAATGAACGTGTGTGAATTTTCCAGGTTGAACCTATACCCCCATATAGCCAGTATGGGACTATATGGGCTATATGGTACTTTTCCAAAAATTTCACCGTTGCGCTCCGAGACCCTTCCCATCGTGTTCTAAATGACGAGACGTGAAAAACAAATCCAAGCAACCCATATCACAATGAACGTGTGAATTTCCCAGGTTGGACCTATACCCCCCATGGCTAGCCAGCCTATGGGCCTATATACAGACCTCGGTGACTTTTCCCAAAAATTTCACCGATTCGCTCCGGGACCCCTCCCATTGTATTTTTCTCGGCGAGACGAGAAAAACGAGACCCCACAACCCATAGTAACACCCAGAAAAAAAATTGACCATCCCCATACCCCATACAGGCATTTTCCCTTATATTGTATAATACAGACCCCTATTGTAGGGGTAAAGTCCGTGTTCCGCTTTTTATAGTTTCGGGGACAAATCCTAATTGTACATGCACCCACCCCATTGACTTGATAGGCAGGCCCCGATAAGCCCGGTGCACGATATTAGCCCTTTTGGCTAGAGTTGATAGGGGTTTTCCAATGACAGTGTGGGAAAAACCCACAGACAAGTCAGTACATCTCCTATCATGTTCCCACGGACCCCACCGAAAAGACACGGACCTGACCGAAGAGACACGGAGGTGAACGACATTGTGGGAAAAACCCCACTCGACACAATCTCGGACAATGTAGGACATTAGAACCTCGATCCGCACTGGTAGGAATCCATATTGGCATCCATATTGAAAGAATAATATCACGCGGAAACTCCGAACGACGCATGCCAGCTGTATGACTTCCGTTACCATGGACACTGATCGAGATTAGCTCAAGAAGAAAAACCGAGAGAAATACCTCAAATTAGAAGAGATTCTTCCCGGGTAGAATCAAGGGAATGTCCATTTCATTTGGATATATATTTTATCTCCCGATAAGAGAGAAATACAAACGAGGACTATGTGAGGGGAAACACATCCTACAGCATGTGATGTGCCTCACGTGCGGCGGATCACGGTTTACAGCTGAGAGCTGTAAAATCCTTCCACCATTAATACGCGAGGTATTATGACTTCACGGAATAAGCCGAGCAGTCGCGAATGGGAAAAACCCCAGTACATGCTCCGCTCACCGAAAAGACACGGAGATGAACGACATTGAGTCCCCGCAGACAGGTCAGTACATATCCTATCATGTTCACAGGTCACGTGCCATTCACCCAGACCGGAAGTGACGTCATACGGCAAGGTCACGCTCCATTCACCCAGACCGGAAGTGACGTCATACGGGACTGGTGGCGCCCCCTGGCGGAAAAAGGGACCAAGAGTTACCTCCCTGGAAAAGGGGACTCGAAATGCTTAGACACTACTACTTTCCTCCATCAGGCTGCGTTGACACTCGTCAACACGTACGTTCTTCAATAACACCGCTTCGACACTGGATTACACGTACATTCGCCCTAACCCTGATATGGCACTAGACTACACATACATTCCTCACGTCACACGCATTACTGATAGTAAAGAACTGATAGCTAACCCCAAGTCGTAACCCCAGTTTGACAGTAGACTATACAAATTTGACACTCGAATAGCATAAATAGAGAGACATCCCTCCCAAACCACGTTTTGACACTGGATTACACGTACGTTCCGCCTTTATCCCTACTTTGACACTGGACTGCATGTACGTTCCTTCCTAACGTCACTTTGTCACTGGAGTACACATACATTCCTCCCTAACCCTGCATTGGCTGGTGATTTTATCCGTTAAATGTGTTTTTCATCTTTAACATGTGTGTTAAACGTATTTTCATGTGTAATTGTATTTTGTTATCTGTTACATGCGACGCTATAACTTACCCATGGTTATATAAAACCTATCTATCTAGTACAGTCCTCCTTAACCCTGATTTGAGTTCACTACATGTACAACTCTACTTTGACACTTGACTAAACATACTTTGTGTCCGGGCAATAAACAATGACTTCAGCGTGGCAACTTTATATTAGCTCAATGTGCTTCAATACCCCTCGACTATCAGTTATTCTCTACACTCAGCAAACTTGCTTTGCATAATATGTAGTTTTATATAATAACATCATGCAGGTTAACAAAAATGTGATGTAGTAGGCTTGACGGTAGTGCTCTCATTTTAGAAATTACATAGGAAGTTGATCCAGGTCAGATTTTGTCAGGGTCTTAAAAAAACAAAAAAAACAAAACAAATTCTGGTACAGCATGACCAAATTCTTAGCTCTAAATATAATCTTCTATATAGCTCATAACCAAAGGTCAGTCATCTTTAACACTTTTCTGGTATATCCTAACTTAATTGAACATGGAATATAAATTCGGAGATTTTAGACTTAACATATAGAATTTCAACTTTAGAAAATAGGTCAAGGTCAGTGATATTCCATTGACCTCAGGTCCAGGTATATGTGGTATAAATTCGGACAATGTAGATGTAATCTTTCATGAAATGTTGTACTAAATAAAATAGGATAAAATAGGTCAAGGTCAGTCATCTTCAGTCAGTCAAGTTCGGTCAGTTTCGCGTCCACAAGAAAGATGGACAGACAGACGGACAGACAGAGAGACAATGCCGACGACGACAATATATATAGTGTTTTTTTGACAAAAACACAACACGAGTGAAAAAAGCAACACATCGGCTGTCATACTGGGATGAATCTTAGATATGTTATATATATTGAAATTACGAGAAAACGTCAGAGGTGAAGATAGAGGTTTGAAAAAAATAAAAACTCCCAGCAATCTCATGGCTCTGATGCGGATTTCTGCTTTACTATAAGCTTTACTATCGTCAGGGAGCATTCCAGTTTAATACAATCGGACAGTATATATGGGCGATATTGTTTACATTAGCAACAATATCCTAGACAAATTTCAAGTAACAAGTTCAGCCCCGTTAATCGGCTCATTCTCGATGATCTCCGGTGGCAGTAATCGGGTCCCTTCGTAGATTTCCGCTCGGTAGTACGGAATGGTAATCAGCTCATAGCATAATCTCCTTAAACAGGATACATATTATCTGTTCAATGAAGAAAGATAACTGGAGATAAACTCATTTTCGCGAATGTGTATATCTTATGAGAATTTAGGAATTTCGATGCTGGAATAGTCTGTAAACAAAGGATGATAAGCTCCGTGCCTTCACTGGTATACTATAGCTATGGCACGAAGCGTACGAATATGTGCTCGTGCAGACGAGAACCACATTGTAGGCCTACATGTGCTTGGTCGGCTGCGGTATCTTGGGCTATGTACAGCCAAATTCATGTGCGTGTTATGTGTACAGAACGTTCGAATGAAGAAAAGAAAGTTGAGGGCCGAGTAAACAAGATATCTCTCTTTACCAATAGCGCTGCGTGGTGTGATATATCCAGATTTCATGGTGCATGGGTTCGGAAAAGTACGAGATCAATCGCAAGCCTATAGAAACACGTGTTCTATTGGCATGTAAAAGGACCAATGATGAATTGATTATGTAATTGGATACTTTGAATTTCAGCATTTGCAATATATATATATATATTTATATGCAATCTTTGTGCACTATATATTCAATATTTGCGGAATATATATTCTATCTTTGCGAAATATATATTCGACCTTTCATGTACCGGTAATATGTTAATTTTTTCCCCTTTCATTGCATACATTTTAGATATAAACATAAATACGAATATAGAATATTGCAACTTTTCGCCGCCCATATCCGGTCACAGAAATCCTTCTGTTTGTACATTGTCATACATTGATAAATTTTCAATCTGCCGCTGTAAACGACTAAGTTAAAGGAGGTATATGGTCACGGCCACCGTCACCAAACTGAAATTTCGGAGAAGCGATGAGTGAGACTAAATGTTCTATTTACGTTAAATCTATTGTAAATATACGCTTTGAAGTCTCACGAAACACCCACAGTCACCCTGTTAGATAAAATTAGAGGACAAGGCTGTTCCTTTCATCCTTTCTTACATGATGTATGGACCCGTAGATAGCTGATTGACTGTTTTGTTATCTGGTCGAGACTGTAACCAATATTTAAAAATGCTGGACAGCCTCAAAAATTACATGTACATTGTAGGTCACATAAATCCTGCATTCCACCAGGCACATGTACAAGAGATAAGAACAGCGTCAAAAGCTTGTGGTCATTCGACATATCGGGGTTTTCCCTGGTGCCCAGGTTGAACAATACAAGTGTATACAACATGTTCTCGGACCAGACCAATCCTTAATTGTTTCAGTGACCCGGACCAGTTATCCTAGCCCACGTCTTAAGATGAACAATGGGTTATGTCACAATTCATATGTGGTGTCAATTTTAAAACAGTAGTTTTAATCCTGGGTCAACTGGGTCAGCTGATCAACAGGAATTGTGGCATGGTCACCCACCTTCGGTAATATTATAGCAGAAGTCTGTCAACCTAGAAGAATGACTTCGTCTATTCGCTTCTTTCCTTGACAGGATTCCCAACCCCCATTGATTATATCACATCTCTAACGAATATGGAAGGTCAAAAGTCAAAATAATCAGAAACTGACTGTTATCGAACCGTCTAAGTTTTCTAACAGGTAACTTAACCCTATCTGCCCTGTGCTTTTTGCGACTTGTCCAGGCCTGGGGGGCGGGTGGGGCCGAAATGGCCCCCCCTAATTATTTTTCTTATCCCTTGAGCTAGGGGGCTGAAACTTACCACACTATACTCTTGGGTCAAGCTCTACCAGAAAATGTAAAAAAATCCAAGATGGCCGCTTTGATGACGTCACACTGATGTCATTTTCAAACCAGCATTTTTTGGTCGATTTTTCGGTCAGATTTTCCAATTTTTTTATTTATGCAATTTCTCCGAAAAAAGTGCATAATAAATTAGTAAATATTAATGTGATGTGAAATAAAATAGTTTTTGCCCACTTTTCATCGCGGAAAAGCAGAAATTTTGAAGAAATATGACAAAAACATCACTTTTCTGGTATCCCACCTGGCCGCCATCTTGAATTTACCCATGATCCTCTGCTCGGGGGGTTATGCAAATAGGTTCAAAATCACCCCAATATGATAGACAATAAAGTCACGGAGTTTCAGCTCTCCGTTTTTTGTCGTTCCGGAGATAGCGCAGAAAGTTTGGTAGAGGGCCATTTTGGCCCCCCCCCCCACCCCGGCCGGGTAGGGTTAAGTTATCTAACAGAGAATTGATAACTTAAGTTAACGGTCGAAAACCTTGGTTATCTAGCTGACAACCCAGATTTTCTTTGTGATTTTCGGTGTTGAGAAACAAAAACTCGAGGCAAAGAAATGGAAACTCGGGGTAGATAACCTAGGATTTCGATTGTTAACTTACGTTTTCGGTTCGATAACTGCGAGATTCTGATCTGATTATTTGGACATTTGGCCTTCCATGGACGTATGCCACTCTTGGCTCGTTCTCAGTTGATGCTGAAAAATACTGGCTTTTTGATGCACGCTGTGAGTGATGTCTGTTGCTCTCTTGAAATTGAAACCAAAGACGCAGTTAAATTATATCCGCTCTATTTAGAGATACAGCTGCTGCATGAGACACACCTGGCTGATGTCTGTTGGTGAAGCTTGCCGGGAAAGCCAAGTGTCATACTTGATAGTCTTTTGTTAATATATATACTATCACCATATGAATTTGTGGGCTTCTGTTCAAATAGCAAATGCTGTTCGTTTTCAGTAAGATTCTGAAGCATGATCAGATGCATGTTTGGCGTAAATTAAATTCCGTTTTATGAACATATACGCTCACACAACAGATAGATTCTAATGGGTGTAACAATTAGCTTTCCCAAAATACAGCATTGCCTTGTTTGGCTATTCAGTGACCCTTGACCATTTGATCTTAAATTAACAGGGCTTTCCTTTTCTCTTGGGTTCTGGGTTATTCCAAAGGACACGATGTACAGTCTAGAACCGGGGAGACAACATCTCAATCTGAATGTGTTTGCCGTTTTCATATTTCACAGAATTAATTCAAACATGGAATCAAGATTCTCAAATATTTCCTAATCTTCAGGTTGATTGAGCTTGGCCTTCGACATTTTGATCTCTACTTTGTTCCTCAACACATTATCTCTCCTACTGTATATACTCAAGATTTGCAATAATGCCCTGATTTTTGGGCAAAGTGACCTTGACTTTTGACAGTGATCTCCATTTTGATACGCGACACATTGTCTATCTTTAAACTATCCACTCAAAAAATTGAAACTGCAGATAGAAATAGCTCAATGGGCCGCAATATCTCTCGGTTATCAGTTATTTTCTACACATATCAAACATTCAGAATCAGAACTTTGACAGCTAGGTTAACAAAAAATATGATCTAGTAGGATTGACTGTTATTCTCCCAAACAAGAAACATAGTATGTTAGGCCATGTCAGCTGTTGCAAAGGCCGTACTTGACGGGAACTATATTGTAACTCCATATATTCTATATAACTCTTCATACTGCAATCAAGTAATTTGATCTTGGCAAAATAGATCAAGGTCAGTCATCTTCAATACGTTTCTGGTCTATTCTCACTTAATTGCATGTGGAACATGAATTTGGAGATCTCAAGACATAACGTGTAGAATTTCACCTTCAGATAATAGGTCAAGGTCAGTCTTATTCAATAGACTTCAGGTCCATCACCAGGTGCATATGTGGTATAAATTTAGATAATTTAGATATGATCTCTAATCAAATATCATACTAAATAGTTTAAATTCTTTTATTTATAGTGGAAGGTTCATAACATTCAATAACATAAAATGTATATCCAAAGAACCCAGCCCTACAATGGCTTACTAACCACTTTCATACATATGTGAAGACATTGTTCACGTGGCACGCGTCGAAAACAGCACATTCCCCCTTAAAAAAATGCTCTTTTAATAAAACAACAAATTCTTCGTGTGTATTTCCCAAACAAAATATTTAGTTTATCGCCAGTAGAGTGGGAAGTTTCAAACGGAACGTCTTGTAGCAAAAACCTTCTCACATTTTCATAAAATGAGCAGAAGAAACTAAAATGTATTTCATCTTCCACACTACTGGTGTCACAACAACTGCAAATTCTATCTTCAATCCTTTCTCCTCGAAAATATCAACTTCTATCCTTAAAGATAGGACACCACAGCGAAACTGAGCCGCAAGTGAAGGCTCAAATTTTGGCAGATTATATAAAACATACTTTTCAGCTTTGTATTCTTTTTAAACGTAATATAATTTCTCAATTTTGGCTTCTGTTTACGAACGTGCTTTTGTTGTATACAGGCATACCAACGCTCAGTAGCATGTGTCATAGACAAACTCTGAAATTCTTTCACATCACATTGTAGCATATTATCAAAAACATTTTCCAGCTGAACATCATATCAAATATTACGAACAAATTTACACCATTCACCTTGACGTAACCAATCCCAGATAAATATATATTTAATTAGACGGGAATCTTCAATGGCTATTAAACGATTCCATAACCTTACACTTTCAATGTTAGTAGTATATAAAGTGCATTTAACCTCATATTGACCTCATTATTTGTTCCCCCGGGTGAAATTTGAGGAGGAACTTTGTCACGTGACGATCATTTGATCGATGAGGGAAAACTACCTCCAACACAGAAGAGTTCCAATCTAGGGGGAGATCACATCCGGGTCACTATAGTTCCAGCAAAGGGCCCCTGGGCATGTATTCTTCCGCGGTCTGGTGGTGATGCGGTCGCGGGAAAAAGCTTCCGCGGAGAAAAAGTAGTTCCCATAATTCAAATACGCTGCATGGTCCGATTGGGTCGTATGAGGTATCAATGTGAATATCAATCCTATAATATTGGTCCCCGGGCTTATCGGGGCCTGCCTATCCAGTCAATCGGGTGTTTTCACAGAAAATAAAAAATAAATAAATCAATAAATCAATAAAAAACGGAACACGGACTCGTACAATATACAATATACGGGGAAATGCCTGTATGGGTATAGCTCCATACTGGCTATATGGGGGAGGGGTGGTCAAATTTTTTTGTGGGTGTTACTATGGGTTGTGGGGTCTCGTTTTTCTCGTCTCGCCGAGAAAAACACAATGGGAGGGGTCCCGGAGCGAATCGGTGAAATTTTTGGGAAAAGTCACCGAGGTCTGTATATAGGCTCATACTGGCTATATGGAGGGGAGGGGTGGTCAAAAAATTTCTGGGTGTTACTATGGGTTGTGGGGTCTCGTTTTTCACGTCTCACCGAGAAAAACACAATGGAAGGGGTCCCGGAGCGAATCGATGAAATTTTTGGGAAAAGTCATTGAGGTCTGTATATAGCCCCACGTAGTCCTATACTGGCTATATGGGGGTATAGGTTCAACCTGGGAAATCCACACACGTTCATTGTGATATGGGTTGTTTGGATCTGTTTTTCACGTCTCGTCATTTAGAACACGATGGGAAGGGTTTCGAAGCGAAACGGTGAAACCAAATTTTTGGAAAAGTACCGGGTAGGTCTGGATATAGGCTCATATAGCTCCATACTGGCTATATGGGGGTATAGGTTCAACCTGGGAAATCCACACACGTTCATTGTGATATGGGTTGTTTGGATCTGTTTTTCACGTCTCGTCATTTAGAACACGATGGGAAGGGTTTCGAAGCGAAACGGTGAAATTTTTGGAAAAAGTTCACCGAGGCCTGGGTAGGCTCATATAGCCCCATACTGGCTATGGGGGTATAGGCCCATACTGGGTGGACGTTTTGGGGTCTAGGTGAGCCCCTAATGATCCTATGGTGTCGTGGGAGGTCTTATTTTGAAGCTCTCGTGGAGGAGCATTCGACCGGACTAATAGTTCGTCCGTTTTCAACATTCTGCGCATGCGCAGTCTGGCCGTCGTATAGAAAGCAGGCATTTTGGGGGGTATGTGAGTGTGTGTTTGGGATAGAGATGGACCGCTATGGGTACGAATGGGTCGTGGAAGGTGTCAAAGTGAAGCTTGTGTGGGGTAGGGTCAGAATGGTGTGTTTTTAAGAGCAATTCGCGTCAATATGCGCATGTGCAGTTGGTTGTAGTAAGTAAAGTGACCATTTTGGGGCAGTGAAGGAAGGTATTTGGTGTAGAGATGGTCTGAATGCGTCGTGTGAGGTGTTATCTTGTAGCAACGCCCGCCAACGCCAAGTTTAACGCTTCAACGCCCTGGTGAAATAGCTCAGAAGTTCTGATTTTCTAGATATTCTATGGAATTGTCACTAATTCTTCGAAATGCAGTGACGCCCGTCAACGCTCGTAGTTACGCCTAAACGCTCTAACATAACGCCTTGACGCCATGACATAGACCGGAGAGAGAACAACAACAACAAGGATGACACATGAGAGAACAACAACAACAAGAGGTTTTTTTTCATATAGTTTATCTTCCCCAATGTTACATCATACCCACGCTGGGGAGCCGCGTTGGGTATGTTTACAACTAAAAAAAACTCTTGTCCAATCAGAGGCCGCCATTTGGCGCTGCATCTGTTATATTCCTTCTTGTCCGTTAGATATATTTTCGGCTGCTCTTGTCTGTCGCCATTTCAGAAAGTTCCATCTTTGCTCGGTGTGACCTAAGCGTCGTCGGGCAGGCATATTCTTCGGGTAGCATGTCCTGAAACAGTTGTTTGCGCATTCTGATCGCATTTTCCAGGGCCTCGGTGGGTGGTAGTCCCATAGCCTCTTCCAAGTGACGCTTGGTCTTCATGATGGACCTGTGCGTGCGGTCGCCTTTCATTTCAAGCGGTAGTAAGGTATACTGTTCAGAGATCGCCATGGCTGTTTTCCTGATGCGGGGGCGCATTTGGGTGTACGTCTGTTGTAAATTATCCTCTCCGGCGTCCTCGATCGCTGCAGTTGAAGTATTGATAGCTGCTGTCACAATACGATCCCAGAAGGTAGGTTCTGCATCACTTTCCACGGACGTAGGCTGACTATCTGAGGTCAAGCTCTCCGTATCACTAGATAGACTCTCAGCAATCTCTGTTTCGGTATCAGTCGATACACTCTCAGCAGTCTCTGTATCAGCATCCGCCTCAACGGACTCTTCGGAGTCTTCAATCCCATGTATATTTTTCTGGTGTCGCATCATATCGTAATGTCTGGTGAACGTGCGTTCGCACTCAGAGCAAGTATAAGCCTTGTTGTCGGTTGAACGTCGGCTGTGCGTGTTTTTGGAAATACGCTTGCTTTTATAGACAGTAACGCCCATCAACGCTTAGCTTAACGCTTCAACGCCCTGGTGAATTAGCTCAGAAGCTCTGATTTTCATGGAACTGACGCCAATTCATCGAAATGCAGTGACGCCCGTCAACGCCCGTCGTTACGCCTTAACGCCCGTCTCAACGCCTTAACACACTTTCTTAACGCTTTAACGTCGTTTAATGATGCGTTCGAACAAATGTTTCTTTTGTGCTATTGCTCTGATATACGCCGCTTTCCAGTTCATGCCCGAGGTTTTCAACATCGACGCTGTTCTTTCAATTTCCATATGGACTGGGTCCTTATCCAGCAATTTCATATGGGTCACGAGGTCGACATACCGCTGACGTAAAGCCCGTCGTAGTCTGGGTGCCAATTCGACCAATACATAAGGACTGATGAGGGACACATGTTCATTCTTATATGTACAGACACCACCACCAACACCACCACCACACACTACCACCACACACACACACACACACCACCACCACATTCCACCACCACCACCGTCACCACCGGGCGTTGACGGGCGTCAACGCCCGGTGGTGGTAGTGGGAGCTCCCGTGTGGCAGAGCTCTTGGATCGGAGCTCTTGGAGCTCAAAGCGTGTGGAGCTCAGAGCTCGGAAGTGACATTTGCATATGACCTCTGTGAGGTCACTTCCGCTTCCGTTCAGGTGACCGGAACAGACCTTTGACCCCTGCGCGCAATTTTTATCTGGTATTGTTAGCGCCCGCAGGGGTCAAAGGTCTGTTCCGGTCACGTGAACGGAAGCGGAAGTGACCTCACAGAGGTCATATGCAAATGTCACTTCCGAGCTCTGAGCCCCACACGCTTTGAGCTCCAAGAGCTCCGATCCAAGAGCTCTGCCACACGGGAGCTCCCACCCACGGTGTTGGTGGTGGAATGTGGTGGTGGTGTGTGTGTGTGTGTGGTGGTAGTGTGTGGTGGTGGTGTTGGTGGTGGTGTCTGTACATATAAGAATGAACATGTGTCCCTCAGCAGTCCTTATGTATTGGTCGAATTGACACCCAGACTACGACGGGCTTTACTTCAGCGGTATGTCGACCTCGTGACCGATATGAAATTGTTGGATAAGGACCCAGTCCATATGGAAATTGAAAGAACAGCGTCGATGTTGAAAACCTCGGGCATGAACTGGAAAGCGGCGTATGTCAGAGTAATAGCACAAAAGAAACAAAAGAACGCATCATTAAACGACGTTAAAGCGCTAAGAAAGTGTGTTAAGGCGTTGAGACGGGCGTTGAGGCGTAACGACTGGCGTTGACGGGCGTCACTGCATTTCGATGAATTGGTGTCAATTCCATGAAAATCAGAGCTTCTGAGCTAATTCACCAGGGCGTTGAAGCGTTAAGCTAAGCGTTGATGGGCGTTACTGTCTATAAAAGCAAGCGTATTTCCAAAAACACGCACAGTCGACGTTCAACCGTCAACATGGCTTATACTTGCTCTGAGTGCGAACGCACGTTCACCAGACATTACGATATGATGCGACACCAGAAAAATATACATGAGATTGAAGACTCCGAGGAGTCCGTTGAGGCGGATGCTGATACAGAGACTGATACCGAAACAGAGATTGCTGAGAGTCTATCTAGTGATACGGAGAGCTTGACCTCAGATAGTCAGCCTACGTCCGTGGAAAGTGATGCAGAACCTACCTTCTGGGATCGTATTGTGACAGCAGCTATCAATACTTAAGCTGCAGCGATCGAGGACGCCGGAGAGGAAAATTTACAACAGGCGTACACCCAAATGCGCCCCCGCATCAGGAAAACAGCCATGGCGATCTATGATCAGTATACCTTACTACCGTTTGAAATGAAAGGCGACCGCACGCACAGGTCCATCATGAAGACCAAGCGTCACTTGGAAGAGGCTATGGGACTACCACCCACCGAGGCCCTGGAAAATGCGATCAGAATGCGCAAACAACTGTTTCAGGACATGCTACCCGAAGAATATCTAGGCCTGCCCGACGACGCTTAGGTCACACCGAGCAAAAATGGAACTTTCTGAAATGGCGACAGACAAGAGCAGCCGAAAATACATCTAACGGACAAGAAGGAATATAACAGATGCAGCGCCAAATGGCGGCCTCTGATTGGACAAGAGTTTTTTTGAGTTGTAAACATACCCAACGCGGCTCCCCAGCGTGGGTATGATGTAACATTGGGGAAAATAAACTATATGAAAAAAAACTATATGTTGTTGTTCTCTCATGTGTCATCCTTGTTGTTGTTGTTCTCGCTCCGGTCTATATCATGGCGTCAAGGCGTTATGTTAGAGCGTTAAGGTGTAACTACGAGCGTTGACGGGCGTCACTGCATTTCGAAGAATTAGTGACAATTCCATAGAATATCTAGAAAATCAGAACTTCTGAGCTATTTCACCAGGGCGTTGAAGCGTTAAACTTGGCGTTGGCGGGCGTTGCTACAAGATGACACCTCACACGACGCATTCGGACCAAGGATGGTCCATCTCTACACCAAATACCTTCTTTCACTGCCCCAAAATGGTCCCTTTACTTACTACAACCAACTGCACATGCGCAGATTGACGCGAATTGCTCTTAAAAACACACCATTCTGACTCTACCCCACACAAGCTTCACTTTGACACCTTCCACGACCCATTCGTACCCATAGCGGTCCATCTCTACCCCAAACACACACTCACATACCCCCCAAAATGCCTGCTTTCTATACTACGGCCAGACTGCGCATGCGCAGAATATTGAAAACGGACGAACTATTAGTCCAGTCGAATGCTTCTCCACGAGAGCTTCAAAATAAGACCTCCCACGACACCATAGGATCATTAGGGGCTCACCTAGACCCCAAAACGTCCACCCAGTATGGGCCTATACCCCCATAGCCAGTATGGGGCTATATGAGCCTACCCAGGCCTCGGTGAACTTTTTCCAAAAATTTCACCGTTTCGCTTCGAAACCCTTCCCATCGTGTTCTAAATGACGAGACGTGAAAAACAAATCCAAACAACCCATATCACATCGAACGTGTGTGAATTTCCCAGGTTGAACCTATACCCCCATATAGCCAGTATGGAGCTATATGAGCCAGACCTACCCGGTACTTTTCCAAAAATTTCACCGTTTCTCTCGGGGACCCTTCCCATCGTGTTCTAAATGGCGAGACGAGAAAGACAAATCCAAACAACCCATATCACAATGAACGTGTGTGAATTTCCCAGGTTGAACCTATACCCCCATATAGCCAGTATAGGACTACATGGGGCTATATACAGACCTCGGTGACTTTTCCCAAAAATTTCATCGATTCGCTCCGGGACCCCTCCCATTGTGTTTTTCTCGGTGAGACGTGAAAAACGAGACCCCACAACCCATAGTAACACCCAGAAAAAATTTGACCACCCCTCCCGTCCATAAAGCCAGTATGAGCCTATATACCGACCTCGGTGGCTTTTCCCAAAAATTTCACCGATTCGCTCCGGGACCCCTCCCATTGTGTAATTCTCGGCGAGACGAGAAAAGTGAGACCCCGCAACCCATAGTAACACCCACAATTTTTTTTTTACCACCTCTCCCCCCATATAGCCAGTATGAGCCTATACCCATACAGGCATTTCCCCGTATATTGTACGAGTCCGTATTCCGCTTTTCATTTATTTATTTTATCTATTTTTTATTTTCTGTGAAAACACCCGATTGACTGGATAGGCAGGCCCCGATAAGCCCGGGGACCAATATTATAGGATTGATATTCACATTGATACCTCATACGACCCAATCGGACCATGCAGCGTATTTGAATTATGGGAACTACTTTTTCTCCGCGGAAGCTTTTTCCCGCGACCGCATCACCACCAGACCGCATCACCGCGGAAGAATACATGACCAGGGGCCTTTTTACACTACGTTTTATGAGGTGCATAACTTTAGATTTACTAATGTTAACACTTAATCGCCACTTGCTGCACCAGGTATTAACAACAGCAAGAAGTTTCTGCAGTTCTTCCTCTGACTGCAAATATAACTATATCATCTGCGTAAGCTAAAATAGACCACCAGTTTATCGTTAACATCAACACCGATTTCACACTGTTTTACTTCTTCAATCAAACCATTTAAATAAATGGAAAACAGAGTTGAATAAGGTATCTCCTTGACTAACACAGGAGCTGGTTGCAAGCCAATCAGTAAGACAATCTTTAACCTTTATAGCAGAAATAGTATTACTAAACATTCGTTTAACAGCTTTATACATATCTCCATCTATACCAGAACTTAATAATTGATGAAAAAGCAAATTTCTATTGACCAAATCGAAGGCTTTCCGTAGATCTATAAAGCATGAGTAAACAGGCTTTCCCTTGACCACGCTGTTGTCAATAATACTTTGTAATGAAAATATATGATCAGTACATGAACCGTTTGATCTGAAACCATTCTCTTCATCAGCTAGCAAATTATTGTTTTCAGCAAACCGCGAGGTAAATAGAATCTGACCTGGACAAAATAGGCCAAGGTCAGTCATCTTCGATACGCTTCTGGGCCATTGCCAGATGTATAAATACTATTAATTTGGAAAGCCTAGCTATATTTATTCGTGTTTTATCACAATAAACAGTATACGACCTTGAAACAATAGGTCATGTCCAGTCAACTGGGATAGTCTTCTAGCAAATCGCCAGTTGCGTATGCAATGTAAATTTGGAAACCTTAGCTTTATCCCTCAAAATATATTGCAAATATTAGAATTTGACCTTGAGAAAACTCGTCGGTCATTTTCAATAAGCTTCTGTCCCATCATCAGCTGCCTGGCTATAATCCTGCTCGAGATATCGTATCCACAAGAAAAATGGACAGATCGGCGGACGGACAGACAGCCGACAACGACAATACAATTCGGAGTGAAAACTGTTACATATATATACCGGATACGCGCGGACGGACGACGGATGGAAAACGCCATCACCTCATACGTCCGCCTTTTCGGTGAGCGTATATTAAACAAGTGAGAAATGACTACATTGTGGTCAAAATCTGCGGCTGTGGCAGTAATACATTGAAAGATATATCAGCGGAGGGTGTGGTCTTCGTATGAGCACTTATTCAGGCACGTTAGAAAAGAGAAAAATGATCTTATTGGCATCTGAATATTAGGATTATCAAAACCAGAAACGTCTTAACCCATAAGGATGTATTGGTGAGAGATCCACGTGACTTGCGCCCATATTTGTTATAGAAATACAGTGCCAAATGTTAGTAATTTTCGACTTTGAACCCACAATTTTAGATATTGTGTCATACATTCGATGCCATATAAAAATGTTCATTTCCCCCATTCAAAAATACGACGATTTTGACTGATCCGTTCCGTCTATACTGAATTGACAGACAAGTCGCATTGATCGCGTTGACGATGTCTTGGTCCAAGCATGCCAAGTTTAAAAAACATTCGGTTCAGCCATTGAGTTTCATGAATCAAACATGAGCCTACCAAAGCACTGAGAACCCCTCGGCCTTGGAGATATTAAAATAGGGCCCTTGTTGAAGAACGAGTAGTTGATCGCAACAAGAAATTGGTGAAAAAATGACTGTTTAGTACTCGTGTATATCATTGAGACATGGTGCTAATGATTGACATAGATGGGTGGATATATTATATACGTACACACATGATGACAATACTCTAATGCCAAGTTTGGTTCAAGCTCAAGTATGTGTCTAGTGTAAGGTCAGTTTTTTTAGCCTAGGCATAATCATTCTTGAGTTACGATAATTAAAAAACAATAGATGACAAAAGGAATAACTCTGACCCAGTGACCCCCAAAACGCTCAATCTAACTAGCATGGGAGGATGAGGTCAAATAGATCACTTTTATGGTCAGTATCTGCTAATATATTATATGACGTAATTCATTTGTGAAACTGATTGACAAAGTAACGTAAATTGTGAAGTGCAAAACCAGTAAATTTTAGCAGAAATGAGCTCTGACTTGAGAGAATGACGTCAAATGTAATATGTTTCTGTCCATTGTCTGCTGATATACATAATTACTGAATTCATGGTAGTGATTAAATTTAAAGAGGTAATGCTAATCTAAAGGGATTCTGTGTGCCAAAGAGGAGGGGGACATCAATACCAGCGAAGCAAGTCCCTGGCTTGCGAGAATGATGTTAGAGAGGTTGTGTTCCCATCTTGAATGAAAGAAGACAATTCAAAATAACTATGTGCCATATTCCATGCTCGTAACCAGAAGTGCACAATATAACTGGACAACTATGTATTGTTGCGCACAGGATTGTCTAACTCATCTTCTAACAGACGTAGATGTGCTAAAACAATTATATAGCTATATATCAATTGTCATAGATTTGCGCACATTGCGTTACCGATTAGTCTTCATTGTGGTGATTCGCGGGAATAATATAAATCGGCATAGCTCTCCCCGGATTGAAGGGGTTGTGGGATCGATTCTCGTTGAAAGATAAATTATTCTTTCTCTTTCGTAACGATTAAATACTAAATTTTCATTTCAGTATTATGTAAACCAGTTGCGCATAAATTCAGTTTTGAGTATTACCAATGAGTCAGCATGACGATAAGTGCCACTCCACGGATTGGAGGGTCGTCGTTTCGATTGCCACAGAGGGCTAAATTGTTCTTCTTCTTAAAAAATATTTCCATATATGCAAATTTCTTGGGGGCGAAAGCTAAACATCATATCAAATTATTATTTTTCTTATTTAAAAATCTTTATTCGGCGAAAGTTGATGAATTGTTCCCCTTACTTCTGAAACGTGAATGTTGCGTTTGTTATGATGCATGATCTATAATTCGATATCAAGAAGTATTTATTATTTATCATAATAACAATGCGTTACTTGTCTCCGTATTACCAATTCGTAAATTATCTAGAATGGGTAGATAACACGAGTACTAGAAGTAGTCCACTTATTTTTGTCGGGTTTAGCTAGGGTAAACCCTACTCTGTTATCACTTTTCAGTTGTTTTTTTTCTGCGCATGTGTAGTTTTGATCTCCTGGCCAGAGACTGTTCTCCTTTGATGCACCTTACAGCATTCATAAAAATATGCTGTTCTTCTGTCTGACAGTCATATACACAATGCACGGTAGCTTGTGCATTGAACGTGATAATTGGTACATTATCGTGGTAAATTTTATCTTTACATTTTGCCTTTTCAATCTATTTATTCGGTATCATTTGTTACGGCGGGAAGGGTAGCCATTCTCCAGGCGTAAACATGATATAGCGTTTTTTTTATGGATACAAATTATGTATGTGTATCCACATTTTAAAATAACCAAAAACAAGGAATTTCCAAATTGTGGATACACGTGGTTTTTTGGTGATGTATTCATATTTTAACTTCCACCTTACTTGATCAATTATCAGCATGAGAACTGAATAAAATTGCGGCAAAACTCTGGTAGAAATTGTGGGGAAAGTTTTTCGTTATTTTTTTCACGTGTCTGACGTGTCTTCTCCGTCGATCCTCATCAACAGAACGAAATAGGAACGACTGACAGTTTTGCACAAAACTCTTATAACATATCTGATTATGGTTACAAAGAATAACACCCTGGCGTGTTTTCCTTTTGCTGGTATGGATGGGAAAGAGATACGATATCTCGATGCCGTCCCACGATAAACTTTCATCCCAAATCTGAAATTCCCTGAGTACAAGTAATCGTAAATTTGATTGGCTGAACAGTACATATTGGCTCCGCCCACATGTTATTCAATCAATCAGCACACGTTTTACACGACATACGGATTCAATGAAACTGTAAACAAGATCGGCTCGTTTTCTAGATTTATAGTTTTTGTTTCCCATCCATATGAATTTAAAAAATAACTCGGCATTTCTGTGAAACCGTGATTATTTAGCATTTAAAATAACACTGTTAGTATGACAGTATCTTGTTTTATAGCCAAGAGTTCTTAGAAAAGGGATCGTTGAGTAGGAGCACAGGCCCGCAAAACACGAGTTTGGGGGGGGGGGAGGGGGGGTGGGCGATGGTATTGGGGTGAAGTGTCGAATAGTTGTGAATTTATATACAGCATGGGGTTATATATATAGACCTCATATTTCGACACTTCACCCTAATACCCCCCACCCCAAAAAACTTTTTGTTTTGCGGCCTGTCATGCCTGTGAGTAGGAGAATGGCGAATTTTCTGAGCTTGTCGGCGATTGCGATGTCTGAAGATTTTCTTGTCTGGATGTACTTTTAGTAGTTCAATTTCTCACAGATTATATAAGTATGGAAATTATATAAATGTGGATACAATGTGGATACATCTCTTTTTTAGGATGCGTATCCACATTTGACAAAAATCGAAGTTTTATGCTCTAGAAAAAAATGTTGATACACTTATAGAGATGTATCCACAAAACCCCGCTATATTGTGGTTACGCCATTCTTCACGGTCCATCGACAACTGATCCATGGAACTTTTGTTGTAAGATCACAAAGGTGGTGTTCGCTTTAGATATAGGGAATCGTTCTCAATGCGTTTTTGATACACACAGCTGGTGCACCAAATTGACAATTTCTTACAGTCTACATACTGAATTATCAGATAAAGAATGATCAAGGCCCACAGATAAACACAACCAGACTTGCCGTGGTTCAAACCTGTCGTATTGGCTTATTTTGCAATTTTCGGTGCATTTCCAGTGGACATTTTCTCTTTCATATCATTTTGATAAGAGTGAAAGTTTGGCCCGCCCTACACACCGATAGCTTGAGAACGATTCCCTATGTAAAGCGAACACCACCTTTCCTCCCTTAAATGATCACAATTATGGGACTAATAAACCCCTCTGATGCAAGAAAACCCGACATCAGTACTTTAATTACTTTAGTAGTAACCAAAGGACCGTTAAACGCAATGGCTCGTCACTGCGCATGCGCGAGAACAAAAAATGGGGCAGTCATGGGGCGGTGTGCGCAGGCGTGTTGTGCGCAGGTATGACGTCACTTCCGGTCTGGGTGAATGGGCGTGACCTTGGGAGCATGGATTCCTCCGCGGCGATGCGGTCTGGCGGTGATGCGGTCTGCCTCCGCGGACCGAAAGTAGTCCCAAAACCGTGGGTTTTCGTGAGAATGTTCGGCAATCTGTAGGGACTGCTAGTGGACCGATTGGGTTTAGTGAGGTATCAAAGTGAAGGATTCGTGAAGGGGCATCTGATGGGTTGGGTGTGGGGTTGAAATATCGTCATTCTGCGCATGAGCGGTGGACAAAGGGTATGGAAATAGACGTTTTGGGGTCTAGGTGGACCCCTAGTGGCCCAATGGAGTCGTATGAGGTATCAATGTGAAGCATTCGCGAGGGAGCATCCACCTGGACTAGTGTGTCGCCCGTTGTTCACATTCTGCGCATGCACAGACAGGGAATTGTGGGCAAAGGGTACGGAAATAGACGTTTTGGGGCCTAGGTGGGTCACTAATGCTCCGATGGAGTCGAGTGAGATATCAATGTGAAGCATTCGTGAGGGAGCCTCCACCTGGGCTAGTGTGTAGTTCGTGTTCGACATTCTGCGCATGCGCAGACAGGGAATTGTGGGAAAAGGGTATGGAAATAGACGTTTGGGGATCGAGGGGAGCCCCTAATGATCCGATGGTGTCGTATGAGGTTTTATTTTGAAGCTCTCGTGAGGGAGCATCCGGCTGGTCTAGTGTGTCGTTCGTGTTCAACATTCTGCGCATGCGCAGACAGGGAATTGTGGGAAAAGGGTATGGACATAGACGTTTTGGGGTCTAGGTAGGCCCCTAATCGTCTGATTGGGTCGAGTGAGGTATCAATGTGAAGCATTCGTGAAGGAGCATCCGACTGGGTGGATGTGACGTAACACTGACGTCATTCTGCGCATGCGCAGTAGACCAAGTATATGGAAATAGACATTTTGGCGCCGACATGGGTCACTATGGGTCCGATGGAGTCGTCTGAGTTCTCATGTTGAAGCTCTCGTGAAGTAGCATCCGACTGGACTCATGGTTCCTCCGTGTTCAATGGTCTGCGCATGCGCAGTCTGGTCGTAGTCTAGAAAGCAGGCATTTTGGAGATGCGTGGAGGTGTGTTTGACCAACCACTATGGGTCCATGGTTGTGGTTGGGTGGTGTGGGTTCTGCACACGGACGTCACTTCCGGGTTTCACTAAAACTACCTCCGAACCCAGAAGAGTTCCAATGTTCCTGTAGACGTAGGGTCCGGATTTTCCACATCCGGGTTTTCCCCGGCCCGGCCCGGCCCGGCCCGGCCCGTCCCGGCCGCGGAGCGAGCGCGCGCGGGTTTTACGGCCGCACACGCGCGCGCGGGTTAAAGGGAAGTTTCGGAGATGTGCAAGGGCACTATATCACATCGGGGTATATATTTCATCCAAGTATAGCGGAAAGCGGTTGTCGTGAATAACAACAAGTTCAGCAAGGTTTATACAGTTTATTATCCCCAATGTTACATCATACTCAGGCTGGGGGAGCCGCCCTGGGTATGTTTAGTATTTTCACAGCAAAACAAATTGAAATATCAAACATCATGTTTTATTATTTGACGCACCGTCACATTAGGTACAAGTGTTTACTGAGCTCAAGTCAACGATCAGCATGTAGACATAGAGAGTATATACGGCATGTTATGCTATTCATCAGTGCAAGGGTGACGCATTCAGCCGACGGGGGTGGTCGGTCAGCTTGGTAACGAAGAACGTAGCATTGGTGCCCCTCTCTACGATCCATTGTGTGTTGGGGCGTTGACGATGTGCCCATCACAAGGGATCCACGGTGTGCAGTTTCTCCAGCATCGTCTCTAGCGACGCCCGGTTATTGATGGTGAACGGTTGGCCAAACACATGGCTGTTATTACTGGCATAATAATACCGTAACTGGTCCGTCTCTTTGTGACGTAAGATGTACACGAAAGCGACATTCAATCTGAAGACCGTAGCTTGGTCATCGAGAATGGCTTCCACGTAGCTGCGTAGACGGGGTCGGTCGGTCAGTGGGAAATTGTAGATATCTGGAATGGGGCGATCACGGTGGAAAACGTGCCGTATCATGGGCCATTGGCGCCGATAGATGTCATTCACTGGATGGGCGTCCTGTAACAGATCGCTAGGAATATCCACTGCATCTTCCAGAAAATGTTCGATGTCGTCAGGCGTATGACTGGCAACAGTAATGCTAAGGACTGGTTGGATATCTAGGCTCTTCTGAACTGTGGGTATAGACGGGCTCTCCGTGATCGCATCACCAGTGGCATTCGTTTCCCCGGGTTCATCTTCACTGGGTCTGACCATCCTGGGTGCCTCTTTTAATGGGAAGTTGTCGCCCAAACCGTAGAGACGGGATATGAATCAAACGCTGATAACGTCTTAACTGACTGGGTCGTTTGAAGAGTTGACCACATTCATTACATTGTTCCGTCGTCCCCTCGTGGAATGAGCGTTCGTGGCGCAGTAAATGATCCTCTCGATTAAATGACCGTGCGCAGGTTATACAAGTATACCGTGCGCCGTTGTGGATGGAGGACTCGTGCCGTCGCAAATCTTCTAGGCGATTAAACTGCTTCTGGCAAGTTGCGCAAGTGAACATATTGGTGCTGTTTCGTGCCATATAGGTCTTCTCCGCCATGATATCTTCCACACCGTGTTTAAGGATTATATTTTCCACCATAAGCAGATCACTTGTATCGGCCACATGCTGCGTCTCATCAACGAGGCGAATACGGTGCTGTAGAAGCTCAGCTCGGTGAGATGACTCCATGAATGTTGGCTCAGGCTGGCCAGGCAAGTAGCTGCTATGGTCAGATAGGCTGGTGAAGTTGCACTGGTGAGGCAAGCAGCTCCTCTCGTGAGATAGGCTCAGGCTGGTCAGGCAGGTTCCGGCTGGTCAGGTCAAGCAGGCCAATGAATGCAGCAATGCTCTCAACATTCCCACTTTATACACCTACATAGAAGTACCCGGATGCAGGCGCGGACGTCACCGAAAAACCCCACAAAGAACTCACCACATACAGTCACCCCCTCAAGACCCTCATACATACCCGAAAAGATCCGGACGTCGCCGAAAAGATACGGACGTCACCGAAATGACACGGGCGTCAGCGAAATTCTGGCGGGAAAAAGCCCACAGGCAGGTCAGTACATGCATTCCTATCATGTTCCCAGGTCACGCCCCATTCACCCAGACCCTCATACATACCCGGATGCAGGCGCGGACGTCAGCGAAATTCTGGCGGGAAAAACCCCTCAGACAGGTCAGTACATGTCCTATGATGTTTCCTATTGGTTCCTCCAGCGTGGATGTGCTGTGATGCTCTCTTTTTGGACTAACCAATCCGAATAGTACGTATCACGGACTACACCCGTAGAGCTACGTCTAGGCGCGCATGTGTGACATGGTCTATAAAACACGTCCCTCTGGATCCCACACCCCCATTCCTGCGGTTACAGAGCCATGACGGACACCCGTCCGTGTGCGACTCGCATTTTACAGCATGCGACCGTGGTTAATTCACTCACGGGTTACCGAGCAGTGGTTCGGTCCATGTTTGGAGATGGCGACGACAACTAGGGGCAACGCCAGATCCTGAAAGAGTTCACAGGAGCGGTCCTCGACAGAGTGCACACGATGGAGAGGTGTGCTATCACTCACCACTACTGGACTATGACAGCCATCCTTGATGCCCGGATTATGGATCACGAGCGCTCACGCCGGAACCAGCGACGGCTCGTTGGCCTAGTCATGGTCTGTGCCCTATTGACCCTGACACTGTGGCATTGACAGCGACAGAAAAAGAACGGCTCTTCAGAGCCTTCACAGATGCGCGTATGTGCAACCTATATATACGAGGGTCAGTCACAGTATGCGTCATTCACCGTTCGTCATTGGGTCAACCATGTCACCAAGGGACCTGACCATAAATACGAGAGACAGTCAGAGAGAGTGTCATTCACCGTTCGTCATTGGGTGAACCATGTCACCAGTTCTACGAGCCCTCCTTCCCATTACACCCCGGGTGGGGTTACACGTCTATGAAGATAAAGTCATCCTCGTGGAAGACCGTGGAGATGTTTGCTGGTCGCGCGCGGAGACCGTATCGAATACGGTTACGCTACACCGTGACGGCTGGACCAAATTTAAACGGGTGTTGAGTGGTGAGCTCGACGGAAACCTCATCCACATAGACAATGCCATCTACGTACACCGTGGACCCTTCTTCCCACGCCTGGGCCGTTGCCAAGACTCAACGCGAGGCTTCACCCTAGACCCCGATCTGTGGACAGCCTTCGAGAAAGTGGTGCATATTGTGGACCAGCTGTTTACACCGGACGAGCGATCATCAGACGAGTTGGAGTGGTCTCGTGCCCTGAGAGAAGCGGCGGCAGAACCCAATGAACAAATTTCTAGCAATGAAGCGGAGGCAGACGACGATGCCAGTGATTACCCGGCTAGACTCAGTCAGCCCAGTGACATGACCACCCGATCCTTTGATCTCACGGGGTTCTCCCTATAAATACGAGAGACAGTCAAATCTGGTACCATTCACGTACTGACCATGACGGAGCATATAATACTGGCGTATCTCAGCTTGACCGCCGAGGTTTTTCTGCACGTTTATGCGGATAAGGTCGATATCATGGAGGAGGTGGGAGACATCTGTGATGCAGACCCTACACAACCGTGCCTGGCTCACATTCGTCTGTCCCAGGAAGGCTGGACCAATTTCAAACGGGTGTTGTCCGGTGAACTGGACGGCGACCTCATCCACTTGTGTCACGATGTGTACATCCGACGCGGCCCTTTCTTTGCTCAATTGGCTCGGCTAGATGGGTGTACAGTGCATTTTACCCTTTACCCTTCTATGGTCTGCATTGGAAGATACCGTGGTAGATGTGGATCAAGTGCTTATCAAGCGGTCATCAGACGAGTTGGACTGGTCATTTACCATGGACACTGTGCTGGCAGAAGCCAACGAAGAAAATCAGAAAGAAATTCCGGCCCAAGATATACCCGTTATAAATAAACGATAGAGCCAGGGTCCATCATTATTTGTCACCATGAAGAGCTGGGAGAAGGTGTTGGATAACTTATACTAGAGTCCCGACAGTCCGGCGGTCTATAGTGCAATGACGGCTCTCTATCGAGCGGCCAAACCCCAGGGGATACAACGTGCCCAAGTCCGAGATTGGTTAAGAAAACAAGACACCTATACCTTACATCGACCTGTCCGTCGCCATTTTCTACGGAACCGGGTCATCGTGGGAGGACTAGATGCCCAATGGCAGCGGATTTGGTCGATATGAGCGCCTTTGCCAAACACAACGATGGGAATCGGTATATCTTGACGTGCATCGATATCCTGTCGAAGTATGCGTGGGTGGTACCCATCCGGACGAAAACGGGGGCGAATCTCATAGCGGCGTTGAAAGACATCTTCAAGATCGGGCGCAAACCCTTGTATTTGCAAACCGACGAAGGCACGGAATTCCTCAACAGACCGTTCCAACAGTTTCTGAAAGCCCAGAAGGTGTTTTTCTTCCATACGTACAACGAGACCAAGGCTTCCGTGGTGGAAAGGTTCAACAGGACATTCAAAGGCCGCATGTATAAATATTTCACCTATAAGAATACAAGGCGGTACATCGATGATCTCCCGAAACTTGTGAGTGGTTACAATCGAGCCGATCACCGGAGTATAGAGAGAGCCCCCATTACCGTGACCCAACGCAATGAAGCCCAAGTTCGGCGTGTCTTGTACCCCAGGCAATCGCACCGAACGACGAAGGAGGTGTACACGGTTGGGGACCCTGTACGGATCAGTAATGTCAAGGGCAAGTTCGAGAAAAGTTACTTGCCCAACTGGAGCGATGAGCACTTCCTGATTAAACGGCGCCTATCCCGACAGCAGCGAGTTTATGAACTGGAAGATCTTCTAGGGACATTTTACGAGACGGAATTACAGCCTGTCGTAAAAACACAGCAAGACTACTACACGGTGGAGCAGATTTTGAAAACCAAACGTCGACGTGGCAAACTGTTTCATTTCGTCAAATGGCAAGGCTGGCCCAGTTCCTTCAATTCCTGGGTCGCTGCCAACCAGGTGAAACGACAATAAAGCCAGACACCACTGCGTCATCCTTCATTCCACGTTCGACCACAGTGCTATGGACAAACAGCAGCTGCCTCTGAACACAGCCTCTCCCAAAACGCGCAAAGCGCAAGTGGGCTTTGTGGTGATAGTGCTAACCCTGCCGAGTGTGTTGTACGGAGGTGTGTTTTACGACGTAGCCTATGTCAGCACGCTACTTAACCAACTTAGAACACTAGCCACCAGTCAAATCAGTCTACAGGTAGCACCAGTCAACCCCGTATCGAGCCCAGTCATCACCACCACCACCACACCCCGTGTACAATTACAAGCGTCTAATCCGTCATTCATAATCCAGCCGTCGTCCATTAGAGAATATCCGCGTCCATAATCCAAAGACCTATTCCACATTCCATATAACAGTATTAGCACCAAATGCAAAAAGACAATCATAGTATACATAAACATAAGCTTGTTTCCTGCAAGCGAGAAGCGGTCAACAGTTTTCAATGATGCCGGCACATCGAGCTCCACACCAAGATTACAGTCCACACCTACACCAAGTACACCCACTACGTCTGAAAACCCACCGGATTTCATCCCTCACAGTGAACAGACAACGACGACCCAACACCATCATCACTCACAGTGAACAGACAACGACGACCGACGTTGTACCCACCACAACTCCAGTTCACTCGTACCAAATTTACAAGAGCGGGTTACCACGACAGCGGATACACCTCCAACCTGGACCCTCGGTGGCAGCATCCCTTCACTTGCGTCATCGCAAAACGCACTTCGTCAAGACGCTCCTTCAACACGCCGACAGCATGATCACCCCACCCAATGCCCGAGTCGTGTGGTGTTACGGAGAATGGCAGGCAGCGTATGCAGCAATGCCCCACATCACGTTCGTGGAAGGCCTACCCAACCTGGCCGATTTGGAACCGGACACCTTGGTGGTTCTGGATGATCTATGGCGGAGACGGATGCGCGAGTCACCCAACTCTTTACCAAAGGCAGCCACCATCGACGGCTCAGCATCATCTACATTGTGCAGAATCTGTTCAGTAAAAACAAAGAACATCGGAACATCAGCTTAGATGCCCACTACCTGGTGGTCTTCAAAAACCAGAGAGATACCACTCAACTGCTGCACCTGGCGAGTCAGATGTATCCCGGCCGCACACCGTTTGCGTTGGAAGCCTTTAAAGATGCGACAACCCCTCAGCACGGGTATATGCTCTTCGACCTCAAGCAAGCCACCCCCGATCACCTTCGACTACGGACCGGCATCTTTCCCGGAGAGACCCACCACGTGTACATGCAAAAATAATGTAAACACACCCACAGTGGCTCACCCAGCTGGAGTGTGTGTGTTTGATGATGGGGATAATAAAAAGAATTAATACCACAGCATTATTGACTTTGTCTCTGTTCTCTGAGGTAGATAAAAAGGGCAGAGTTGTGGGTTCTAGCATTAGTTGTACATGATGTCTGCGCGAGTACGGAAGCACGCCCAGACGCTCCGTGTATTGAAGACGGCCCCACCCGAGTTGGTCCGAACCATTGTACGCGGTGCGGACCCTGCCCTTGTACGCTGTCTGTGCGAGATCGGGTACAACCTGTTAAAAGGCAACGTACCACTGACTCCGGCTCAGAAGACCAAGTTGGCCAAGCATAAGACAGGTCTCCGAACCGTAGTCCAGAAGCGAGTCTCTCAAACACAAAAGAAAAAGGTGTTACAGGAAGGCGGCATTCTCGGGGCCATCTTAGCACCGTTGGCCGCTTCCGTGTTGGGTCCAGTATTGGGTGGACTCTTCGGCCGACAATGAACCACACGAAAAAAATGGTCCTCGTCGAACCACGGTTCCTTCAAAACCTCCAATCGCCCTACCCTGTCCCACCTATGGTGAAGACCATAAACACCCTCGATGAAGAAATGCAACAGATCTTACAAAGACCGGGGTTAAGCGACATTGAGAAAGTACAACGATACAATGAGACCCTTCAACGGTACATGACGTTCATGGACCAATACAAAACCCTCTCTACCCCAGCACCACCACCACCACCACCACGCGACACACCGCCGACCTCAGCGCCGCTCCAACAGCAGCGATTACCAGGGGTACCACCCACAGCCCCACAGTGGCTGGAAGACGAAGTCCTGAAGAGTGTACCTGCATCGTTCAAGAAACAAGCTGGCCTGGTATTACAACGGATGAAACAGAATCCTAACATGACTTGGAGTGATAAAGGCGAACTACTGGTACAGAATCAAGTGGTTCCTGGTACCCACATCACGGATTTAGTGAATGACCTGATGCGTCAACGCAGGTCGCACACGGATCCTCGAGGATGGGAGGTCTTCGCTCAAGGCTTGGAAGACATGCATGTACCACACGAATTGGTGGGGAACCCCCAGCGCTGGGCCTGGATGCAGCGGACCCAGCAATCGCCGATTGGCCCACTACCTTCTTGGAAAGCCGAGTGGGAACCGGAGTCACCCCCCAAAACACCACCACAACGGGCACCTTCTTTTCACGCCTTTAAAAACCCACCCTTGATCTCCAGAGCCGTGACACGTAGCAAGTCACCGCGACGAACACGACGCCGGAAACAACCGCCCAAGGCCTGGAACACCTATTAAAACCAACAGCAGCAGCAGGACAGCTCAGTCGCCATGTTTTACCTCACCCTACCCAGTAACAGTTCGCTGGATGTGTTTTCTGACAACACCTTGGCCAAGTACGTCACCCAGTTACCGCAACTGTTGCATTTACCTGGACGCTGGGAATGTGGCCTCGTGGATATCAAATACCCTTACTCGTGGTACAACGTGAGAGCCAATGAAGTGTGGTACGAGGTGACCTACGAAGGCAAAGACACTCGACTCACCCTCCCCGAAGGCCAATACGATACTCCCAAGGAGTTCATGGAGGGGCTGACAAGACTGTTGCATTATCAGGCTCTACGAGAGGTCACGAATGTTTCAAAACCCATCAAAAGCTTTGCCTTCAAGAATCACGTGGACTTCGAGTACAACGCACACAACGACAAGGCACAGCTCATCCTCACCGCCAACGTGAGTGTCGTAATGAGTCCTGACCTCTTGGCTGACCTGTATCTGTTCTCTTATGAATATGACTATATGCAGGCGCTTTCAAAAACCGATCCATTCAAAGCCCGTACCTTCTCATTCACCAAACGCTATATAGACGATCTTCTCGCTGTGGATAATCGCTATATAAATGACGCAGTGAAGGATATATATCCACCTTCACTGGATTTGAAGGAAACTACAGATAGCCCTACAGGCACATCTTATTTAGATCTCTATCTCTATAAAAATGAAGCGGGCATTCTCTCTCGTCGACTTTATGACAAAAGAGATGATTACAATTTCGACATCGTAAACTATCCCTTTCTGGATAGTAATATTCCAGTGGGACCTGCATATGGCGTATACATATCTCGCTTAGTAGCATTTGCTAGATCCTGTGTTAAATGTGATGATTTTAATCAACGTCACAAAACATTGTTGCAGAAACTTATAAAACAGGGCTATTCCACCAAGCGCCTCCACTCAAAGTTTTCAAATTTGGCGATACATATCGCATGCTGATAGCAAAATACGAACGTAGCGTGCAAGATCTATGGCGCTACGTTTCGTAACTTGTGTCTAATTCCGCTTAACCCGGGGCTAGGGGCCGTATGAACCCATGTACTTCAAGATCCTCACGGTACTCATATGAACAGTCACAATCAAAGCGTGAATGAGATACATCATTCTTTAGATGACGACTTTACAACGAATATTATGGATTAAGAATACTGATCAGCGATACGGATTTGATATTTTTTGAACATCATGATGTCTTGCCGGCATCATTGAAAACTGTTGACCGCTTCTCTCTTGCAGGAAACAAGCCTATGTTTATGTATACTATGATTGTCTTTTTGAATTTGGTGCTAATACTGTTATATGTAATATGGAATAGGTCTTTGGATTATGGACGCGGATATTCTCTAATGGACGACGGCTGGATTATGAATGACGGACTAGACGCTTGTAACTATCCACAGCAAATGCTGGGTTTCGATCTACAGACGTTCGCTGGTCCCACCGCCCACCAAGGCCAGATCCCGATGGATATGAACTCAGGTATGTACGGACTCTACGTCTACTCGGACGTGGTCGACAACCACATCGTGGGCGATATCAACACACCTCTGTTACGGGTGGTCCCCGTTAAAAAGACGTATGGAGATCAAGTTACCCACAGTTTCACTCACATGCTCTACCTACCCGTACGACAAACCGACATCAACACTATCACGGTGGATATAAGAGATGACACGGGACGACCGGTGGCATTCGAACGAGGAAAAGTGATGCTGACACTTCATTTTCGACAAGCCCGAGCCCCCCAGCTATATGGACTATTATGCCCAACAGGCCGGAGGTGGCCTTCCGGTCTTTAGTGGTGCACGCATGCAACGAGGACATGGGCTGGGGAACATACTCGGGAGCATCGTCAACGTTCCTGCCCTTGGTGACGCGTGCGGTGAAAGCAATCGGCAAACAAGCGGTACGCAGTGGACTGCAAGTCGTCGGTGATGTCTTGGGGGTACGCCACCCGAAGAAGCCTTGAAACGGCGGGCCAAAGAAGCGGGAGGCGTCTTGGTGGCCAAAGCACAACGCACCGTAGGGAATTAAAGGCCTGCACCACCGAGACCACGCACCAGTAACTATCAGAGCCTGTTTACAGCCACCGGTCAAATCAACCAGGACGAAGGGAATATGATCAGTCGGGAGGACTACGCGAACGGATACACGTTGTTCTGTTTCGATCTGACCCCCACCTTAGAGAACGACTATCAGCTGGCCCTCGCCAAGCAAGGCAAGTTACGGTTGGAAATCCACTTTGCACGAGCCCTCCGGAGCACCGTCAATGTGATCTGCTACGCCGAGTTTGACAACATCATTCAAGTGGACAACGTCCTGTGTGACTTTGCCACCTAACATGGATACAGACCAGATAACCACCGTGCTGAAGAATGACCCAGGGACACGTATGATCTTTCAAGGCGTGTTCGCCCGAGATGTGTTCTCATTAGACCGTATGTATCCTGCTGCTTACGTTCTCAACACGGATCCGATGGATCGGCCAGGTGGACATTGGGTGGGCGTGTACTTGACAGAACAGCAGGGCGAATACTTTGACCCGTACGGCCTGCCACCCCTCCATCCCGATTTAACAAACTTCATGGATCAAGGCACAGAGACGTGGTGTTGGAACAGTCAAACGTTGCAAAGCCTGACCAGTAGCGTGTGCGGACAATATTGCTTGTTTTACCTGTACCATCGATGCCGGGAAAGAACCTTATCTACCATCGTACAGATGTTTGACGAGTACCCCAAGAGCCCCGTTGGGCTTAAGTTCTTTCAATGTACAAGCCCCCTGTTCTGGGCTTCAGTTTACAAGCCCCCTGTTCTGGGCTTCAGTTCTTTCAATGTACAAGCCCCCTGTTCTGGGCTTCAGTTTTCACGTGGTTGTTCTCACGTTGTTATTGTTAGTTATTGTTGAATAAAAAACAAAATGAGATCTCACCCAAAAACTCATGTCTTGTGTGTTATCTATATGAGCATAATGCATGAAGGCTATAACATACATGTGGGGATTCAGTCAAACTGGCCTTGAACACCGTATTAGCCAATCAGTGGCCTAGGATGGGGCCAAATGTAACCCATCAATGTCCAGAAAACAATGCAAGAGCACTGCAGTGAAATGGAGAGCCAATGAAATCAGCCTACAGACCAAGTACATGTTTTGGTCTAGGTTAAGAGCGGGCATTCCAGCACAAAAAATTTGACGATGAGTTACAAGTTACAAGAGCAACAAGTGGAGTGTTCTGGGCTTCAGTTCTTTCAATGTACAAGCCCCCTGTTCTGCATGAAGGCTATAACAGACATGTGGGGATTCGGTCAAACTGGCCTTGAACACCGTATTAGCCAATCAGTGGCCTAGGATGGGGCCAAATTTAACCCATCAATGTCCAGAAAACAATGCAAGAGCACTGCAGTAAAATGGAGAGCCAATGAAATTCGGTCAAACTGGCCTTGAACACCGTATTAGCCAATCAGTGGCCTAGGATGGGGCCAAATGTAACCCATCAATGTCCAGAAAACAATGCAAGAGCACTGCAGTAAAATGGAGAGCCAATGAAATCAGCCTACAGACCAAGTACATGTTTTGGTCTAGGTTAAGAGCCACCGGTCAAATCAACCAGGACGAAGGGAATATGATCAGTCGGGAGGACTACGCGAACGGATACACGTTGTTCTGTTTCGATCTGACCCCCACCTTAGAGAACGACTATCAGCTGGCCCTCGCCAAGCAAGGCAAGTTACGGTTGGAAATCCACTTTGCACGAGCCCTCCGGAGCACCGTCAATGTGATCTGCTACGCCGAGTTTGACAACATCATTCAAGTGGACAAGGCGCGCAACGTCCTGTGTGACTTTGCCACCTAACATGGATACAGACCAGATAACCACCGTGCTGAAGAATGACCCAGGGACACGTATGATCTTTCAAGGCGTGTTCGCCCGAGATGTGTTCCCATTAGACCGTGTGTATCCTGTTGCTTACGTTCTCAACACGGATCCGATGGATCGGCCAGGTGAACATTGGGTGGGCGTGTACTTGACAGAACAGCAGGGCGAATACTTTGACCCGTACGGCCTGCCACCCCTCCATCCCGATTTAACAAACTTCATGGATCAAGGCACAGGGACGTGGTGTTGGAACAGTCAAACGTTGCAAAGCCTGACCAGTAGCGTGTGCGGACAATATTGCTTGTTTTACCTGTACCATCGATGCCGGGAAAGAACCTTATCTACCATCGTACAGATGTTTGACGAGTACCCCAAGAGCCCCGTTGGGCTTAAGTTCTTTCAATGTACAAGCCCCCTATTCTGGGCTTCAGTTTACAAGCCCCTTGTTCTGGACTTCAGTTCTTTCAATGTACAAGCCCCCTGTTCTGGGCTTCAGTTTTCACGTGGTTGTTCTCACGTTGTTATTGTTAGTTATTGTTGAATAAAAAACAAAATGAGATCTCACCCAAAAACCCCTGTCTTGTGTGTTATCTATATGAGCATAATGCATGAAGGCTATAACAGACATGTGGGGATTCGGTCAAACTGGCCTTGGACACCGTATTAGCCAATCAGTTGCCTAGGATGGGGCCAAATGTAACCCATCAATGTCCAGAAAACAATGCAAGAGCACTGCAGTGAAATGGAGAGCCAATGAAATCAGCCTACAGACCAAGTACATGTTTTGGTCTAGGTTAAGAGCGGGCATTCCAGCACAAATTTTTTGACGATGAGTTACAAGTTACAAGAGCAACAAGTGGAGTGTTCTGGGCTTCAGTTCGTTCAATGTACAAGCCCCCTGTTCTGCATGAAGGCTATAACAGACATGTGGGGATTCGGTCAAACTGGCCTTGAACACCGTATTAGCCAATCAGTGGCCTAGGATGGGGCCAAATTTAACCCATCAATGTCCAGAAAACAATGCAAGAGCACTGCAGTAAAATGGAGGGCCAATGAAATTCGGTCAAACTGGCCTTGAACACCGTATTAGCCAATCAGTGGCCTAGGATGGGGCCAAATGTAACCCATCAATGTCCAGAAAATAATGCAAGAGCACTGCAGTAAAATGGAGAGCCAATGAAATCAGCCTACAGACCAAGTACATGTTTTGGTCTAGGTTAAGAGCCACCGGTCAAATCAACCAGGACGAAGGGAATATGATCAGTCGGGAGGACTACGCGAACGGATACACGTTGTTCTGTTTCGATCTGACCCCCACCTTAGAGAACGACCATCAGCTGGCCCTCGCCAAGCAAGGCAAGTTACGGTTGGAAATCCACTTTGCACGAGCCCTCCGGAGCACCGTCAATGTGATCTGCTACGCCGAGTTTGACAACATCATTCAAGTGGACAAGGCGCGCAACGTCCTGTGTGACTTTGCCACCTAACATGGATACAGACCAGATAACCACCGTGCTGAAGAATGACCCAGGGACACGTATGATCTTTCAAGGCGTGTTCGCCCGAGATGTGTTCCCATTAGACCGTATGTATCCTGCTGCTTACGTTCTCAACACGGATCCGATGGATCGGCCAGGTGAACATTGGGTGGGCGTGTACTTGACAGAACAGCAGGGCGAATACTTTGACCCGTACGGCCTGCCACCCCTCCATCCCGATTTAACAAACTTCATGGATCAAGGCACAGAGACGTGGTGTTGGAACAGTCAAACGTTGCAAAGCCTGACCAGTAGCGTGTGCGGACAATATTGCTTGTTTTACCTGTACCATCGATGCCGGGAAAGAACCTTATCTACCATCGTACAGATGTTTGACGAGTACCCCAAGAGCCCCGTTGGGCTTAAGTTCTTTCAATGTACAAGCCCCCTGTTTTGGGCTTCAGTTTACAAGCCCCCTGTTCTGGACTTCAGTTCTTTCAATGTACAAGCCCCCTGTTCTGGGCTTCAGTTTTCACGTGGTTGTTCTCACGTTGTTATTGTTAGTTATTGTTGAATAAAAAACAAAATGAGATCTCACCCAAAAACCCCTGTCTTGTGTGTTATCTATATGAGCATAATGCATGAAGGCTATAACAGACATGTGGGGATTCGGTCAAACTGGCATTGAACACCGTACTAGCCAATCAGTTGCCTAGGATGGGGCCAAATGTAACCCATTAATGTCCAGAAAACAATGCAAGAGCACTGCAGTGAAATGGAGAGCCAATGAAATCAGCCTACAGTCCAAGTACATGTTTTGGTCTAGGTTAAGAGCGGGCATTCCAGCATAAAAATTTTGACGATGAGTTACAAGTTACAAGAGCAACAAGTGGAGTGTTCTAGGCTTCAGTTCTTTCAATGTACAAGCCCCCTGTTCTGCATGAAGGCTATAACAGACATGTGGGGATTCGGTCAAACTGGCCTTGAACACCGTATTAGCCAATCAGTGGCCTAGGATGGGGCCAAATGTAACCCATCAATGTCCAGAAAACAATGCAAGAGCACTGCAGTAAAATGGAGAGCCAATGAAATTCGGTCAAACTGGCCTTGAACACCGTATTAGCCAATCAGTGGCCTAGGATGGGGCCAAATGTAACCCATCAATGTCCAGAAAACAATGCAAGAGCACTGCAGTAAAATGGAGAGCCAATGAAATCAGCCTACAGACCAAGTACATGTTTTGGTCTAGGTTAAGAGCGGGCATTCCAGCACAAAAATTTTGACGATGAGTTACAAGTTACAAGAGCAACAAGTGGAGTGTTCTGGGCTTCAGTTCTTTCAATGTACAAGCCCCCTGTTCTGGGCTTCAGTTTTCACGTGGTTGTTCTCACATTGTTATTGTTAGTTATTGATGAATAAAAAACAAAATGAGATCTCACCCAAAAATCCCTGTCTTGTGTGTTACAAGAGCAACAAGTGGAGTGTTCTTGGCTTCAGTTCTTTCAATGTACAAGCCCCCTGTTCTGCATGAAGGCTGAATTTCATTCAGAAAACAATGCAAGAGCACTGCAGTAAAATGGAGAGCCAATGAAATCAGCCTACAGACCAAGTACATGTTTTGGTCTAGGTTAAGAGCGGGCATTCCAGCACAAAAATTTTGACGATGAGTTACAAGTTACAAGAGCAACAAGTGGAGTGTTCTGGGCTTCAGTTCTTTCAATGTACAAGCCCCCTGTTCTGCATGAAGGCTATAACAGCCATGTGGGGATTCGGTCAAACTGGCCTTGAACACCGTATTAGCCAATCAGTGGCCTAGGATGGGGCCAAATGTATCCCATCAATGTCCAGAAAACAATGCAAGAGCACTGCAGTAAAATGGAGAGCCAATGAAATTCGGTCAAACTGGCCTTGAACACCGTATTAGCCAATCAGTGGCCTAGGATGGGGCCAAATGTAGCCCATCAATGTCCAGAAAACAATGCAAGAGCACTGCAGTAAAATGGAGAGCCAATGAAATCAGCCTACAGACCAAGTACATGTTTTGGTCTAGGTTAAGAGCGGGCATTCCAGCACAAAATTTTTGACGATGAGTTACAAGTTACAAGAGCAACACGTGGAGTGTAAAAAATTATAGAGGTTATAGGTGCGGGAAGACATGACTGAATCCCCACATGTCACCACGAAGACCAAAAAAACCCCTGTCTTGTGTGTTTTCTATATGAGCATAATGCATGAAGGCTATAACAGACATGTGGAGATTCGGTGAAACTGGCTTTGAACATCGTGGCGAAAGTAGCCCACCATTGGCCTAGGATAATCCGAAATTCACCTTCGCACTTCCGGTGATGCCGCGCAGGCGTGCGGCCGGAGAACCCGCGCGCGAGCGCTCTGTGGCCGGGGCGGGCCGGGCCGGGCCGGGGAAAACTCGGATGTTGAAAATCCGGACCCTACGTCTACGGGAACATTGGAACTCTTCTGGGTTTGGAGGCAGTTTTGGTGAAACCCGGAAGTGACGTCTGTGCGCAGAACCCACTCCACCCAACCACAACCATGGACCCATAGTGGTTGGTCAAACACACCCCCACGCAACTCCAAAATGCCTGCTTTCTATACTACGACCAGACTGCGCATGCGCAGACCATTGAACACAGACGAACCATGAGTCCAGTCGGATGCTGCTTCCCGAGAGCTTCAACATAAGACCTCAGACGACTCCATCGGACCCATATACTTGGTCTACTGCGCATGAGCAGAATGACGTCAGTCTGACGTCACATCCACCCAGCCGGATGCTCCTCCACGAATGCTTCACATTGATACCTCACTCGATCCCATCAGACCATTAGGGGCCTACCTAGACCCCAAAACGTCTATGTCCATACCCTTTTCCCACAATTCCCTGTCTGCGCATACGCAGAATGTTGAACGACACACTAGGCCAGCCGGATGCTCCCTCACGAAAGCTTCAAAATAAGACCTCATACGGCACCATCGGATCATTAGGGGCTCCCCTCGATCCCCAAACGTCTATTTCCATACCCTTTTCCCACAATTCCCTTTCTGTGCATGCGCAGAATGTGGACAACGGGCGACACACTAGTCCAGGTGGATGCTCCCTCACGAATGCTTCACATTGATACCTCATACGACTCCATAGGGCCACTAGTGGCCCACCTAGGCCCCAAAACGTCTATTTCCATACCCTTTGTCCACCGCGCATGCGCAGAATGACGATATTTCAACCCCACACCCAACCCATCAGATATCCCTTCACGAATGCTTCACTTTGATACCTCACTCGATCCAATCGGTCCACTAGCGGTCCCTACAGATTGCCGAACATTCTCACGAAAACCCACGGTTTTGGGACTACTTTCGGTCCGCGGAGGCAGACCGCATCACCGACAGACCGCATAACCGCGGAGGAATCCATGCTCCCAAGGTCACGCCCCATTCACCCAGACCGGAAGTGACGTCATACCTGCGCACAACACGCCTGCGCACACCGCCCCATGACCGTCCCATTTTTTTGTTCTCGCGCATGCGCAGTGACGAGCCATTGAGTTACTACTTACTTTGCTTCTACTTATTGAGACAGTCTCGTATGACTGTATGCAAATTAATTGAACCACTAACAAGGCTGCAGTACATTTTCCTTGGTATATAAGCAATTCGAGTATCTTAAAACGTATAAACAAACTGTTCTGTAAAACTGGAAACAATGACTGATGTGTGAATCGTCAGCTTTTAAGCGACTGAATGGTAGTTTCCTATGTCTTGACGTAAGAGAATTCACATCTGAACGGAAATCAACGAAGCAATAATTCATTCCATCTAATATCTCAGAAGGTTGAAAAGTGTGGCAGAGAGCCAATCACCTCGCTGGGGGTCTAATAATACCTCAGCCACAGGATTCCCGGCCGAGCGCACATCGCCGGAAGTGACATCATATATAGTAAAATAGATGTTTGCCGAACATTTCGATTACTTTTCAAGTCTCCATAACCTAGCGTTACAAAGATTATCTGGAGATTATTTCCCCTGTTTATCTGGACAGAGCATATGAAAAGTAGTTCTCTCATGTGCAAAACTGAAAGAGTTGTTCGGCCAGATTCAATCTGAACCGTGCGTACGTGGGTTTTCCCCTATACGTCATAGCAACGTAGTAAAGGTTAGCTTACGCTATCGGAGGCAGGGATGCTAAATGAGCCTGTGAAATGGAGCATGCGCTATGGGGAGGATGGCAGACAGCACACTCTCTTAGCGTATGCGTATTTAAACAAGAGCCCAAGGGGCTTCAGTATACGCCCGTATATCTGGAATCACATTGGTCCAAATTCAAGGTTGTTTAATAGCCTTGATTCCAATTGGTAGCTAGCAATCCAGAGAAAGGTCTACAATTTTGTGCTTCTGAGAATGTAACATATATCACATATTATATTGAATGATAACCTAAAATGAACTTAACTCTTGGCAACTAGTTGACCTTGGAGCAAGAGCCGAGAGCTCACATATCCCACACTGAAATCGACAATAGTCAAACATAAGAAAATAGTAGTTTTTGTGCAAATGGATTTCTCTCAGACGAGAAAATTTTTCATGAAGGAAGAAGAAAGTGATGAAGTAAACCTTTGTTCTTGAGTTAATATTAAAACAGGTATGAAGGTCATAAAGGGCCCATCTCTCCGTTAAATTAGTAATTGTATGGTTTTTATTTCACAACAGTTTAACTAAATGTAGCTGTTTCAAACAAGGCAAGCAACTCCACAGGACAAATGCTATATACATGTAGGGGAGAGAACTCTGAATATTCCAACCTAACACATATAGTCAGCTAAACTTGATTCAGGTTTGGAGGACTGTGACCTTGACCCTTGACAAATTGATGTATGGATCCTCTTTGCCATGCGAGTAAGGTATACTCAAAATTTGGTACCAATCCATACCTTGAAACTAGAGATATCGCATGAACAACAAATGTCAACGGATAATGGACAGAACCCAACATCGCATTACATGACCTCGTCTTCGACAGGCATATGAAAATGTGACTTGTAATGATTTCCTGATTTTGGGGTCACAGTGACCTTGACATTTGACCTAAACTTTGGTACAAGACACATCGTCTTCCCTCAATGTATCAATGGACACAAAAAATCTTTATGAATTTCATGCTTTTGGGGGTCACAGTGACCTTGACGTTCGGCCTTGACCTACATTTTTGTACGTGACACATCATGTTACCCTAATGTATCTACTGACACAAAAAAAGTAATTTTCAAAGATTTCTGGATTCCGGAGTCACAATGACCTTGACTATTGACCTTGACCTAAATTTTGGTACATGACAAACCGTCTCCCCATAATTTCTCAAGGGACACAAAAAATCATGATTTTTAACAATTTCACGATTTTGGGGTCACAGTGACCTTGACCTTTGACCGTGACCTACATTTTGGTATGTGACACAGCGTGTCCCCCTAATGTATCTACTGACACACACAAATTTTTTTTCCTGATTTTGGGGTCACAGTGACCTAAGTTGACCTTGACCTAATTTTTGGTATGCGACACTTCATTTCCCCCTATTGAATCCACTTACAAAAAATTAGTAATTTTAATTATTTCCTAATTTTTAGGTCACACTGACCTTTGACCTTGATTCTAGGGTCACAGTGATCTTGACTATTGACCTGGATCTATATTTTGGTACATGACAAAACAGCTACCCATAATTTCTCAATGGACTCAAAAAATCATGATTTTTAACAATTTCACGATTTTGGGGTCACAGTGACCTTGACCTTTGACCTTGACCTACATTTTGATATGTGACACATCGTGTCCCCCTAATATATCTACTGACACAAAGAAATGTTATTTTTAATAATTTCCTGATTTTGGGGGCACAGTGACCTTTGGCCTTCGACCTTGACCTACATTTTGGTATGCGACACATCTTTTCCCCTATTTGAATCCACTCACAAAATTAGAAATTAGAAATTTTTAATGATTTCCTGATTTTTCAGTCACACTGACCTTTGACCTCTGACCTTGACCTACATTTAGAATGCAACACATCGTTCTCCCCTAGGGCATCCACTCACCAAAAATTAGAACTGTAGATAGAAAACTGTCGACGATCAATGATTTCCTGATTTTAGGCAACAGTGACCTTTGACCTCTGACCTCTGACGCGACACATCGTCTCCACCTAGTATATCCACTCACAAAAAATTGCAACTGTGAATAGAAAAAGTTCACAGATATAGACCGGACACGAACACTTTTTTAGGCCTGTGACCTTTGACCTCGACCTTCATTTTGGTACGCGACACATCGTCTCCCCGTAGGGTATCCACTCACCAAAAATTGAAACTGTAGATAGGAAACTGTCTCACATATAGACCGGACACGAGAACCGGACAGACGGACGGAAACCGCCATCACATAATACGTCCGCTTTTGGCGGGCATATAAAAAGACGAAGAAGAAGAAGAAGAAGCAGAAGAAGAACAAGAACAACGTGAGCAGTCCGTCGACCTTCAGGTAAAAATGAAAACAGGAAAGTGGTTTGGAACAATTTCTTTATTCATTCGTTTGGTCAAACATGAACATATGAGATCAAACAGTGACTTCTAAAGTCAATATATTATTGGTACAACTCTTTCTCTCTCGCTCTGACCCAAACACTCCGTCCCCTTGAAAACCCCCCCACAAAAACTAGAGCGTTAAGCACTGAAACGAGGCTATTTAAATGTCAAGATAGACTGTTGGAATAATTCCACTAACTCTTTGATGTTCAGTCCCATGGCGAAGAGCCACACAATTTGTCCAGTCTCACACATTTCTCTCAACAAGGATCTCTCGTGAATTAATGTGATTGTACACGTAACACATATATATTTCACAAAGTAGGGACAGGTTACTTATTCATTATTAAACCGACTTAATGAAAGGATAATTAATGTCTTCTCTGCATCAATATTTGTGAATTATTTTACTTCTTCAGATTATAGAAAACATATCCTTCAGCAGTAAATGACAGAAATTCAGTATTGAGATACAATGTAAAATCCTCATGGTTAGATGCACTGGAGCTATGCTGGGATGCATCCTTTCTTGTCATCACATTATATACATGTACCGCCTCTTGTCAGTACACTTCCAGTTTGAGAGGTTACGAATTCTGATAATGGTAGAATGACAATTATATTGTGCAGACCAGCTCACAACAGCTTGGTATATGTAAGTCACTCTCATTTTTACATGATGACATAGAGTTTGACCCTATCAACTGACCCTATCCAGCCAAGTGAACTTAACCAAGCCATTGACCTAGGTCATGCATGTGACTGCATCTAAATGGTATAGAGGGGATGTTTATGTGTATGTTCCCAAGTTTTTACATACTGAGAATAAAAATTCTACAAGAAAATTAGAATTTTTTAACAAGATGGCAAACATATGATAAGTATGCCTCAAACTATTTTCTTCTACATATATTAAGTGTACTGGATAAAGCTTCTCTAAGGCAACCCCTGAGTGGTATCCATATTCTCTCTAAAATAATTAGATTGAAGATGCAATCTATCAAATTGGAATTAGTGACCAATCTATTCGATTGAATATTCCATCTATTAGATTAAATCTAGTGCATTGAATTTTCTGTCTATAACAGATTCATTATATCGTTTTCTATCTATTAGATTCAATATCGTCAATCCAATAAAAGATTGGTCACTAATTCTAATCTGATAGATTGAATTTCAATCTAATTATTTTAGAGAGTTGTATACATGCTCTAAAACTGAAAAACTAATATCAGAAAATATTTATCTCACTAATATAGACCTGGTGATACAAAATCTAGCCAAAATAGTTGATTAAACTATCTGCAGTAGCTGAATAACTTGAGGGCTCTTTTCTTCTGCTCTTCTGCTCTTCTTCTCAAAGCCCGAACCAGTTCAATAAAGAACCAGTCACCCTGGCAACGGTACTACTTGTGCTCAAGTTTTTCCTCAGTCTTAGACAGGACCATCGTCCCGTGAAAAAACAACACTGTTTTGGAAATGTCCCAACATTAAGAACATTCACAAATAACGTGGCATACTGATATACATATATGTCATCAGCAAAGAGCAAAGAGCTAGCACGAATACTGACTGAGATGGTGATACCCCCTCTCTTTGGCTATATGGTCGAACGCAGGGTCTCGGATGTTTGAATGTTTTCGTTGTTGAGAGTGCCCTCCTGAGATTTTGAATCATATCTCATAACGAGAGCTGATCATGTCGTTTTAATAAAATACAGCTTCGCAACCTTTTCGATTTGTCATTCTACTTTGACTCGTAACACTACTACTGGTATCATTTATGTCAGTCTCAGAAGTCCAGTACACGGAAGTTCTGCTTCTATCGCTGCACACAAAAACAGCGTAGTACGAAACAGAAACAGCAAAATATCAACATTCATCTCCAATACCATAAAACAATTAAGCAATCAATTTTGTGCGAAGAAGCATTTTTGATAAATTGCGAAGAGGACTTATTCTGGTATTTAAGAAACAATACCGATCACGCAAAATGTCATCCTCGTGAGCCAGTGTATCAATTGATATGTTACGATCGATATAAACCCGCTGCGAGGATTTAGGGATTACCTGGACTTGTGTAGATGTCAAAAGGTTCGAATTGAGAATTCAAGAGTCACACCCGACATTGTCACAGGAGCTACAGAAAAACACGTGTGTAATATTTAACGCCAAGGGTATTTTTGGACAGCCATCACATATGTAGAATTCGCGGTCCGAAATCGGAAGACATAGGCCTACTCTCCACAGCACTATCAACATCCGGTTTCAATCAGGCAGGACATGGAAATTGATATCTTCCCGCAAGCCGTTTTTATTTAACGTTGTTCAAGTTGTATTTAAAAGTGTTTACTCAATAGTAAGGATTTGCTTTTCTGTGGGAATCTGACTCCCGTCCGCACTCCCACAAGATAATTTAAGCGCAATCCAACAGATTCCCGAAAAATTATAAATCTGTTATGTACAGGAATTATAAATTTCGATTCCCATGGAGTTAGATTGTGGAAATCTGTTTAGATTCCCGTTAATTTCACCCAAAAGCGAGGCCCGTAGTGGGTGCTTGGAAAGTGAATAATATCTGATCGAAAAAGTCCCTCTCACTCTTCAAACCATGGCCACCAGCCTATGCGAAACATTTGTGTCTCAATATTAAACTCTTATCCGGAGGTTGGTTATTTCTATCGATAATATTGACTATGTAACTTCTCTCAGCTCTCAGGAAAATATTAAACATTTAAAGTTGAACCCACTAATATAACGCAAACTGTTTGCTCAAACCCTCATTATCATTATATAATTCACAATTTAAACGATTCAGAACAATAATGTAGGTTCAATATTTAAAATAAGATCAACGGAATAACATACAGGAAAAATACTATTGTGCATTTTTTTTTGGTCTGTATGCCTTTTATCACAGTTAAGATATTTTCGCACTAAAATAATAATACATAACATGTAAGCTATGTCATATGTAGTATATGTGGTCCTGTATCTCGACGACACTAACATATATGTGTGTACACAAAAATATATCTGGGACATGAACAATTTACTAGTGTATATAAAGTCATATTATGTAGGCAATTTCAAGTTTTCAAGTTCATGTTATATGAGAATATTTACTCAAATATCTCTAAAAGGTGTCCCCCATCTTATTGAGACTGTGCAAATATGAGCGATCAGGTGTTTTGCAAAACGTGAGTGTTAGCCCTGATACAATCTATTTCCACCTTCCAGAGATGATTGTACAACTTTTCGTCGAACAGTGTATTCATTCATACAACACTAAGCATGCTGACATGAATGTCTTTTGAAGATAGTTTGTCTTTACCACTTTCAGGAGTTCTCTCTGACTCCGTAATACTTTGGGACGAACCGTTGGAGCTTTTGGGTTTGTTCCTGTGCCCTAGTGAGTACAAGATTTTATCCCAAAATAATTTATCGCCAACCTGTATATAAGTGAACGTTTCCAAACATTTCCGAAGGTCTGCGTCCAACTCTGACTTGGGAACGTCTTCTAGAAGTATCACTATCAAGTGCTTTCGTTTCTCTATGAGACTCTGATGCATAGCAGTTCGAAATTCGTAAATACACCACTCACTCTCAACATAATTCCGAGACAGAACCATAACAGTATGTCGACTAGATTCCACACTTTGTACCACATTGTCTGCAATGGCCGCACCGATTTCAAAATCCCGATGGTGAACACACAATTTGAACCTCTCGCCTTTCTCGTTGTTTTCCAGACGCTGAACGAGAGTTCGTAACACCCAGTTGTCGTCCTTGCTACTGTACGATATGAAAGCGTCGTAGTTTTTACCCTCATACGAATCCACTGGCTGGCACGGCAGAACAATGTGAAGTCTTGTGTAGACTAAGATAACGACTTCTCGCCGATACCGAAGCAAGACGAGAACTGTAATTCCTAACACAACAACAACAGCAGACAGTATCACTACCAAAACAATATGAACTTTGGGGAGTTCGGTTTGGCATATGATTTCTTCTTGAGTCAAGTCTCGAATTTTCTTCCCTATACGAGATACAGGAGATTGGCAAACCAAGTCTCGCACATACTCGTATTCTCCGAGATCTGGTATTGCTTGGAACTCGTATAAATCCTTGATGGCCCCACAGCTGCAATTGATTGGGTTATTTGAAAAGTCCACGACGGCTGATTCTAAATCATTTAAGGTCAAAATATCACTCGCCGTTACCGTCGTAATGTTGTTGTACTGGAGGTTAATTTTTCCGATGCCATCTACTGCAAAACTTTTCTCCAAAAAGAATATTCGAGATATGTTGTTGTGAGAGAGGTCGAGATAATCCAGTTTTGGGAATTCACCTCGCCATTTCTGTAACTCTTCGGGAACAATACGAAAGCCATTGTGAGACAAATCAAAGGACTGAAGCTTTGGATATATGGACTGTTCTAATAGAAGACGCATGTAAACTCCCGCGACGTTTTTCTTGTGATTGTCCGCAAAATAACGCATATTACGGTAGTTACATTTTGCATTCAAATTACGAAAACCACTCCAAAATAAATCAGCAGTTTCGTCCAAATCGAAAGTTTCCGTTGCGGACGAATCATTCCCGAGATCGGTGTAGTCTTCATCAACATATTCATTGTCCTCCAGGTCATTACTACAGTTAGTGAAAACCTGTTTTTCCAAAGTGAGGGGTCCACAGGATACATCAGTGGACAGGCCTGCTATCTCCATTATCGTACGTCCTAATTCAAGGAGGTTGATCATGGCAATAGTACTGTCCAGTTCCATAACACGAATCTCGTCCGGTATTTCTGTAATGTTTGTGGAGAAATACTCCGAGTAGTATTCGTTAAGTTTGCATCTCTGAACTTTAATGAATACCAGATTTTTGGCTTTCATGGGCCACGGTAGGTAAAATGATCCTTCCGAACTGTCACATACAACTTTTATAGCGAGTTTTGTGGCGTTCTGCTTCTCGCTCCATTTACGAAAGTCGATGAAACTAATGCTGTCTGAATTACGCAAGTGACACGAAATCTGAACCATATTTCTAACCTCAGTCGGCGTTAACGTGGAGAAGTTCCAGTCCACGAACATTTCCTTCCTAGTACAGAGTGGTCCCCATCCCATAGGCAAATCCAAGAGGGGCATTGGTGAATCATTCGACCTGTTATGTCGTGTTGTTTCGTCTTGGCTTGTTGACAAAGACCACTGAGTTGAGTTGGAGATATTTCTGGTGCCTACCGGCAAACTTCGTCTAATAGTACCCGTGTTCACAACATGGGTCAAAGCAAAACTTAATGCGAGCGAGAAGATGATATTTCCCAAGGAGTTAAGATTGACTCGCCGATCAGGGATACTTCTCGGAGTCGCCATGTTTGTTAGTTCTTAACTTCGGCCCGCTCCTCTTCCTTTCGATAGCGGAGTTGACGACATCATATCAAGTAAGCACACATTGACACGTCATTCCGGCTGTTGAGAATATGCGTGAAATGTATACACGAAATGTTGAAACGAAACTGGCTGCTGTGTATTAGCCTGAACTGTCCATCATTTCCATGAAACATCGTTACTGTACCAGGCCTATACGTTACCCAGTTGCTTCTGCTGGACTTCTCAGTCTTCCGTACAAGTCAACTAAGATTCGACAGAGAGAGCTTAGACGTATAATTACATGACCCAGATTTCAGTCAAAATTCTATCCGCTATGGCAGAATAGGCTGCCCGTTAAAAACAACACAGACGATATCAATGCCTTGGGGCGGAGTTATTCTTTGTGTAACCTCCTCGTATGACTTATATCCGGCATCATCCGAACGCATGGCACGATCATACGTAGAAAGCTAAGATGATATCCGGGAACATGTGTGTGTTGGTCCAAACTAGGATAAAGGTCAAAGGTTGGGCGTGTTTAAAGTCCCCCTGTGTCACGGATAGAGAACAGTTTACAAGTGTCAAAATGTGTCAGCGGCCTGACCAGTATATGTCTGGCCGCAGTGGACGAAAATCTCCATTAAGCATGCGTATATAGTCAGTATAGTGGATAGTGGATATTAATTTCAATAAGT